>OY728147.1:156308466-156908466 GCA_963277665.1 Viscum album
CCAACTTATCCTCTAAATAAATCATTTTTGAGCCATTAAAATCTGAAAATGATTTTATTATAAAATAATATTTCAAGCTTTTCCTAAAGTGACGCTCACCTCTCTTATAAAAGGGCACTTCCCATTCTCTTAATTTCACACCTCAAAATCCATTTGGATCGGCCAATCCCTACCAAAATATCCTCCCAAATCCTCTCAATTCCCCTTCTCTTTGGTCAGAAATCCAACCTAAGGATCCCTTTTGATCAAATCAAAAGGAAGAACCCGAAGAAGAGGTAAATATTTCATCACATCTTTCAAGTTATTTTCTTCTTCCACTTCCTATTTCTTTGTTGTTTCCATTATAAAATAATAACTCCAGTATATTCTATATACTGTGATGTTATTATAAATATGGTACAACCATATTCGTTATTCTATCCATCCTATAAATGACAAAGTCACCATACGTGCGTACGTACGACTTACTGTCTCCACATCGTGGTGTAGTTTGTTATTCAAACACTTCATTATTTGGATGGGTATAATAATGAGTATAACTAATGTAAATAATAAATATAAAATGTTAATTATTCTTTATATATGATATACCATCCAATTACATACTATTTCACCATCAATATAATGATATTGTCGCTCGTGCGTACGTACGGATTACCGTCTCCACGAACGCGGTGAGATTCATTCCCCATCGTAACCATTCAAGAATAATTTTCATTTTATGATTCAAAATAATGTTTATAAACATAATATCATTTTTATATGAATCAAATAAATATTATTCATAACAAACATGACTTACGTAACCAAGCATATAAACGAAAACAAATCAGTTAACACCTGAAACGATGATACTACTAAAATATTATTAACAAAAAAATATTAGAAGATCATATATGATATAATATTTTTATATATGATTCTTGTATAATTTAATAATAATGATTTAACTATTATACAAGAGGTTAATGTACCCTCGACCAAGGAAAAGTACAAGGTAAGGGTTAATTTCACAATCTCATTATTATCCGAGGTTGTTTTTATGTAAGTATCTACTGGGAAATATTTATTATCCATGTCCATGTTTCATAAATTTTTTTTCAAAGGGATTCTTTTTAAGGTACTTTTTACTAAAACATAATTTTAAATGTTTTTAAGATTTATTCTTCTAAACCTTTCTCATTAATGTCCATCTTTTCAAAATGGTTTTAAGGATTTATTTATATGGACATGAATGTTTTAAAATGTCAATTCATTTCAAAAGTTTCAAAGTGGTATGTGACACTTTTATTAAAAAATATGTTTTAAATAACTTTATTTATATGACTTTTAAATTATTTCATGAAAAAATGGATATTTCTATTAAAGATTTTTATTGATCATTTTCAACCATGTCAATATCCTTTACGGGATATTATTCTTGATCGAGGTTGATTTCTTATGATAAAAATATTCCATATTGTATTGAAGGTTTTGTGATATGTTTGACTATGGATCTGTTATTTTTATACCATTCATGGTTTATGGATAAAGTATTGACATTTTGTATGCTAGTTTTAATACGAATGTTTATGTTATGTTTAAAACTTTACATATGAGGAATGCATTGGACTTAGTAAGTGATGGGTGGAGCCCTCTATAGCTCCTTGATGCATCAGTAGGTCTCATGAGACAAACTAGTGTCTTGGCATAAGGCCTTGAAAAAAATCTTATTTGTAGTCTTGGAATAAGGCTTTGACTATGTGGTTATGAAGTCTGGCATTATGAATTCCATCATTATGCAAGTGAATATTGATATTTCATGTGATTATTCTACCAGTAGAATATACATGTGATTAAGTAAATGACATTATTTGATTTTATCTTTTCCATATTATTATGAAGTTCAAGTTTAAAATTCATTTTTAGTCTTATACATTTCCTTAAATGTTTATGCTTATTTATGAAAGTTTCCGCTATATTTTTATCCTTACTAAGCATCTGAGCTCACCCCTTTCTATGTTTTATTTTTCCTAGGATGTGAAGAAGTATCTTATGGTTGACCTGCAGGGATACGCTAAGGATATAAGTGTATTCAAAAGGGGAAAAAATGTTTTTGATGTTTTTATTTCATGATGTAATGTAAAACTTATGAATGTATCTAGTACTTACAAGGCTACTAAACTGATCGGTCTTTCAGGACATGATTTTTTGTATCTTACCAATGTTATGTAATATGCACCGACTTTGGGTAACTAGGGTCAGGGCGTTACATTGTATAACCGTCGATCCTAGGGTATGACCACATTCGGAACCTCCCGTCAAGAATCCGACGCAACCACAAGGTCTGTCAGTGAATAATGAAAAAGAGAGAGAGAGAGAGAGAGAGAGAGAGAGAGAGAGAGAGATCACCATGAACACCCAAGGAACGAATGTCAAACATGTTCATTTGACCTTCATTCGTCCTGTTATAAAAAGGGAAAAGAAATCATATTGATAACTACTAAGGTTCATCCCTTTCAAATCCCACAGCAACAATATCCACCCCGCATGAATGATCAATCCACAGATTAACCTGTTAGTGAGTTGATCCACATTCATCATTTAGAAATAAAGAACAGAAGAAATGAAATCACATATAAATAATCCCCTACCTGGTATTGGATCATACAATTCCATGGATTTTTTGTCATTGACAATCTGCTGAAAAGCGATCTCGATCCGCACCTCTGTCATCGTTGGTGATATCCTTCAAAGAGGGGGGAGGGGTGTTCATTGTCATTGGTGATTCGTTGTTCATAAACGTTATTCCTCCAGAGCCTATGGGAATTCCACTAGGATCAGGCCCCTAATCCTGTATCTATGTCAGGCTAATAATTAAAGAAACTCATTTCTGCATTGTTGTTACATTGAGTTAAAGCATTGCCACACTATTTCATTTAAGAAATAAAACAACAGGCTCATCGCTGTGTTGCAGCGTCATTGTGGGGTGTTTAAAAAAATAAAATAAAATAACTTCATAAGTTTTATTTTATTTTATTTTTTTAAAACATCAAAAATTAACATTTTCCCTCAACCCGTTCCGGTCGAGGTTAGACCCCTCTTAAGGTAGAGTCGCCATTCCGTACACAACTGTTCCCTCATATTTTTTATCCGAGCACCAGTTTATAAGTTACTAAAACCACGCATGCGTGTTTAAAAAAGTTCAAACATTTATTTAGGGAACCCTGGGCCTCAGAAGCACATGCCATCTCAGTGTATAGCTTTGAAATAATCTATTTAATTTTTTAAAAAAATTACATGGAAATTATAGGACATTACACAAGACTTAGAGAAACCTGTATAATACATGAAGACTACATACCCACCAATGTGAGTATGTAATGTGTGAGATGATATAATAAGATACCTCCATGAATCCAATTAATTCCTTTTATTTACAAACCAAAACTACTAGTTTGAAAATAATGTAATAAGACATGTTTTCATTTTTCTTTTCCACGATATAAGAATAAACCGAAATATAAAACATTTAGTTTCTCAAGGAAAATCATTTTTAAAACATAAAATAAATAGGATTTTACAAAAACCATTTCCAAATCAAAAACCAAAAATTTCTCTTTTAAACATTACAATTTTTTAAATAAACCCACACATAGTTTAAAACATTTCAAAAGAATTTCCAAAAAAACTAGGAATTTGAAACAATTCTTCCCTTTTTCCTTCCAAAAGATTTTACACACCCAAATCAAAGGTAAAAAAAGGAAACAAGAGTAATAATAAAAAAATAACTATAGAAGGTCAAAAATAATTCCAATAAATAGATAGAACCAAACTAGTCAACATAAATAATAAAACCATAATAGGATCAACACATCAAGCAAGTCCAACCAAGCAGTAATTATCTCACATGATAATAAGTAAAAAAAATATATGATACATAACATGATGTGACACCATAAATACTAACAATACAATATAAGACATGAAAATGTGGACCTACTACTAGCATGTTAATGACCACACATCTGTCAACCAAATCATTCTAAACCTAGTCTCATTAGTGACACTCCCACTATCTAGGTGTTACATATAACTAGGGAAGACTGGTTAGTTCCTAAAACTCAACTAGCATAACAACATCCCAATAATTACCCCTTAGTATCCACACACTCTCATTTGAATAACTAAAATAGATAGGCCATAAAAAATTTCATCTGATGATAATAACAAGGCCTAAATGCTAACACCACAAACACGTCCATCCCATGTAATGATCCTGAATTCTATCAATGAAAATTCCATTCTTATAATTATTTTATATAGTAAAAACCTAATAAAATCACATATAGAACACAATAAAAACTTTATAAATTAATAATTAATGAAATAATATGTACTTCTAGAAATTAAGGAGCCTATACCAATGAAATAGTAACTTGACCTTTGAAATAGTAATATAACCCTTATGAACAGTAAACTGGCTAATAGAATAGTAACCTCACCCATGAAATTATAAATAAAATTTAATCATATTATAAATGAAAATATGATATAATTATATTATAGTATATGTAAATAAATTTTTTAGAAATTATTATTTAAGTGTTGATATTTTTATAAAACATAAATATTTATTTTCAATTTTATAATTAATATAACGATTTAAAAGAAAATTTATTTTCATAAAATGTATTCATAAATCAATATTTTATTATCTTATGATTATAAGATATTCTTATAAGACCTTGATTAAATTTTCAAAGTGTTATAAAATCATTTATAATTTTAAAATTGGTATTTTCCAAATAATTGATGATTTTGATTAAAAATTAAATTTATCATATTTAGAAAATTATTTTCATAAAATGAAGTACATTTTTTAATTCTACACATTGAAAAATATTTAGGGTTATTTTTTTGGATTTTTCTAAAATAGTTGAATTTCCAGTGAATAGTAAAATACGGTAATTTACGGTATATATACATTATAAGTTAAATACACTATTCCTTGAGTCATATCTAATTTAAGAAACATAATATAAAATTATCATTCTCTATTTAATATATTTAGTCATGGAATAATCACTATTTCTTTTCTTTAAGAAAAAAAATAAACTAATGAATAAAATAATGAGAAAACACCCCTCTCCTCCTCTATAAATATCACCCATCACCAAATCTTCTCCTCACAACTCTTAAGTTTTTATTCTTGTAAAAATTCTGATTAAATATCTTCCCAAGACCCTATCCAATTTCCATGAGCCTTTTATCTAAAAAAACCAAAACCAATCTCTCTAAGGATGTTCTCAAGGAGAAGGATTCAAGAGGTAAAATCCTATTTCTTTTATTTTAATTTCTTTTCAAGTTATTTTAATTTATTATCATCTCGTCACCTCCCACCATACAAGTGGAATGATAAATCCAGTACCTTAAATATACTGAAATTTTATTATACTAATGGAATAATTCCTTATCAAACCCCTTCTCTTATCCCTTTTATTCTAAAAATGAAACCGTCGTCCGTGAGGCGTTGATTTATCGCCTTCGAGTACTACAAATTTTCATTTTCCTTTACCACCTTTAATTCTGGTCATAAAACCATTTATATGATTTAAAAATATTATAATATATTTATTACATCATATGTGATTTTTTTTAACCATTATATATACATGATATTAATTAATAAAACAAAACTAGTTCACGATGATAAAAAACGCTAAATTAATCTAAACTAACATCATCAACGTTTATCTAATGATTAATCATCACATATAGAGAAAAAATTATATATAAGAACATTTATTATTCTATAATTTCATTAATAACATATAATTTAAATTCTGGACCACTATTCTAATTTTTTGTGATTTTCCGTACATGTATATAAGTAAGCTGATCATGAAAACCAAGGAAACTAATGCTTCCGAACGATGAAATTGAATCTCATAACCCATCAAAAAAGACAAATATTAACTTAATAAAATTAAAATAAATAAAATAATTGTATAAAAGGTTTTTAATTAATTAATTAATGGATTTAATCAGATTATCCAGGACATCATGATCAAGTGTAGAACAATTTCACACATAAGGTAAGGGATCCATTCTGAACCTCCATTTATTCATTTGGGTTATACTTTCTCCCTATTTACCCAAATGTAACTTTTATTTATTTTTATATAATTATTCTAAATTATGTGTATGTGTTCCAAAATTATGTATCTATATTATTACATTCTTCTTTTATAGAGAAATACATGTTTTTAATAAGGTTCCCTTCTCAATTATTCCCAATAAGCAAACCTGATTAAAGGGAACTTCTTGATTTTTACTCGTTTTCAAGTGAACTCCATAATCAGTTTTAATCCACCATTATTTTTATAAAATCACTCATTTTATCATGAAAATATGTATTGGATAATTTATGAGTTTATACAAACAATTATGCCTTTTTAGTTTTAAATAATCTTGAAAATTTTCCCTTTAACCACACTAAAATGTTTTATTTATAAAGTTTCTGAAACACTATTTTTCCATATTTACACTTCATTTTGACAACAATTATCATTTACTATGACTATTTTAACTTATTATTGTCCATTTATAATTTAAATCCATTATTTCATGGTCACCATTATGATATTCCATTTTGATATACCTTTTTGACATGATTATAATACCCAATTATTTCCATGGGTAACCCTTATGTCTTTGTTTGATTTCTTATGTATGATTATTTATGTAGAAAACATATTCATGAACATGTTATGATGTTTTTTTCCAGATACACTCCAATAGATTGGGTAATTTTTAGTTTCATGAGACGTCATGTGCAATGGTCTTGGTGGTTAGCCTTGACTCATGCTCCATGTGCAACAGTCTTGGTGGTTAGCCTTGAATCATGATCCTCCATATAAAATTATCCATGACTCATGCTTATGTTATGTTTTATGTTTCTTACAAATTATTATGATTCCATGATTTAATGGTCCCATGTTCTGTATGCAATGCTTCCATATGTTTATGCATTTTTATATCATCATGTTATGCCTTCTAACCCATGTGCTATGCTTTATTCTTATGTTTATTCCCTTACTAGGTTTTTTAGCTCATACCTATTTTCATGTATTCCCCAAGTTACCCTATGAAGATGTTAGATCTCAATGAAATTTAGGATCTCATTATAGAGTTTAAATAATTTTTTTTTATTTTGGTTTCATGTTTCTAGTTTTATGTACCTAATCCTCTAAAGACACTAGAATTTACAATCATTAGTATGTATTTTATGCTTAAAATCATGTAATAATATGTGTAAAAGACTAGGTCCATTATATTTTGTATCAGATAAATTTCTAGTTATTTTTTGAGATTAAGACTAGAGCACTTTATTAAGAACCCTTGAGATAATTAAATCACCATGGATAACCTACATTGAAACTTAGGGTATCAAAAGTTAGGATATAATTTTCCTTTAAATGTTTATCCTCATATTTTAAAAGTTTCCTTTTATTATGATTATTAAAACCCCCTAATTTTACTTTATTTTTTTAGTTAATGGTTGGAAATAGGAGAACCTGTGACAACAATCAATGTGATAGGAAATGTGATGATATCCATAATGAAATTCCAAATATGATGTGAATGGGTGATCAAAACTTTATGATAGTAATTTATCAATTATCTCAAGTTATGAATAATAACTTGAATCATGCGGAACACCATCCTTATCCAAATAATGATAAAGTTGATGTATAATCCTTCATGCGATGAAGGCCTCCCATGTTTAGTGGATCTTCTGATCCTCTCATCATGGAACATAGGATTAACTCTATCAAGAAAATATTTTTTATCCTATAGTGCTCAGAAGAATAGAAAGTTGTGTTGGTGGTATATAGTTTTGATGGGGTAACTGATTAGCGGTGGACACTAATCAAGAAAAAAAGTATAAGGAGGAAATTTATTCTAATGAATGGGAAGATGATTCTATTGGATTATATGAGTAAAACTTTACAAGGATTTCATGATACACTTATAGATTTGTCATGAACACCAAAATCAAGGTGGATCACTTCTTTAGTAGACTAAAGCTAAGTTTATGGAAGGAATTAGTGATTCGAGACTTTGACAGTTATGAGGAGATTGTAAGTTGTTCCCTTAAGGTTGAAATAGAGAATGGAGAATCTCAGTGGTCTAATGGTCTTGATGATAAAAATAAAAAAACGAAGACTAATATGGGAGGATCAAAATATAAATACCATGATGGAAAGAAAACCCAACATCCCACATGTCAAAATTTTGGTAAGAAGCATCATGAGAATTATCTAAAGGGAAACAGTAGATTCTTAAAATGTGGAAGAGATGAGAATATGGCTATTAACTTCCAAAGGAATATGAATAATCCCAAAAATGTGGAAGAAGAAAGAAAGGTTCATATCAAAACTTATCCTATAGTGCAATGTTTTAACTACAAAGAACATGGGAATTATGCGAACCATTTCCCTAAGATAAGGGTGGTTAGAGGCAATCAAGAACAACCTCCAAGGTAGAAAGGAAGGGCATATTCTATCACTACTACTGAGGTAGATCCTGAAAATGATGTGGTGATAGGTACGCTTGTTATTCATTCAAGAATAGTGAACATACTATTTTATTATAGTTCTAAATATTCTTTAATATATTTTAATTTTAGTAGAACTATTCAAACACCACATCAAAATATGGATGTTAAGTTACCTCTGAGAACAAAAAATGGGGAAATTATTTCCTCCAAATTATATAACTCATACCTGGTTAATGTTTGTAGACTGAACCTCCCAAAAAATATTATCTCACTTCTCTTAGTAGAGTTTTATACTATTTTGGGCATGGATTAACTATCTTTATACAAATAAAACATCAATTGTTAGGAAAGGGATATCACTCTTCACATCCCGAAATATCCTCCAATTATTTACAAGTGTAAGGAGGAAGAGGAAACTCCTTCAAAATAATCTTATCAACTGTGGATATTATTTCCTTATGAGAAATCATATCTAGCTCAAATTATTGAGAAAAATGAGATAATTATTCTTGAATACATTCCCATTGTGAGAGACTACACTGATGTGTTCCCCAAAGAGTTTCATGGTTTTCATCCTAACTGATAAGTTGATTTATCAATTGAACTTATTCCTGGATCTCTACCTATATCAAAGAAACCTTATAGAATGGCCACCATTAAACTAAAATAATTGAATAGGCAATTACATGAGAATCTGGAAAAAGGTTTTATATGATTGAGTGCTTTACTGTGGGGTGAACCAATCCTATTGGTCAATAAGAAGGATAGATTAATGTGCCTCTTCATCGATTATCATGAGCTCAGTAAAATCACAATAAAGAACAAGTATCCCCTTCTATGGATAGATGAATTGTTCAATTAGCTACATGGGGCCAATTATTACTCTAAGGTGCAACTTCGGTCAGGATATTACCAAATAAAGGTGAAGAAGAAAGATATTACCAAGACTCCCTTTCTAATGAGGTATGAACACTATGAGTTCATAGTGATGCCCTTCAAAATCACTAATGCTCCATCAATTTTCATGGATTTAATGAATAGAGTATTTATAGATTACCTAAACAAATTTGTGGTAGTATTTATTGATGATATTCTGATATACTCTAAGGGTAAGGAGGAACATGATGAGCATTTGAATATCATGATAAAAACTCTACAAAGGGAGAAAATATTTGTAATGTACTGTAAATGTGAGTTTTGGATGGAGGAAGTATCATTATTGGGGTATGTAATCACCATAAAAAGGATATCTATGGACCCTTCCAAGATAAAGGCAATTGAAGAGTGGCCCAGAACAACATCTATAATGGTGATCCGTATCTTCCTTGGTTTGGATGGGTATTACCGATGATTTTTGAAGAACTTATCACAATTTTCAAACTAATTAACCAAGATAATATAGAAGGGAGAAAAGTTTGTCTGGACTAGTGAATATAAAGGCTACTTTAAAGAGTTGAAAAATAGGCTTATCACTATGCTAGTACTCACACTACCGACAAGTGGGGAACTATTTGTTGTGTACAATGATATATCAAAGAAGGTATTAGGCTGTGTACTAATGAAAAATGATAAAGTGATTTTCTATGCCTCAAGGCAGTTGAAAATTAATGAGAAAAATTATCCCATGCATGATCTGTAGTTGATAGTTGTGATCTTTGTATTGAAAATTTGGTGGCATTATCTCTATGGGGAGAAGTATGTGATATATACTGATCATAAAATCCTCAAGTATATATTCACACAAAAGGAGATTAATATGTGCTGGTGAATATGGTTAGACCTCATTAAGGATTATGATTTCTCAATCCACTACCATCCTGGTAAAGAAAATAAGGTGGCAGATGCTCTAAATAGAAAGGATCCTATATCTTTATCAATGATGAGAATTGAAAAGGATCCAATCTTCTTAGACTTGAAAAGGATAGATATGGGAATCATTAAGGAAGGAACATCACCAATCCTTTCTCAAATTATTTCTCAACCATCCCTCATGTAGAAAATAAAGAAAGCTCAAAGAAATGATGTGGAAATTCAAAAAAGGGTGGAAGCTATCAGAAATGGAAAATCCTCAGAGTTACAAATGTATGAGGAAGAAGTTGTGATATTTGGATCACAAATACTTGTACTATCCAACCTAGAGATAAATAGATTCTAAATGACACACATAGCTTAACCTTGTCCATTCACCTAGGGAGCACAAAGATGTATTGAGATCTCCAATAAAACTATTGGTGAGAAAATATGAAAAATAAGATCACTGAATATACATCAAAGTGACTGGTATATCAGCAAGTGAAGTCTGAAAGAAAAAAGTATAAGGGGATGATACAACCATTATGCACACCAACATGGAAATAGGAAAACATCACCATGGTATTTTTCACAGGACTTCCGAATACATCCATAGTAAATAATGCTATATGGGTTGTTGTGGATAATCTTACAAAGACAACTCACTTTATAAAAATTTGAGTGGGTTCTCACTAGTTCAAATAACATAAATATAAATCATAGAAGTGGTAAGGATGTATAGATTACTACTGTAAACTGTATCCGATTGAGACCCAAGATTCACTTTCAAGTTCTGGAAAAGTCTCCAACATGCTATAAACATAGAGTTGAACTTCAGTACAACCTATCATCCTCAAACTAATGGAAAATACAAGAAAACTATTCAGCCTCTAGAAGACATATTAAGAGAATTTTCTATAAACTTCAAAGGAGTATGGGACTAAAATCCACCTCTGGTCAAGTTATCCTACAACAATAGTTTCCACTCAAGCATCCAAATGGCCTCATATGAAGCCCTTTGTGGTAAAATATGCAGAACACCGACATGATGGGATGAAGTCAGTGAACATAAGTTTCTAGGACCTAAAATTGTCAAAGAAATTGTAGAAAAGGTGAAAACCATTCAATAGAATATCCGGATAGCCCAAATTTGATAGAAGAGTTATGCTGATAATCATTGATGAGACCTAGAGTTTAAGGTTATAAACATGGTATTCATTCACATATCTCCATGGAATAGAATCATGAGATTTAAGAATAAAGGAACTCTAACTCCCTGGTACATCGACCCCTTCTAGATTCTTGATCATGTTGGAGTTGTGGCCTATTGAATATAACTTCCATATACTATGTATCAAGTACATAATGTATTCCATGTATCCCTATTGAGGAAGTACATACCATATCCCTCACATTTACTGAATTCAAAGGTGGTACAATTGGAAAATGATCTCTCTTATGAGGAGCAACCGGTGAAGATCTTGGACTATAGAGATAAAGTTCTACACAAAAAACTACTCATATAGTCAAAGTACTATGGCAGAATTAGAAGTACGAAGATACAACATAGGAATCAGAGGAAGCAATGGAGAAGAAGTACCCTCACCTTTTGAGTTTGTAAAACGAAATTTTGAGGGTGAAATTTCATAAGGGGGAAGAATGTAACAACCCTGAATTCTATCAATGAAAATTTCCTTCTTATAATTATGTTATATAGTATAAACCTCATAAAATTACATAAAGAACACAATGAAAACTTTATAAATGAATAATTAATTAAATAAGAGGTATTTCTAGAAATTAAGGAACCTATACCAATGGAATAGTAACTTGACCTTTGGAATAGTGATATGAAACTTATGAATAGTAAAACAACTAATAGAATAGTAACCTCACCCATGAAATTATAAATAAAATTTAAGTATCCTATAAATGAAAATATGATATAATTATGTAATAGTATAAGTAAATAAATGTTTTAGAAATTATTATTTAAGTGTTGATATGTTTTTATAAAACAAAAATATTTATTTTAAATTATATAATTAATATAATGATTTAAAAGAAAATTTATTTTCATAAAATTTATTCATAAATCAATATTTTTTTCTTATGATTATAATATAATTTTATGAGACCTTGATTAATTTTTCAAAGTGTTATAAAATCAGTTATAATTTTAAAACTGGTATTTTCCAAATAATTGATGATTTCAATTAAAAATTAAATTTATAATATTTAGAAAATTATTTTCATAAAATAGAGTCTATTTTTTAATTCTACAAATCAAAAAATAGTTAGGGTATTTTTTTGGGATTTTTCTAAAGTAGTTGAATTTTTGTTGAATAGTAAAATACTGTAATTTAGGGTATATATACATTATAAGTTAATTACATGATTCCTTGATTCATCACTAATGTAAGAACAATAATATCAAATTATACTTCTCTATTTAATTTATTTAGTCATGTAATCATCACTATTTATTATCTCGAGGAAAAATAATAAACTAATAAATAAAATAATGAGAAAACACCTCTCTCCTACACTATAAATACCACCCCTCACCACCTCATACCCTCACACCTCTCAAGATTTTATACTTATCCAAATTATAATCAAATATCTCTCCAATCACCTCTCCTATGTATAGGATAATTTTTTCTCAAAAAATATCAAAACCAATCCCTCTAAGAAGGTTCTCAAGGAGAAGGATTCAAGAGGTAAAATTCTTTTTCTTTTCTTTTAATTTATTTTCAAGTTATTTTATTTTATTATTATCTCCTCACCTCCACTAATAAAAGTGGAATGATAAATTCAATAACTTAAATATAATTTAATTTTATTATACTAATTTAATAATTCCTCATCATGCCCTTTCTCCTCTCCATTTTATTCTAAAAATGAAACTGTCATCCGTGAGGTGTTGATTTATCATCTTCGAGGATGAAATGTTTTCATTTTCCTTTAACACATTCAAATATAGTCATAAAACCATTTTTATGGTTGAAAAAGATTATAATATATGTATTAAATCCTATTTAATGTTCTATAACCATTATATATTCATGATATTAATTAATAAAATAAAACTAGTTCATGATGATAAAAAACACCAAATTAATTTAAACAAATGTCATTAAAATTTTATCTAATGATTCATCCTAAAATCTGGGAAAAAATAATATATAAGACCATTTAATATTTTTTATGTTCATTAAAAACATATAATTTCAATTCTGGATAACTATTCTAATTTTATGTGATTTTCCATACATGTATACAAGTAATCCGATCATGAAAACCAAGGAAACCAATGCTCCTGAACGATGAAATTGAATATCATAACCCATAAAAGGCCATAAATTAACTTAATAAAATTATATTAAATAAAATAAATGTATAAAATTATATGAATTAATTAATTAATGGATTTAATCTGATTATCTAGGACTTTAAGATCGAGTGCATAACAATTTTAGATATAAGGTAAGGGATCCTTTCCAAACCTCAATTTTTTCCTTTGGGTTACACTTTCCCTATCTTTACCCAAATGTAAATATTATTTATTTTTATATAATTATTATAAATTATATGTATGTGATCAAAAATCATGTATCCATATCATTACATCCTTATTTTATGGGTAAATACATGTTTTAAGAAGGTTCCCTTCTCAATTCTTTCCAATAAGCAAACCCAATTAGAGGGAACTTCCCGATTTTTACACATTTTCAAGTGAACTCCATAATCTGTTTTAATCCACCATTATTTTTATGAAATCATTAATTTTATCATGAAAATATATCTTAGTTCATTTCTTGTTTTATAAAAACAATTATTCCTTTTCCTTTTTAAATAATCTTGAAAATTTCTCTTAAACCGTACTAAAATGTTTTATTTATAAGGTTTATTAAACACCCTTTTTACACATTTTCACTTAATTTTGACATCAATTATCATAAAATATGACTATTTTTCCTTATTAATGTCTATATATGATTTAAATCCATTCTTTTATGGTCACCATTATGATATTCCATTTTGATATACCATTTGACTTGATTATGATACCCAATTCTTTAATCGGGTAACCCTTTTGTTTATGTTTGATTCCTTATGTATGATTATTTATGTGGAATACATATTCATAAACATTTTATGATGGGTTAAACCAGATATAGCTCTATTTTATTGGGTAATTTTTAGTCTCATGAGACGTCATGTGCAATGGTCTTGGTGGTTAGCCTTGACTCATGCTCCATGTGCATCAATCTTGGTTGTTAGCCTTGACTCGCGCTTCATGTGCAACAATCTTGGTGGTTAGCCTTGAACTGTGCTCCTCCATGTTCAATGATACTTGAATCATGCTTATGTCACATTTTATGTCACTATTACATTACTATGATTCCATGATTACATGATCTCATGTTCTGTATGTTATGCTTCCATATGTTTGTGACTTTTTATGTCATCATGTTATGCCTTCTAACCCATGTTATTTTATTTATTCTTATGTTTATTACCTTACTGGGATTTTTATCCCATCCCCTTGTTCATGTATTCCTTAGGTTACCCTATTAATATTTTATAGCTCCATTTAAGTTAGGATCTCATAATGGAATTTAAATAAAAGTTGTTTTCATTTTGGTTTCATGTTTTCAGTTTTATATACCTGATTCTACAAAGTCACAAGACTTTATGATCCTTGGTTTTTATTTTATAATTAAAATCATGTAATAATATATTTAAAATACTAGGACCATTATATACTACCTATTGAACTAACCTTGAAAAAAAATACCCAATACATAAGCATAAAATGAATCACATCATAAACACCCATCACATGGACTAACATAACATCATCAACAAGAAAAAGGTGGAACTTAACAAGGTAACAACAATAATCAATAAATAAACACATTATAAAGTTACAATCAATCATTTATCTTATCACATATAGTATATAATTTTGGAAGTCCATTTTTAAAACAATTTAGAATCCAAGCACAATTATAAAGAAACCATAATCAACAACAATCACAGTTAAACAACTCAAGGGAAACTCCATTTCATTTTATAAAACAATTACTCCCTTTTAAAATCAATTAAACCCCTTAATAACTAAAGTGAAAACTAATTTGAAAATCATTTTTTTCTTAAAACATAATGAACAAGTGGTTTTCTCAACAAAAACCATTATTGATATTTTATCAAACATGTAGAATGTAACGACCTAACCCACAGGGCCCTGCCCGGTCAGTTGACATCTGGGACACCCCAAAATCAACCCTATATTCACATTCTAGGGGATAAAAATAAGAAACGATAATGAATAAATAATATGGGAGGCATTTTCTTAATATACATGTATGCACACACCCAACCATCTCCATGAAGAAGTGCATATGAATAATAATAAAAGACAATATCATCTAGAGTGAAAACTATGCATGTAATAACCACTGGGAAAATAAAAAAAGGTATGATAGTTTAAACCAAAATATAAAGGTGAAAAATACTTTTCCAACCATAAAATATGTCACATCCTAAAAAAACCAGAATAAAGTAAAGTTGAGAGTGCCTAACTCTTGATTTCCAAGCCTAAACACCGTATGAAGTCTATGCATTTGAGTATCATTATGCTTCTTTGAAATCACCACCGATATTCCCATAATCTATATAAGACATGACACGTGTGGGAAAAGACCATACAGGGGTGAGTATATGTAGGATTCAGGCACAACAGAAGTGCACGATGGGTGATATAAAAATTAAAATTTATTTTAATTTCAATTGTCCGGAACCCCAATATAGGATCTTGAATTTTAAGTTTATAGTTAATTTATTTACATTGGAAGAAAAAATTAACTATTCTTACATTTCTTTCTTCATAGTCGATATTGATCATCTGAAAAGATCCTTTCATATTGCCTTCATTGCTCTTGCGAGGATCCAAGGGTAGAATCCATCTAGTGGTGATACACACATGATCCTAATGATCTTTGAGCAACACCACTCAATCTCCAGGTGTTAGCACAATGAAAAAAAAATCTTGAATTGTTAATTATTGATTTATTATTCTTCTGTATTTAATAAATATCTCTTTAATTCTCATTCTTGAGAGGGAGAGATATGGAGGAGTCAGAAGAGAATTCATTGTGTGCAACAATTCTATCTTTTTCGATTACCTACACAATATCCATAACGAGCCTTTATAGAGGTAGGATTTAGGTTAGAATATTGTTTAATTTCATTCCAGATCTTAAAAAATATCAAAACCTTTAATAAACCCCATTAAACAAAATAATAATATAATTATTATTTTTCTACATGTGCCATTTTGCGCAAATGATGAATAATATTTACCGACTTGTAAATAATTATTTATCACTAGATTTATTCTTGGTCCATTTGAACTCCTTGGTATTTGTTGAATACCCGAATAGATATTTTATTCATAAATAAATATTTCATTCACATAATGGAAAATAACAATTTAATAAATATTCAATAAAATAAGTAAATATATGTTTATTCATATACAAACAAATAAATATTTATTTAATTTATACAATCAATGTAACTTGAATAAAATTATTTCCCATTATTAAGAATAATATTTATTCCATTAATTAAATTCAAATATAATTTAATTTAGATCAATAAAAACACTTAGTGTGTGAACCTCTAGGATTCTTTCTCATTGACATTAGGCGGGCCTGCCTAAAGTCCAAGATTATTATCTAGAAATGGTTCAAGGAACCCAAGATAAAGAACTTAATTCCACAAAATCGACAACCACATATGAATAATGAAAGTGTAATATAATCCCTTTGTTATAATATCTCATCATACAGGTTTTATGATAGTGTTATCAAACTGTATGATCGATACATATTTCTTTAACTATCTAAAATAAACACATCAATACACCATGGCTATGTAATTTAGGAGACAATTATATTCTAATAAAAGGGATGAGATATTAACTCCCATAAATATAGAAGGAAAAAATCCTTCATCTAAGTATCCATTAATGACATGTTAATCATGATGCACCCAACGTAACTTACTTCCCTCCAACATATGTCATGACCATTTTTGTTGGTAAATCTAAGTTCATGAGTCATGAAATGCATCTATGATAATCTTAAATTCTAAGGAACACTATACACACTCATATATAGGAGTATTCATAGACACTAAAATATGTGGAATTCCTACTGGTGGGTCTGTTCTCATAATATCCCATCATGGATATTACCAAGTGTGAAATTTATGAGAAGAAGCCTCATCCACTTACGAGTACTCATAACTAACGGTCTATATAACATATGTCCCATCATAGTATGTTATAAATCCATATAACTATATTAATAATATTTTCATATCAATTCAAGGTTCTTATTAGAGTGAGGGACTTCTATGACCTTATCAATGAGATAAATACTCTAGGACACTATTATATTAAATAACTGTAGAATAATGAAAAATATTTAATAACATGTCTTATTAATATTTATTGAATTGAATATACATGTAATCAAAGTACAATCAGTTGGTACCAAGACACTAAATCCAAAAAACTCCCATATAGACTAGATCCAACTACCAATGACTTTTAGTCCACTATACCTCATATGATAATCATGTTTATACTGAGTCAAGGCTTTAGTAAAGGGGTTTTCTACATTGTCTTACATGGAAATATTGCTCACTGTAACCTCAACTATCTAAGAAAAATACCTCAAGAGATGATACTTCTAAAGTATATGCTTCATCTACTAATGTAACCTTGGATCCTTTATGCAATCCATCGTTATAGTATTATCACAATAGAGTGTGATATGATTGTTACTTCTAGGTACCAAGTCAAGATCTTGTATAAAGTTTTGTATCCATATTTATTCCTTATCTACCTTAGAAGATGCAATATACTCAGACTCCACTATAGAATCTATGACCACAATCTTCTTTGAGATCTTACAGCCCAAAAAACCTATATTCAGAGCAAAGATGTATCCTTTCTGTGACTTCATGATATCTTGATCTGTTTGGAAACTAGAATCTTCATATCCTCCAATGAATAGTTCCCCATATCTTCTATAAACTAGGAATATATCATCATTACTCCTCAAATACTTAAGAAAATTCTTAACTTCCATCCAATGATGGTCACCTAGATCAGATTTATATCTAACTACCACACTCAATGCATAGGAAACATCTAGCCCAGTACATATCATAACATACATGAATGACCTAATTGTTGATGCCTATGGAATACTTACCACTTTATTGCTTTCCTCATATGTCTGAGGACACATTTTCTTATAAATATAAATTCCATGTGACATTGGAAACAATTCCCTCTTAGATTGTTTCATACTGAATATCTTCAGTATCTTGTCAATATATGAAACTTGACTTAGGATGATCAATCTCTTGGATATATCACAATGGATCTTGATCCTAGGAATATATTATACCTCACCTAAGTCCTTAATGGAGAATAATTTATTCAACCATTCATTAATAGACTATAAGACTAGTATTTTATTTCTAATAATTAATATTTCATTGAAAAATACTATTAATAAAATGAACAAACTCCCACTGAATTGTTTACAGACACACAACTTGCATTAATTGTTTATAAAACCAAATTCTATCATGGCCTCATCAAAAAAAATGTTCCATGACCTAGATTCTTGATTTAATCCATAAATGTATCTTTTCAACTTACATACCCTATTATCATCCTTCAGAGTCATAAACCATTTGGGGTGTGTCATATAGACATCTTCCTGAAGGTTCCCCTTAAGGAAGGTTATTTTGAAATACATTTTCCAAATCTCATAATCATGGAAGCCTGCAATGACAAGTAGAATTATGATGAATTTCATCATTGAAACTGGTGAAAAGGTTTCATCATATTCAATTCATTGACACTGTTTAATACCTTTTGTAACCCTTTATTCCTCATACGTACTTACTTGTCCTTCCATGTCAATTTTCTCCTTGAATACCCATTTGTAATCAATGAGATTTACATCTAATGGAGGGTCAACCAAAATCCAAAATTTGTTTTGGTACATGGAATCCATTTTATAATTCATGGATTATTTCCACTTGGAAAAATCTGTGCCACTTATTCCTTCCTTATAATCCATAGGATCATTATTATCAACTAATAATGAGTCACTATCCTTGGTGACTAGAAATACATAACGTTTTGTTTATCTAATCTATCTTGTAATTATATGCAGTACTTGTGTATCTAGAATAATTTCTTCTTCTATGAGGCTTTCTAGAATCTGTTCCTATACCAGTTATTGGGTTCCTCGATCCTCAACTTCATCAAATTCTATCTCACTCCCATTATCACTTTTAGATACGTGATCCCTCTCAAAGAATATGGTGTGTCTTTCCACTATAACCTTTTTGTATGAGGGGGAGTATATGTAATATCCTCTTGTTTTATTGGGGTATCCTATAAAGGTACACTTTGTGCCTTGGGGTTCAAGTTTGTTACTTGAAGATGCATTAGAAAATTATTTTCTTCCCTACAAATGTAAACTCAATAACATGGTTTTTTTCCACTCCAAAATTCATATGGAATAACATTTATCAATTTAGTTGGTACTTAGTTTAGTATATGTAATTATATTTGTAACATGTATCCCCAAAAGGATAATGGAATACTTTCATGACTCATCATTGATATCACCATGTTCAACAAGTTTTTGTTCCTCCTTTCACTTATACCATTCCATTAAGGTGTATATGGATGGGTGAGTTAAGATAAAATCCCAAAATCTTATAAATAGTCAATGAAGTCTTGATTAAGATATTCTACACCATATTATGATCAAAGTTTCATAATATTCTTAACAATATAGTTATCAACTTCATTCTTGTATTCCTTAAAATTTTCAAAGGAATTCGACTTATACATCAATAAGTCTACATATCCATATATACTTAAATAACCAGTAAAAGTTATGAAGTATGAGTACCCACCCCTTAATTAAATAGGAAATGGTCCAAACACATATGTATGAACTAATTTTAGAATCTCTTTAGCTCTTTCACCTTTCCCACTAAATGATGCTATATTAATTTTTCCTTGTAAATAAGAATGACATAAACCAAGTGGTTTTAGTTCAAAAGAATCTAAATATCCATCCTGATGTAATTTAGTCAAGTTGTTTTTATTGACATGACATAGATAATTATTCCAAATTTGGGTGTGGTATAAGGCATGTGAGGTTGTTTATTTATCAGTTTTCATTACTTGGTTTGTGTAGTCCAACACATAAATACCTTTATTTAAACACGCCTTAACATAAAATGTTATCTTTATAAAATAAAAAAAAAATTATTTCTAAATTTAAAAATAAAGTCATATGTATCTAGTCTAGATATTGATATAATGTTTTTGGTAATGGATGGAACATAATAACAAACTTAAAAAACAAAGATCATTCCGGTCTGCAATGTGAGGTGGTAGTCCTCGATAGCTACAACAACAAGTTTAACTCTATTGGATGCTCGTAGATATACCTCCCCTAGGCCATTTATTATAAATCTAATTGGTTACTATATTTGAATACATATGTATGAACCGATAGATATATCTAATACCCATTTTTTATAAACATATAAAGTTCACTAAATAACAAATGCACCTAAATCTTCCCTTTGCTTCTTAGGATGGGTGCAGTTTTTATTCCAGTGGTCCTTCTTGCCATATGTGAAATAAATAAAATATTTTCCCCTTGATTTCCCCTTGATATTCCTCTTCTTGGAAGAGCATTGTGAAAAAGCCTTGTCCTTGGGGCTTTTCACTTGGCCTTTCTGCTTGTCCACCATAAGGACCGAAGGATTTTCATGCTCTGTCTTCTTATCCACTTGGAAAATACGAGTGAGAAGATCTGAAAAAGGCTTCTAAATGTTTTTCATATTAAAATTCACAAAAAATTAGAGAATATTTGAGGGAATGATGCAAGAATGAGATCAGTTCCTAGTTTTTAGGGAGTTTAAATCATAGAAACTCTAGGCGCTTAATGTATCCAATGATATTGATACATGAGGTACAATTGGAGAACTTTCTCCAAGATTTCTTAAAAAAAGAGCCTTTTAGATCTCAAACTGCTTCTGTCTAGATCTCTCCTGATATTGGCCATGGATGTGCTCGAGCATTCTATAACCATCCATATTTTTGTGAGACTTCATGGGATCACTAAACATAGATGAATTCATCAAACATTGATCATGTCATTTATATGTTTCTCATATACTAAGTGTAATGTCCCAACCTAGATGTCACTAAATTGGTTCTCTAGTTGGTTCATCAGGAGGCCTCAAGCATGCCTCCCCATATTCTAGAGGTTACTGATAAGCAGTGAGGGCCTATGGTGTGATAATGTAGAGACTATGCCCTAATATCAGAGTAAGATAATAGTAGAAATAGCTAAGTATCATACACACAAATAAATAAATAGAGTGTAAAAGCAATAAATAAATTGAAATAGAATATGTTTTTTACGGTAATGGTCATGCAACGGAAGCCCCAAAAGTGGTATTTTAAAAATTTTCACTAATGAACGACATGAAATATTCATCATTGATTAATCACTGCCCGGTTTATTCCAAGAATCTTGTGTTAAGAGTTTTAAGCACAAAATAAAACTGTAAAATACATAGTTTAAATACAAAGCCGCGCACGACATATTCTCGTCATTGGAAGTAGCTACTAAAATAATTTGAAGCCTAATTCCTCTATATTTTCCACACACACTTCAAAAATCTACGAGAACACTGATCGTCAAAATTTGGGTGCTAGCATGGAGTTCTGACGACGCCTTCAATGCTCTAACAATCACCACATCACTATGCTTGCGATGCCTGAGAGAAAACTTGATCCGGGATCCTAGATCCAAAGACTATATCTCTAGAACATGGGAGAGATAAGAATAGAGAGAAATCCCATGAATAGTATCAAGTGAATTTCTATCTTCTTCTATTTATAGAGTGATTATAAATTACCTACTATTGCCTCCCCTACTCCCGAATAATTAACACTCTATACAAATGATACTATGACTACTATACTGATCCATAAATATTATTTATTATTATTATTATCAATTTTATTATAATATAATATATGTATCATGTGATAATACCTGAGCCATTAACTCAACTCGTATGCATGAAAATATTAATTGAACCTTGAATATTTTAATAATCGTTCAAATATTTTTTTTCATGTATTTACTTAAAACTTGTAAATACAATTAATAAATAAATTCAAAGCTCATTATTCTTAACTTGAATAATATGAGTTTATTTATTTCATTGGTGATCGTATCTCTTTGGACATATCCCAGACCCCAGTAGTGGGGCCCACCATGTCCAAAACTCTTATTCAACTGAATAGGATAGATTATTGAATATGCTATTATGCGTGACCCTCTAGGACCTTATCTTGATAGTAGTGATTACAATTAACAGGTCAATAGCAGGATATATCATCCCATAATGTCCCCTAAAGAGATAAGGATTTCCAAATTAGTGACAACCAACCTATAAACACACACTGTGTAATATAATCTCTTTGTCTTTAATATCTTATAAAGAAGGACACACACCCATGTCATCACCATTTTTCTTTCTTTATAATTCGTTGATCTAACTAGATGGATTTACCTTGGACTACCATTGACATGGATTTATCAAGGTACTACCATCCTGATCAACATAGCCCGAGATATATAAATTCCTTAACCCATAAGTGACAAATCCTTTCTTGTCCATTCAACCAATTTCATAACATCAATGATGCACCCAACACAAATTACCTCACCAAAATTTCAATATCATGGTTTTCATCTTGCATCAAAGTACGTGATCGAATGACATACATTGGAAATGATCTCAAGTCAGGAGACCATTACACATGATTGTAAATAGGAACAACTAATGACACCCAAAACATGTGGTGTTCCTATTGGAGGTTCTATCCTCACAATATCACTACAAGAGATCACCAAGTGAGAACTTCATGATAAGAAGAATCAATGCTTATGAGCCCCCAACACCCAATAATCAAACATCAATTGTGTCCAATCAATAATATGTATCTAGACCATAGGACCTTTGTTTAATATTAATGTCATAGTATCTCAAGGTTCTCATTATAACTTGGGATCTAATATAACCTTTTGATAGGACCATTAATCTATGGAAATTACCATTAAATAGTGGATGCATAAATATCTACACTATAATGGTAAGAATGCATCATGTATAACTAACTATATACATGATATAGTAATCAAAAGCACTACATATTTGGATCTAGGACTCCCACTATTTCAACAGCTGTAATAATAAATGAAATACTATAAAATCAAGAATATCCATGTTATACATACAATACTGGTTAAATACTGGGCTGACTATATATATTGGAGTACAAAAGAAAATGAAATAAAAGTACATGGATCTACTACTCTCCAAGCCAAACCATATACCTGGTCTCTAGACAATGTGAACTACACCATCCCAATCATGATAATCCAAATGAGAAGCTCTGCTTGATTATGCAACATTGGGCCTCAGCCCTAAATACCATGCATATATGATCAACCTAAAAAGCATACATAAGGTTTGTACTAACAATGAGGTGCATGTACAGAGGTGATAATATAATATTAGTAAGCCACCCCAATGATGAACCTATAAATATGATGTCATAAGTGCATGCTCATGAAATATGCTCAACCTAGTCAAGACTCAACTGAAAAGATAAAAAAACCTAGTAAACATGAAACCGTTGTCAATATCTTGGTCCATAATACTAGTCAACTAGGAAATGTGCTATCCTGGATACCATATTTATATGCATATATATGTATATTCCCATACATATACATATATACATAAATATGAATATTCATACATAAGGTGAATGAAATAACATAAAACCATCAACAATCGATCCTTGGGACCGTAATCCCAATCACCTAGATATCTTTTGTAAAGAGAATTGAGATGGATTTAATACCAATAAAACCATGTATCATAAAGTCAATCTATGGTTCTGTAATCTCAATCAACAAATACTTGCTTCATATAATGCTATAAATTCCTCAGATCAATATATATCACCATAGGGGGATACTCATCCAAACCCTGGGATCACCTGTACTCACCTCCACTCACTAAAATTATGTTAATGGTCATTGAGATAGATTTCATGTCTCTCATACCATGTAAATCCAGTATAATGTCCAAGACCTAGGTCCCAGTCCATAGGTGGTCATGACTTTGATACTCGGATGAACCCAAAGGGTCTGACCATTAGGTGATCTGTAAGGAGTGCTCACTAGTGAAACATCATGAACACCCCTAGAGGTATATAATTAGAGAGAGAATAATCATACCTATCACTTGGGAGAGCATAATCATCCATGAGTATCCAATGATGTGAAAGGCCATGTCCAACAATGCAGTCATGTAATTGATCTGGGAGAGTGTAGTCATCCTTATCACTTGAGAGAGAGTAATATTCCATGAGTATAATCAGATCTAGGAGAGTGTAACCATCCTCATTTCATGTCAAAATGATGAGAGACGAATCACCCTTATCACTCAGAAGAGTTTAATCATCAATGAGTATCATTACTAGGGATTCCATGCCTGTATGTCATAGTAGTAGGCTCAATAAACAAATTATAGGAAGCACCTATAGAAATACCAATAATATAATAGTCAAACATGTAGGATCAATATCCATATCCCAGGTAGTACCTAGTAAGAACATCCTAAAATACCAAAGGGAAAGAAAGATGCATTGAATCAGGATTATCAACCACCAACTAGGAATCATCTCTAGTAATCATTACTACATCAGCAATAAACATGTGAAAGTATAAAAAAAAGAGCGAGGGTGGAAGAATGCCTAAACCCACCACTACTTCCATATCCCCATGGGATTAAAAGTTCAACACAGATTCTAAGGTGACACTCACTACTATCTCTACACAAAACCAGTGTACTAGATCATGTTTGATGAAACATCAGGACTCCCACTAGGTTTCTAAAGTCAACACACTTGAGGAATCCTACTTGGGATCCTCAAAGTATAAACATAAATAAAGAAATATTACTTGGGATCCTTAGATAAAAGGGTGAAAGGAAGAATCCTACATGGGATCCTCTAATGGTAAGAAAAAATATACATCCTTCATGGGATCCTTGGAATGGTACATAGGAAAAGGGAGCCCTACATGGGACCCTCAAAAGCAGTATAACAAACAGAGGCATCCTACTTGGTATTTTCATAATGGTATATAGGTAATGGATTATACTATGGCTTTTCTAAGTTAGTTTAAAGTGAAGTTATCCCTCATGGTAACCTTAGTAATAGGGATAATATAGAGGCATCCTACAAGGGATCCTCTAGGTAAAAACAAAAGCAGAGGCATCCTATAGGGGATCCTTAGGAACAACTAAACTCATAAAATCTTAGGCTATAAGGGAACATATTGTAAGGGAGATGTACTCAAGAGAAAAAATAAACAAGGATTGGTCACAGAGGATCTCATGGGCCATATCATATCAAGTTATCACACTTAGGAGACAACTAGATTCAAATACTGGAGGAAGAACCTCCCCATTTAGGTAAAATCCTAAAACTCCACCTAAGAGTCCTTAAAACACCTAAATGGTTTTACCCTCATGATATACGTAAAAAATTTACTCAGAATGGACTACTCTTATATCCAATTCTGACTATGGAGTATAAAATAGGAAAAAACCCTAAAAATGGTAGCAAAGGAGGAGTACATAGTATGTGTACCCTAGTACATGGTGTGTACCCTAGAAACTCCACATGGGCGTGTACTCTAGTTGTACTTGGTGTGTAAAATCCCAAGTACACAGTGTGTTGGTCCTATACACAGCGTGTACCCTACATAGGGTACCTGTCTATGTACCTCACATAGCCAGACCATGTATATAGTCTGAACATGTACCTCTACATGGTATGCAACCCACACGGGCTCTAGCCGCGTAGTATATATGGCCATGTACTCTTACATGGGAAGTCTGACTAGGTACTTGACTACATGGTTGAGTCCCAGTACATGGTGTGTATACCCCATACACAAATTATACTTCAAAAAGATCATCTTCTCCAAATATAAAGAAGTCATGAAGTCTGTTCTCTAGACCACATGCTATGTAGATGAGTTTTACCAAATGGAAAACCCTCAACTAGTACCGAAACCCCCCATTTTCATAGAAAAATCTATATATAAGCACACCAAGGGTCCCAAGAAAACATAATAGGAGATTAAAACTTGAAAATGAAAAATAAATAGGGATTTTTAGTGAAAATTAAAAATGGACTACTTTTTGGGTGGAATCCGCTGAAGTTTTTCCCATTTCTATGCTCCATGACTACCGTACGACAATCCAGTGTGTCCCAAGCTCTATGGTGGTACCCTTTTTCCTCTACCTCTCCTCTCTATCCCCCTCTTTTTTTATCTCTCATTAATGTGGAGGGGAAGCAATATGGGGTGTTCATGAGTATCTACAGGATAAGGAAGAAAATAAAAGAGGAAAATAAAATAAAATAAGAAGAAAAGAAAAGGAAAAGGGGGCCTGCCTAGCCCTAATTCCCAACTTGAGTTTATACCTCACTTAGAAAAAACTCCCCATTCCAGACTCAATGAAAGAGATGAAATCTCAACCCAAAACCCTGTTAAAAATATATTTTTGAAAAAACCTGCATGAATAAATTAAAATTTAATTTATTAAATATTAAATATTAATTATTCTGTTAAAATTAGAATGACTCATAATTCCACCAAGCTCATATACTAGGGTAAACAACCTATTATAGAACCAACAGAGTGATCATAAAAATTATCCAAGATAATATTCTAGTGTAAAATACCATTTTACCCCTTATAAGCATCTGAAAGAAAACATTTAAATCTCTGCTCAAAATTCTAGTCTAGAAAAACATGGTAACTTATAATTTCTCCACCATAAACCTTCTCGTCCCTGAGAAGCCTTGGTGGAAACAATAGTATCCATTCTATCATATAGAGTATCTATATAAACAAGATATATTGAATATCCAACAACTAGTCTCATAGCGTAAGAAACTATATCCTACACGAAAGAAGTTCAACTACGACCAATTTGGAACTCACCACCATAGGATATAATCATCTAAAAACTAAACTTTTAGCTCAACTACCCATGGAAATGTTGAATTTAAACTAAAAATGAGGGTCACCACCCTCAAACAACCAATGTTTTACTCCTAACCATATGGATTACCTTATACTACTTCTCAAGTGCAACCTCAACAGGTTCCTTTATCAAACTAGGAAATATATTTAAAAGAAAATAATCTCGGAATAGGGACAATGATCTCTCAATGTACTTGGGATGATTTCAAGATAGATTATGATTGTATCTAACTAGAAGTACACTAAGATTCTATAAAAAGGCATGTACATATCTCTCTAATCCATGCTCACAACCAATAGGCCACACTTACCTTTAACCAACACCTTCCACCATATATCTTGACAAAGTGTGTTCAAGTCCATCCACGGGTCAACCATCTTGTGGTATCCCATTCATTTTTGATGTATCCTCTACTACAAAGGGACATTTCACCATTTAACCAAAACTCCCGGCAACTATGTCCATGATAAGTATTTTAAACCATCAACCCTCAGATCACACCTAACCACTCATTGATTTAAGAGTTTAGATGGAAACACACACAACCAACATATACCTTTACCACCTAACTCGCACACTGACGAGTCGTCCTATATAATACTAAGCCGATTGTGCTTCATAGAATGTCAATATCATTAAACCAAAAGCTACATTGGAACTCCTCTTCAAAAGAAGGCACCTCACCCATGTCACGTTATATTCAATGAATTCACATCACCAGACAGTATTCCATTAATGAGCATATAACTAAACTATGAATACATTAACAACAGTGGAAACACTAGTCAACAGTTCCAAGAACACAAACAATATTTCCCATTGAAGCCAGTATTGATACCCAAGCACCCTAAGTGTTTTATCAAAATCCAAAGGTATCAACGTGACTATATCACAAAAACCGAGAACTAACCATTCATTGATCTCAAATAGAATACAACCAAGTTCAATTCATATTTTTTTTTATAAAATCAGGACATCCTTGCTCGTAGGTTTCCCTCAATCAAAATGAACTTCAACCGACAAGGGTCTGAGTAAAAAATAAGGGCCTCTAGGTCTCCCACCCAGCCTTACTGGTCAATTATCACAAATGGGTGACAAGTTAAAACAAAATATCCTAAAATATAAAACCTCTCCAAAGGAGTTAAAGAGATTAATAACCTACAAGGGTTAACACTATCAATAAAGACTACAAAGGCTCTAACCTCACTGAGCATCCTCATAAGAAACTGCTCCCTAGAGGCCATGATACCAATGTAGAGGATATACTAAACTAACACTCATCAGGAATTTGTATATAGTAATAACCCCTTGAGGTCTAGTTCACGATAAATATCTTGGTACCTATCGAAATCATACTCAACGATCCAACTAGATAACCACAAATGAGGTTGGTTAAGTAAAATATCATTCCAATCTATGTAAAAAAAACTATATAGATTGTTACTGACACTTTAAATAACTGATGTTGAGAAACAACACCCTAAAAGTGGTTCAATATATGATCATCACATTCCCTCTCAACATACTATGGTCATCGCACCTATCATGCAAAAAAATTGAGTCATCAACCTCATTATAAAACGACTCAATATAGATCCACATTACCCTCCATCAGAAGGAAATTTATTTATATGAAAGTAGAATCAATTGAGTATAATTACACAAAAAACCTATATGGGAAAACACCATTTGGGTTTTTTTGACACTTTAAACAATTAACCTCTTCCTTCAGTAAAATCACACACTATCATGCCTATAACATGTGAATTCCATATGCCAAATATGATGCATGAGATGCCTTTTTTACTTTGTAGGACAAGAGTCAAAATCAATCTCTTGCCTCTTGAAAATGTCCAAGAGCCAAAAATACATAATAAATAATCACATCTACACAACATGTGAATTGATCAAAGAAAAAATCATATGCAACTATGACATCATAGATCATAGTAGAAATCCCATAACCCTAGAAACTAGGAATTATGAATGGAAAAAGTGTTCTCGATGCACCAGTGTGATATCCATCATAGGTTCCGACACATTTCTCAAAATCTTGTCTACCATATCCCAAATACTAAATCAATTGGAAAGAAAAAACTCTAATACCACATTGTAATGTGTTGACCAGGATGCTACTAAACTGGTTCTCCGAGTTGGTTTGTCACGAGGCCTTAAGTTCACCTCCTCATATACCAAAGGCTGCTGAATAGTAGAAAGTGCCTAGGGTGTGATAGTGGGGAGACTATTCCTTCATATTAGAGTAAGAAAACAGAAAAAATAGCTAAGTATAATACACAACAGTAAATAAAAAGAGTGAAAAAGAAATAAATAAACTGAACTAGAACATGCTTTAATAATAAATGAAGTTATATAAAATCCCAAAAATCCATGTCATACATACAACACTAGTCAACCACTAGTCTGACCACACATACAAGAGTACAAAAAGAAACTGAAATAAAATTATAGGGATCTACTACTAAATTTGAACCAAAACACATACCCAATATCTAGACACTATATAACTGCACTATACCAATCATGAGAATTCACACAAGTGGATCCAATCGATCATGCAACACTGGGTCTCATCCCTAACCACCATGAATTTTTTCTCAACCTAAAGGAAGACATGAGGTCTGCACACACATTGAGGTGAATGTACATAGGTGAAAATATAATCTCACTAGGACACCATAATGATGAACCTATAAATCTATTTTCATAAGTTCATGCTCATGAAATATGATTAGCCTAATCAAGACCCAAATAAAGAGATAAACAAATAAAATAAATGTGAAACTACAGTTGATCCCTGGGTCCATAATCCCGATCAACTGGGAAACATGTTGTCATGGATATCCATATTTATATTAATATATATGTATATTACCATACATATACATATATACATAATATGGATATACATGTGTAAGGTCAATAAAATAACATAAAACCATAAACAGTCGATCCTTTGGTCTGTAATCCCAATATCCTTGACATCCTATGAAAAGGGCATTGAGTTGGATGTTGTACCACTCAAGACATGTATCATTAGCTCGATCTCTAAGTTCATAATCCCAATTGAAAAATACCTAATTTGGATAGTTCTAGAAATTTATTTGAGTAAGATACATCACCACAAGGGAATACTTTTCCTAGCCCTAGGCTCACTCATACCCATCTCCAATCAACAGAAAGAAGGATTATAGGAAAGTATATCTGAACATCCTATAAATGGCCACTAATCTAGATGTCATGGCACTCATTACATGTGAATATAGTCTAATTTATGAGACCTAGGTCCTAGTCCATAGGTAATCATGAAATTGAGACTTGGATGAGCCCTAAGGGTCTGTACCTTAGGTGATATGTAAGGAGAGCGCACCGATGAGATTCCATGACCACCCATGGAGGTCTCTAATTAGGGAGAGAGTAATCATCTCTATCAATTGGGAGAGTTTAATCATCCATGAGTATCCATTGATTTGAAATGACATGTCCAACACTGTGGTTAGTTAACTGATCAAGGAGAGCATATTAATTCCTATCACTCAAGAGATCTTAATCATCCATGTGTATAATTCGATCAAAGAGAGTGCAATCATCCTCATCACATACTGAAGAGAGAAGAATCATCCCTATCACTCAGGAGAGTGTAATCATTTGTGAGTATCATTACTAGGGACTCAATGCCTGTATTTTATATTAGTAGGCTCAAAATCTGAATTCTAGGAAGCACCATTGGAAATACCAATAATATTATAGTCAAACATACATGCTCAACATCTAGATTCTAGGTAGTACCTATGGGTATAAAAATGATAAAAAATAACATGGTTCAAAAGATGGATCCCATGAAAGAATGTATGAGAATACAAATAAAATAATAAGAGGGATCCCATGAAGAACATTTGTGAATCACAAATGGAAATAAATACATATTACATTAGGATCATTAGACAATAACCAGGAATCACCTCTGGTAATCATCATTGCATTAGCAGTAAACATGTGAAAGTATAAACAAAAGAGTGAGGGTGGTTGAACACCTAAACCCACCACTACTGCCACAACCCCATGTGATTACAAGTTAAATTTTTTTTCTAAGGTTACACCCACTACCATCTCTACCCAGACTCGATGTACTATCTCAGGGCCATTCAAACAATAGGGCACCCAATGGGTCCCTCAAGTAAACATAAGAGAGGCATCCTACTTGGGATCCCCAAGGTCTAAACATAAGTAAAGGCATCTGAATCAGGATCCTTAGACGAGAGGGTAAAAAGAGGAATCCTACATGGGATCCTATAATGTTAATAAAATAGAGACATTCTACATGGGATCCTTGTAATGGTATATAGGAAAAGGGTTCCCTATATGGGACCCTCAAAAGCAGTGTAAGAAATATATTCATACTACTTGGGATCCTCAAAACGCTATACCAGTAAATGGATCCTACTAGGGATTACCTAAGCTAGATTTAAGTGAATTTTCCCTCATGGGACCCTTAGTAACATAGAGAAGATAGAGGCATCCTACAAGGGATCCTGTAGGTCGAAATGTAAGCAGAGGCATCCTACAAGGGATCCACGAGAACAACTAAACTCACAACATCTTAAGACACAAGGTAAAATATTGTAAGGGATACATCCTCAATGTAGAAACTACACAAGGATTGGTCATAGAATATGAATTATAGTCCATGTCAAATCAAGGTATCACTCTAAGAAGATAACTTGATTCAAATACTAGAGGAAGAACCTATCCATTTAGGGAAAAGCATGAAACACCACATAAGAGTCCTTAAATCACATAAAGGGTTTACCTGATGATATACATGAAAATTTACTCATAATATACTAATCTTATGTCCAATTCCGACTCTAGATCTTAAAATTGGAAAACCTCTTAAAAGGGTAGAAAAGGAGGAGTACATGACACATGTACCTTGGTACACTATGTGTACCCTCGAAACTCTACCTGGGCATGCACTCTAGATGGAATTAGTGTATAAAATCCCAAGTACACAACATGTTGCTCCAATACATGGTGTTTACCCTATATGGCGTACCTTCCTATGTACCTCACATGGCCTGTCCATGTATATTTTCTGTCTGTGTACCTCTACATGGTGTGCAACCCACACAGGGTCTGGCCGTACATTTTACATGACCATGTGCCCCAACACAGGCAGTCTATCCATGTACTTGGATACATAGATGAGCCCTAGTACATGATATGCATAACCCATACATGTTGTGTACTTTCCAAATATCATCTTCCCTGAATATAAAGATCACACACATGTGTTCTCTAAACCACACGCCATATAGACGAGTTTTCTTTAATGAAAAAACCTCAAATCCCTCCAAAATCCCCCATTTTCTCATCAAAAGATATCGATCATCCCACTAGGGGTCCTAATAAATCATAATAGAAGATTAATACTTGAAAAAATATATATGAGTATTTATAAAGAAACTTAAAAATGGCCTAACTTTGGGTGGAATTCTCTGAATCTTCACCCGTTTCCACATTCCACGACTACCGTACGATGATCCAATGCATCCCAAGATCCACAACAATACCCTTATTCCTCTCCCTCTACCTATCCTATTTTATCTCTTGGTTGTGTGAATGGGAATACATAGGGTTTATACCTGAGAATCTCGATGAAAAGGAATACAATAAAAGAGGAAAAGAAAATAAAAGAAGAAGAAAAGAAGAAGAAAAGAAAAAGAAAAGGGGGACCGACCTGAACCTAGTGCCCAACTTGAGTTTATACCCCACATATGAAAATATCCCCATTAAAAAATCAATGTTGGAGATGGAATCTCAATCCATCACCTCATTCAAAAGATATTTCCGAATGAACCTGCATGAATAAATTAATATTTAATTTATAAAATATTAAATATTAATTATTCCGCTAAAATTAGAATGGTTCAGAATTCCACCAAACTATTATCCTAGGGTAAAAACCCTATTCCATAACCAACAAAGTGGTCAGAAAAATTATCTGAGATCATATTTTAGGATAAAATACCATTTTACCCCTTATAAGCAATTGAAGGAAAAATATTCAAATTTCTATACAAAATTACTGTCTGGAAAGAAACAGGTCCTTACACTGGGAACTCTTCACCACTCACCTCCTTAGAAGGTAGATAAAAAATTAAAGATTCTACATGTATGATTTCCATTTGTGATACAAAACTACCTGAAGATGTTTGTACCATTCCTAGAAGTTATTTCCAGTTAGGATATGGTCTTTCTCCAATATGGATTTTAGGGATTGTGTGTATAATGAGGTTTCCATTTTTTATATAATTTTAAAGAGAATATTATTAGTAATTTTTATGATTACAATTTTGGGTGAGATATAATAAATTAATTGATTTTATTAAATCACCCACTATTTTATCAAGTTCTAATAACCCCCAACATTAAACCTAGAATGTCTAGTTTCTAGTACATTTTAGTGGAAAGGATACATATTAACTTTCTCATAACCCCCACAAGGCTTGGTCAAGATACTTGAAGGTATTTAGGCAGGAAGGCCTTTTCCAACTATGAGCTTTCAGCTCCTTGATCCATTTAGTGGGATCCCCAATCTTGAAATACTAACTTGGATTTCATCAACACTTGCCTTAAAATTATACCAAGTCTATAAGATTCTACTCCTCTTGATGTAAAATTGTTAAGTTAACCCAAAAACTTCATAATAACCCCTTTTATAAAAGTAAGTGCCCCAATAAGGGTCGTTCGAACACTTAGTTCTATTGTCTTAATTACTAATCATTTAATGGAAGGGAAAGTCTAAATTAATATCTATATGAGTATTTTTTAATTTATTATGGATAAATTTTATCTTGTTTATCCTTTACATGTCTTATTAGTATTAAGTGGATTTTACTTAATTAATTAACCATGTTGAATAAAACATTTATGCATAATCAATTTCCATCTTTGAAAATTAATTCATTTATTTATGTAATCATGGTATTGCATACATAAAATAAATAATTCATAGAAAAAACAAATAAATAAAGTCAATGGCCTGATCATGATCTTATCTAATAGTTGATTTAATAAGGGGAGATCAAATAAATATATGGCCTAGGAAAATAACTCCATTGTCCAGTCTTATCACGAGTTAAAACATTCCACCTGTACACCTATGTATCATCAAGTTGGAATCATCATGGTTCCATAATGAACCACCTTAATGCACATAGGGATTATCCATTACTTACAAGTATTTATTACTCACACACAGGTGAGGGGAACCAAAGTATTGGTTAAATGGGATTACATAAACATCCTTGGACCTTCATGTACTACATAATAATAGAGTAGGGATGAATCACATGTCATAATTTAATTTAATATTAAATAATCACAAACCCATGAAATAATTTAAATAAATGCCAATGCATGCATAAGTATTCGTCAGGATCATGATCGGTCATACATGCAATGAATACGCAAAAGTAACTGGCTAGTAGGACTCCCTGAAAACTGAAGAGTGAGCAATAGAAGACATGATAAAATTAGTTATCTCAACCCAAAAAAGTCATGTAAATCAAAAACTAATAAAACAACAATAAACATCCTGATATGCTCAACAAGAAGACCAAATGAGAGATAAATGGATTCTCAATCTCTATAACCCAATTAAGAACAATGAGTCTATCTGTAGATCTAAGAAGGGACCATCTCTGATGCCTAACATCTCATGTGTCTGAAGATGGGGGTGGACCATTTTATAGATAGAGGAACCATGACCTAATACGATAGGGGTAACACCTCTACCTATATAAATAATATGGAGGAGCCACCTTGGTACGATAGGGGAGTACCATATCCAGAAATAGAGGAATCATACCCTAGTGTGACATGGGAGTACCACCTCTATCTGAACAAAGAGTATAGAGGACCCACACCTTGGTGCGACAGGGGAGTACTGTCTCCAGGGATAAAGGACTAACACCTTAGTGTGACAGGGGAGTGCCATATTTATCTAAAAAAAGAGTATGGAGTACCTGTGCCCTCCTGTAACAAGAGAGTATTGTATCCATGGATAGAGGAGTCAAACTTTGGTGCAATAGGGGAGTGCCGCCCTTATCTGAACCAAGAGTATGGAGGACCCACACCCTGGTGCGATAGGGGAGTACCACCTCTATCTAAAAAAGAGTATGGAGGATCCATGCCTTGTTGTGACAGGGGTGTACCATATTAATGGGTAGAGGACCCATACTCTGGTACGAAAGAGGAGTAATATCACTATCTAAAAAAATATAGAGGACCCATGCCTTGGTGTGATAGGGGAGTACCATCACCATGGATAAAGGAAATGCACCCTAGGGAAATAGGGGAGTGCCACCTCTATCTAAAAAAATAGTATGGAGGAATTTCACCCTGGTGAAATAGAATATTATCATCTCCATGTATAGAGGACCCATTTCCTAGTGTTATAGGGGAGTAACACCTCTATTTGAACAAAGAGTACGAATGATTCACTCCCTGGTGCAACAAGAGAGTACCGTCTCCATAAATAGATGACCCACACCCTAGTGTGACAGGGGAGTACTGTATCCATGGATAGAGGACCCACACCTTGGTGAGACAGGGGAGTACCACCTATATATAAAAAAAGAGTATGAAATAACTATGCCCTAGTGTGACAGGGGAGCACTGTCTCCATGGATAGAGGACCCATGCCCTGGTGTGATAGGAGAGTACCATCTCTATCTGAACACTCCAATAATCTTGACCAATTATTTCCATTGTCAATAATTTCTCGAGGAAGCATCCTGATATGAACATATCACATTGTATATTATATTACACAATGAAGGATATTATTGTTATGCATAAAAACACTCAGGATAGGCTTCTCGCGGGCCAAAATTCAAGTTTAGACAAAATCCTGACGAGCACATGAGGCTTGTCATTCCCCTATTAGAATAAAACTTTAATACATGAATATTTCATTTCAAATGGTCATGAATGTCCAAATGGATCATATTGCTATGATCATCATGGAAAAATACTCAGGATAAGCTATTTACTTTTCAAAAACATACATCCTGTAAAAAACACATTTCTATCATAAGACATACGTATGACGCTTTTTGGTCCTAATCCATGAGTCCAAATTATATATCCATAATTGATATTTAATTGAATTCCTTAATACCATGATCGTGATGTTATATACAGATCACCAATCCGACATCGCATGAAGAAGTTACGACTGAATTAAGGTTTCTACACAAACAAAATAATAATATTTTAGTGTTATTATTATTATCATTATCATTATCATCATCATAATTATTATGATGATGATGATTATTATTATTAAACCTTATTTAAGGGAGAGGAAGACATGCTCAATCTCCCCCCACCCATTCCACGTGCACTGGTGGTCTCCAAGGTAGCACCTTATTCTCTCTTATATATCACTATTTTTAATAATAATTAAACCTCATTCCAAAAGGAGAGATCCATGCCCAAAGTTACCCCTTCTTAATTATAAAATGTGCACCCAGGTGGTTCCAACTTCTTTCTTATAATTATTTTTAATAATAATTTTCCCATGTTTTTATTATTAAAAATAATAATAACTCACATCATATTACATCATCATCAGTGGCCAGATTCCAGCCACCCATTTCTTGGAAACAACAATCACTACTCATTTGGAGAATCCCACTCAATCTGGATCACAAACCACTGATACCCGAACCAAATTAGGGTTCTAATTATCATATGAACACCTTTTTCACGTCTTCAAAACCCAAATATGAACTTGGGACTGTGATCCATTACTCCAAAGAACAAACACACAATGATTAGCATTCCTGAACATCGTTGAATCACCAATCAATCAGTTTCTGATGAGGAATGATAAGAATGGAGGGAGAAAGGCACATAATAAAAAGGTTATAATAATAATTGGATGATGCAATCCTATAAAAAAACTTATAAGTTCATAATAATGGGTGATAAAATTACATAAAAAAAAATAATTTATTTAAACTAATCAAATTATTGAACAGGCTCATGTGAAGGGAATATAATCACATATCAAAAGCAGATACACAAATACATGATCAATATTTTAATAAAAAGTGAGTAAACTACAAATGATGAGACCTACCTCTATTTATGATCAATAATTGGCGAAGAATGTTTTTTCTAGTGATGAGGATGACCCTCTGTGCTCACTTCCCATCGTTCCACCTCAATCTGATCATCGTTTCTTGTCCTATCTCGATTCACCAACGAAGGATATCAGAGATCCTATCAATTATCCTAGGGTTTATATGGATAAAACAGAAGACTTTTTATAATGGAGTATTTATAGAGGATTTATTTAGGTTGTTTAATAAAAAATAATATTTTTTTAATTAAACACACTCTTCAACGACTGCCTCAATTGGACATTTGGTGCCGACCAACCTTAGGTTGAGTCTTGGGTAAACCAAATTCTATAAATTAAACCATAGTATCAAATTTATAATTTTAGACTTCATTCATGTGTTATTAAACTTTTTCATAAAAAATACATGTAAGCGATATTAATATATTTAATATTTTTATAATATCAATTCCAGGATCACTAGGCCTCAGAATCTTGCACTGTCTTAGCACCTAGATCTGAAAATATTCTTATAAATATTTCAAAGTCATGCATGAAAAAACTAAAGTCTCTAAATTTTTCCCTCCTTCAAAGATTTTCATCCCTGAAAAACACAACCTAAGCAAAAATGTGGGGATACTGATCCCACATTTGGATCTTCTACTCCCAGGATATCTTCAGTAAGATCACGTGTTGTCTACTAACATGCACCAAGGGGAACTACATGCCCATGATGGGTCTTCCCAATAAAGTTCACAACCACCACCAAGTACCTTTAAAGGAGGCTCCATACCCTGTTCCCATCTCATCCAGGTAGACATTGTGCAATGAGTTGTGCACACATGCCCTCCGTTGTGACAAGTAGAAAATACTAAGCACCTGGGCTAACTACATTTATAGGGTTAATTGGCACACAAACACGCTAAACTAACATAGTAACTAGAAAAAGATCCTATGATCCTTAGAGTTAGTCTTCCATCCTATAAAAATCCCCATGATTCTTGACATGGTGAGATACCTTAGAATAGATGATATCCTTATTAAAATTTAAAGGCCACTATCATCAGTTCAAAAAGGACCCCTGACATTTTCCAGATAGTCCTCATCCACCCCTGGAAGAACTGTACCCCTTTAACAACCATCACTATCACCAACCTTAGGTCTACAAGCACTAAATCTCATTGTCTTTGACCAGTGTAGTGGTGACCCATAGGGTCCCCCATACATGACCTCAATGGAAGTACATCAATGGTGGAGTGATAATTGGTACAATACAAATTCCACCGATGGTAGTTGATCCTTCTTGATATGGCCCAAAGCTAACATGTAATCCCGAGGCATGTTATCCAGAACCTGAATTATTTGCTCTTCTTGGCCATCTTTCTAGGGTAGAAAACACTATGATCAAGCATATATGAGTCCCAAATCCCCCTACATCCCCTCCATAACCATGATGTGAAGTGCGCATCACAATATGAATGATCATCGAGGTAATTCCATGAAGATGGACTACCTCCTACATGCAAAAGTATCCCAAACTCTCCAATAAACTCTACTATCAGATGGATAGGAAGTGGGAGAACCTGTTGAGTTAGTATATGAACACTCAAGAAGCATCATGGCCACTTTTCAATTTCATAATCCCTATCACGTGAACCATAAAAACACCATCCAATTTCAACTTCCACCCATCACCTCGGTCTCCACCTATAGACATGCAAGATGTCAAGAGTGAAACTCAACATCTATACACAACATACTTGGAATCCAAACCCAAATCCAAAGGATTTAAGTATAACCACACTTATCATAGGTTTAATATTAAGGTAAAACAACCTCTTCAACACCCTTTTTTCGAATCATGGTCGATACCACCGACCATCCTTGAACATGGATTCTGTGATCCACACCATCAAGGAATCCATTAGGAACATATCCAGTGGATGTATGGACACACAAGATCTTCCAATCGATATCCATAGGTTGTGAATACCCAACTCAATGAATAAGAGGAGGTGTAACAACCATCAACTAAAGGTACGTTGAACCATCCTCACCCAAAAGGGCCATTTATAAAGATTTGAGCTTCTCTATCACCTTGCTTGACAAAAAAAAAAGACAAAAAACCTCACTGTGATCATATAATACTATGTCCACACCCTGGTTTTCTTTAAATCTTAAGCTACCTCAATCCATGTAGGGTCCACTATCACCTCCATTTTTGAGAAGTCATATTATGAGAAGTGGAATTCAAATCTAGAACTGACTCCACAAGAGCTTCCATACAACTATCACACATGAATAATATCTAGTACCATACTCCTATGTCTTACATGATAAAACTTTGAAACTGAGTAAATGAGGGTAACCTCACAAAAGACTACCAAAAAATGTTTAGTATTCAGCTCATAAGTCTTGCAAACTCTGTTGGGGCTTTCAACATGGAAAGTGGTGTCACCAAGAACTCAAAGTAACCATAGTAAATTTAGGAAGCCATGCTCAGTACATCCACCTATTGAACTTGGGGTTGGTGATAAACCATTTTGAGTTAAAACTCTGAGATCCACTTTACCTCCATCCACTGGGTGAAGAGGTCATCGATTCTTGGGGGTGGATAATACTATTAGAAATTCATCTAGCTTGGGTGATTTTAATCCACACCTAAACTCAAGCTCTCATCCAAATATAGGTGAACAAAATAGGTCTGACTAAGAAAAAAACTATGTCTTAGAAATCCCCCACTCTGCAGACCTCTCCTACCACACCTCCAGTTATCATAGATACACTGGATAATCTGATATGCTAGTGCATATATTAGGTCATCCTTGGTGAAAATCCATGTATAAAACAAACTATTTATGGAAAGGTAAACCCAGTATGTCCCCAATATAGATACCCTAATACTCCACCACCATCATAGGAAACTAGATGCTAAAATCACCCAATGCTTAAAGGGTAATACAAGCCAACCGATAAGGAAGTGGTTGTAACCTCTTATGAATGAGATCATCCTGACCTACCCAGGGATCACTCTTTATCAAAGGAGGAAAAATCCATAGAAAAAATATGGAATCGCTGATATAATCACTAGTATAAATCATTTAATCATGGATGGTAAATGGATATCCTATATTGAAGAAAACATCATAATATCCCACCACTGTTATGGAAAGATATAGTGTGAGATACCCTCTCCTCACAAATTCAGGTCACACCATCGACAGAAATGTGTGACCACTGATCCTCTTTGTGTGTACCTCCAACACAAGGGTCAAGAAAAAAATCCCCCACTAGTATTTATAGGTATCAAATAGGGGATATTTCCATGTAAAGTGGATTGAGAACACACACCAAAACTACAACCTGAGTAAAGAAGATACAAATTGCACCTCAAACACACTCAAATCTTCGGGGTCACAAGACTCTATAATTTGAATCCATCTTTACCCTTGCCTACATATTCTCCTTAATTAAGGATCACTCTGATACTTTCCCATCAAAATGACCCCAAACATACAAGTCAAGAAACTCATCTACCACACCTTGAAATTATTTACTTTGGACAGAACTGACTCACCCTCATGGTTTTTGAATCACTTCACAATAACACATCTTGATGGGGGAAGTGTACCTCTTTCTTGAATATCTAAAGACATGTAGAACATGAGTAACACATGGTTATACTGATGCTCTACATAACCTAGAAAAGTTTCACTACCAGGACCACCATTAGGAGGGGTTCTATCTAAGTGGTTCATTCACACCATATGCTCACATAATTCCTCTACCACATGATAAGGGGGAGTTTGGATCACCAAAAAAATCGGGTGATATATATCTTTGAAACCCACAATACACACTTAACATAGGTGCATTATCTGTTGGTACCTCTAGAGACAACAAATACTGCATGGAGAATTCAGGTCTCTAATGCATCCATCTGATTGGTTGGGGTCCTCTCAAGCCAGAAAAACTTGGCCACTATCTCAATTCAAACCCTTACTACCTGAGGGTCTATATCTTCACAAAAACTTAGTGGTATCTATCACTAGAACTCACTCAATGCACTTAGACTATGAATACCATTATCCTATCATAATGGATCCATCAACTTCTCAACATGTGGATGATTATCCACACAATCCATTAAAGGATCCATGTGCTTATCAACAGGTTGTAGAACTTCTTGGTGCCCGTTTAGAGAATACACCTCATGAGTGGGTCTTTGAACTGAGTCCCCATCACTCAACCAATCACATTCATGACACTGTCTTGAAATTATAGCTGGCTTTCTTCATAGAGACATCTTGAAAGTTTTCAAGATGTACCATGTTAAATGAGAATATCTGGGAATATGACTCAAGAAGGATAATAAAATGACTTAATCCTATATAATGTATATACCATTGATCCCTAAAACCCATGTCTTGGTATGCGAGTTGAAAAGGAGAAAGTCAGAGTCCTGGTGTATGGATATGTTGGCCATCGCACCAACACTGGGTTACCTGGCCTGAAATCCACACTCGAGATTCTTTGAAATCATTTACCTAAGTACAAACTAATCATTATAAGGGGAAAAATCCAAAAACCATTCTAAGGAATGAACTACACTGATACCACTATGTACGATCCAACCCACTGTGGCCCGCTTGGACGGAGGATGATCAAGACTCAACAAACCTAAGCCCACCACCATAGGTTAGAGGCTGGATAAAAATGCTGAGAAGGCATAACTAATATGTGAGGTCTTTTCCTAATGTACCTATATGCACACACCCAACCATCTCCATGCATAAGTTCATAGGAATAATAATAAAATACAATATCATTTAGAGTGAAAACCATGCTTATAATAACCTCTAAGAATATAAAAAGGGTATGATAGTGCAAACCAAAATTTAAAGGGAAAAAATACATTCCCAACCAAAAAAAATGTCACATCTTGACAACAACTAGAAGAAAGTAAATCCAAGAGAGGCTTAATCATGATCTCCAAGATCGACCACCATACGTAGTCTATGCATCAGAGTATCCTTATGATCCTATGACATCGCCACCAATATATCCATTGTATGCATAAGACATGAGAAATGTGGTAAAATACCATGCAAGGGCGAGTACACACACACACACACACACACACACACACACACACACACACACACACACACACACACACACAGTAGGATGTCCCAAAAACTAAAGAGGGATAAATATAAGACACGATATAAGTAGTAATCTCTACCCAATAAAGTTATGTAAATTATTAACTAATACAACTACTATAAACATACATATACACTCAATAAGAATCCCAAATTAGAGAGAAAGTGGATCTCAATATCCACAACCCAATTATAAACAACGAGTCTACTTTCGACTCTAAAAAGGGACCATATCTGATGCCCAACATCTCGGGTGTCCAAATATGGGGGAGGACTGCTCTGTAGATAGATGACCCATGCCCTGATATAATAAGAGAGTACTGCCTAAACCTGTATAACGAATATAGAGGACCCACACCCTGGCATGATAGAGGAGCACCGTATCTATGGATAAAGGACCTTCACTCTAGTGTGACATGGGAGTACTGCCTCTATCTAAACAAAGAGTATAGAGGACCTTCACCTTGGTGTGATTGGGGAGTATCATCTCCATAGATAGATGACCCAGAACCTAGTGAGATATGGGAGTATCATCTCTATCTAAATAAAGAGTACGTAGGACCCATACCCTGGTGTGATAGGGGAGTACTATCTCCATGGATATAAGACCCACACCCTAGTGCGATAGGTGAGTACTACCTATATATGAAGAAAGAGTATGGAGGACCCATGCCTAGTGAGATAGGAGAGTAATAACCCTATATGAACATAGAGTATGGAGGAATCACACCCTAGTGTGATAGAGCAACATCATCTCCATGGATAGAGGACTCGCACCCTGGTGTGATAGTGGAGTATCATCTCTATGTAAACAAACAGTATGGAGTGCCTGCTCCCTAGTGCAATAGGGAAGTACTGCCTCCATGGATAGAGGACCCACACACCAGTGCAATAGGGGAGTACCACCTCTATCTAAACAAAGAGTATGGAGGACCCGCACCCTGGTGCAATAGGAGAGTACCATCTCCATGGATAGATAACCTTCACCCTGGTGTGACAAGGGAGTACCACCTCAATCTGAACAAAGAGTATGGAAGACCCACACCCCAGTGAGACAGAGGAGTAGTACCATATCCATGGATATGGGACCCACACCCTAATTTGATAGGGGGTATTTAATCTATCTAAACAAATATTATTAAGGACTTGTTCCCTAGTGCGACAAGGGAGTATTGCCTCCATGGATAGAGGACCTGTACCGTGGTGCGACAGGGGAGTACCACCTCTATCTGAATGCTCCGATGATCATGTACGATCACTTCCATCATCAATAATTTCTTAAAGAATCATCCCACTTTGAAAATCTCACATCATATCTTATATTCTAAAATGAATGATTTTATCACGTTCTACATAGAAAAACACTCAGGATAGGCTGCTCGCAGGCCCAAATCCAAGTTTGACCAAAAGTCTGATGAGAACATGAGGCTCATAGTCAGTATATTAGTCTAAAATTTCAATCCAAAAATATGTAATCATAAACAACCATGAATTGAAAAATGGATCACACTATTTTAATATTCATGAAAAAAAATACTTTGGACATGCTATTTACTTTCCAAAAAACAAATTCTCGGTAAAAAACTCATTTTTGTCAAAACATGTACTTATGAAACTTCATAGACTCGATCCATGAGTTTGAATTATTTATCCACCATTGGTATTAAATTTACTATATCAATACCATGGCCATAATTCAACAAATGTATTGGAAATTAGACATCTCATGAATAAGTTATGACATAACCAAGGTTTCCACAACAACAACGACAACAACAATATTTTATATTATTATTATTATTATTATTTAAACATTATTCAAGGTAGAGGAAGACAGGCTCAAGATCCCCCCACCCATTACACATGCATCGGTTGTATCCAAGGTGTCACCTTTTTCTCTATTATATATTATTATTATTATTATTATTAATTAAACGTCATTCTAAAAGGAGAGATCTACACCCAAAGTCCCCCCTTCTCAACCCTACAACATGCACCCATGTGGTCTCCAAGTTGGTTAATCACTCTTTTTATCATTTTTAATAATAAAAATTATCACATGTTTTTATTATTAAAAATAGCAATAACACACATTGGATGCCATCATCGTTGGTGGCTAGATTCTAGCCACCCGTTACTCAGAAACAACAATTGTTTCTCCTTTGGAGAGATCTGATAAATCCAGATCATAAACCACTGATATCTAAACCAAAGTTGGGTTATTGATTTAATCCCTATGCCTATTTCATGTATCTAAAACCCAAATTCAAACTCATGACCTTAATCCATTGTTACAAAGTAAAAACACCCAATGATCATCATTTTTGGACATCATTGAATCACCGGTCAATCAGTTACCAATGACAAATTCCAAGAATGGAGGGAGAAAAGAACGTAACACAAAGGTTATAATAATCATTGGACAATGAGATCCCAAATAATGATCTATAGGTGAAAAATAATGGGTGATAAAATGACATCACAAATAAATAATTCATTTAAACAAATCAAATTATTGAATAGGCTCATGTGAAGGGAGGATAATCAAAAATCAAAATAAGATACAAAAATCCATGCTCAATATTTTAAAAAAAAAGGAGGAAACCATAAGTGATGAGACCTACCTTAATTTATGATTGATCATTGGTGAATAATATGTTCTCCAATGATGAAGATGATCCACTGCATTCACTTCCTGTCGTTCCATGTCAATCTAATCACTATTCATCATCTGATCTCGATTCTCCAATGAATGTCATCAGAGATCCTCTCAATTCTACTAGGGTTTATAAAAATAACTCTAGAGAATTTTTATAATGGAGTATTTATAGAGGATATAATTAGTTTGTTTAATAAAACAAACGAACAAACAATTTATTTATTTTAATTAATCGCATCTACCAACTGCTGCCTCAATTGGATGTTCGGTGCCTACCAGCCTTAGGTCGTGTGAAGGGTAAACCTCACACTCTAGATTCAACTGTGGTCTCAAATTTTTTATTTGAGACTCTATTCAGGATTTATTCCAATTTTTCAAGAAAATTACACACACACACACATGATATTAATATATTTAATATTTTTATAATATCAATTCTAGGATCATCGGGCCTCTGAATCTCACATCGTCTAAGTAATTGGATCTTAAAATATTCCTATAAATATTCCAAAGGCTTACAAAAAAACTATATTCTCTATATAGAATTCATAAAATACTATTTGAAAACCAGGTTCTATAGAACTAATAAATTTACTCATTTTTCCAAAGGAAAACACACCCAAGCATGAAAAACTTTTGACTAATCTAAAATAGATATCATATACATATTAAATTTAACTCATTTTTTTTAAAAACATAAATAATTTATGGGAAACCAAAATAAAATGAATCAAAATGGAAACACCTACATCATGTGGTGGGATCATATCACCTTTGATGAAATCCATAGGAAAGAAACTCCTAGGATGGATCGCAACTATTACAAACTGAATAAACAATTACTAACATTCCTATCCAAGAAAATGAGCTACCTATGGCCAATAGGGTTAGAGGTACTTGGAGAAAAAGAGATAAATAAATATGGGAATAGAGGATAAGCTCATACCTATTGATCTAGATAAAAAATCACCCAAGAACCACCCTGAATCAACTTAGAGGAGCTTGAAGGAGGAGGGATAACCCCATGGGAGGTGTTTGGTCAACTGGTTTGAATGGGGATGGATTGGGGTGGAAGACCCAATTAAAAAGAATGGGAAATGAAAAAAATACCCCAACTCAAGTAGGTCACACAATTTCCTTACAAGGTTTTTCAAACCGTGTGCAGACTGTGTAGCTACCACTATCCAAATACCTAGTGGCCACACAATTTTCTCACATAATTTACCTAAAAAATGTGAATATTGTGCTTCTGCTACTATCTAAAACCCCTAAGTCCACATTTTTTCCTTGAAAATTTTCCCTAACTGTGCATAGGCCATGTTCTCCCCTTTGAAATACCTATATAAGTTTCACAATTTTTATTACATGATTTCCAAACAGTGTGCCTTAAATTTTTACCCATGTAAAAGATATCAAAAATCACAATATTATACAACCTAAACCCAAGGGGGAAAACACAAGATTACTACTAATAAAGTGACACCTTAGGGTGTCACATGACCCCACCCAAGTTGGAATTTTTGATGAACCACTTAGGTGTGATAGTCATAGGGTTGTGGGGTTTTTCTCAACACATGAGTTAGAAAGACTCTTGAATGGGGATAGTTTTTAAGTTCAGAGGATGAGTAAAACATGAGAGTATCTTTATGGATGAATGGAGGTGTTCTCCTTTATAGAAAATGATGTTTTGGGTTCTCTTAGAGATCAAGTCTATAAAGGTGGAGGTTTTTGTGTGATGGTGTGATGTTTTCTGCATGGTGATGTTCATGAGATTTTTTGTTTTTTATCTCCAGTTGTATCCTTTTTGAGAATGAGAATTTTTTATTCCAGGAGGATATAGTGACCTAGGTTTTATGTGAGTGTGACTCAACTCAATTCTGAACTTTTAAGTTCTAGGACCTTCCTAGGGATAAAATGGTAATTTTAACATTATAGATGACCTCATATTTTTTTTGGTAGTTTTATTGGTTCAATAATATGGTGTTTAACCTAAAGTTAAGTTGGCATGTAAAACAAGTATTTAGGAGCCTTAGAAATAATATGATAAAAATATTATATTATTTTAGGTTCACATTCATGCGTTTATAAATAAATTCTTTTATCTATTGAATGAGATATCAAATGGGGAAACCAATACCTTGGTTGATTCTGGAGTAGGGTTTTTACCCTAGGTGTGAAGTAATTTTTGTTTGCATCAGACCCCACAGTAGGGCATAATCATGGTAAAATTAAAATAAATGAATGAATGAATGAATTAAATTATTTAATTCACTCCTGACTAACATACCACCTTTATATATCTCTCATTGGAGACTCCTATAGGGATTTCCACATAACCAATAGAAAGTATTTAGAGGAGATTCCCATGGTGAAAATTTTGGTGAATGATCTTGGGATCAAAGAATCCATGACAAATGAAACAGATTCAACAACAATGCCTGCAAGTGAATTATTCCCTAGTGATCAATCCTTATCAATACAGGGCTTTTTTATTTATATATTTTACCCTATATTTAATATTTTCACAATAAAAAATTTATTCTTCTAAAATTCAATCTATGATCGACCTTCACATGGTCCTACCAACTTTTATTTTTGAGTGAATTTTATAGATGTTGATTAATTGGTTAAATAACATATTTTTATTCATTTTTTTTCATTTAACATTATTTTAGATGATGAAAAATCATGTTTGGTTATTATTTTCACTTTATCTATGTTTTTATGGATTTCTACCTCCATTATTTATGCAATCGCAAACATCCACTAGTGGAAATACGGGCTTTAACATCGTCGTAATAACGTCGGTTTTTTAAAAACCGACGCGAATAGTATATGCGGGGAATTTTTGGCGTCGGTTTTACACAAAACCGACGCCAAAAATAATTATGTGTTTATTTTCCGCGTCGGTTTTTAAGAAAACCGACGCGGAAAATATTAGTATACATATTTTCCGCGTCGGTTTTCCTGAGAACCGACGCGGAAAATCCTGTTATAATCGGTTTTCCGCGTCGGTTTTTAGAAAAACCGACGCGGAAAATCCGGTTGAAAGCGATTTTCCGCGTCGGTTTTTAGAAAAACCGACGCGGACAATCCGGTTGAAAGCGATTTTCCGCGTCGGTTTTTCTAAAAAACGACGCGGAAAATCCTGTTCTAATCGGTTTTCCGCGTCGGTTTTTAGAAAAACCGATGCGGAAAACCTATTCGACTATATTTTCCGCGTCGGTTTTCCTGAGAACCGATGCGGAAAATAAATTTTTAAAATGTTTCGGTGTCGGTTTTCATGAAAACCGACGCCGAAACTCATAAAAAAAATATATTTCGCGTCGGTTTTAATGAAAACCGACGCGAAAAGTCTTTTAAAATTATTCACGGTCAGAAACCCTCATTTTGTTCGTCCGTCGAAATCGAGTTCCGCTGTGGCGCTTCGGACTCCCGACGACCTTCGAACTTGATTTGCGATCTTGAACGGCCATTGTTGAAGGTTTTTTGTCGTCTGCACGATTTTGGGTATGTGTTCTTCCTATTTATCTCTTGTTTCATATCCCATTGTTTATTTCTTTATCAATAACCCTATTTTGAGTGATTTTGATTATTGGTTAGATTTTAGTTGTAATTTATCATTATTTTTTGTTTGTATTATCATTGTTGGTGTAGATTTGATATTGTTTGTTTTTGGAAGTAATTATACCGGTCGCAGTTTGGATTTAACATCTCAATTCGGGTTGAACTTCAAATTTTTTGTTTATATTATCATTATTCCTGTTTAAAATGATCTTTCATTACATTATGAAGTACTATATTTTTAATTCCATTTCCATTTTAATAAATTATTCTTCAAAAAAATAATTTTATTGTGTTAAATGAATTCACTCACATTTTTGCATGTAGTTTGTTGTTATTTCATTACTTCTTGAGATTTACCATGCCAAATTCCTCAATTCTTTTTGGTTCTCATCATTTAACTAAGACATGAATAATTACCACTATCTATTATGTTAAAAAAATTTGAATAATTATTTTCATGCCATTATATAATAAATAATTTTTCTTGCAATGTCCATAATACGACTAGAATCATAATGTATTGTAATCTTTGTAGATAATAATATAATCATTATCCCTCTATTAATGTTCAAAAACACCTTTCCACTTTCATATGTGGGGTTAGATTCATGCATTTTTAATAAATGTCCTCTTAAACTAATCTCATTCCATTGATTATATTTATTCATCTTTCTCTCCCTCTAAATAATAGTCATGAAATGATTTACTTCTCCCTCTAAGTCATAGGCTGCAAATAAAACATTCTCATGATCTAATCTTTCATGGATGGATAATATATTTCTCTTCATGTTGATCCATTCCTTGACATGTTTTGCTGCAATAGACCCATGGATGGGGGTGTAAGTTGTCACCTACAATATGCAATGGAATTTTTATCCCTCCATAATGAATTTATATATTCATAGTTCCCTATTATAAAACTCATGGATTGAGGGAGTTGAGTTATCATAGTCACCAAAAATTGTATCATGTCTCTTAATACACATTGTTTTAAATAAGGATAGTTATTGCACTATTTTTCACATTAATTTTTCCATGATTCATTCATGTTACATCAAATGAATAAAAAAATAAATATAGTGTGATCAATAGTAGTCATAGTGAGAAATCATATTATCTTGTATGTCATTCATATAATATTTATATCATGAAACTTTATTTTCAAAAAATGAAACCTTTGATTTAACCATTTTGTCCTTGTATTTCAATATAACACACATGTATATAATATTAAAATTAACTGTTTACTATATTTGTAAACGTGTTTCATATTTGATGTCTTTTATCTGATTATCAATAGTTTTTATGGAATATGTTTTTGTTTACAATTTATCTGATAGATATTTAAATGTTTTTATGTTTTAATATATTCATCAATTATATTGTGATATCAGGTATTAATGGATCATAATTGGATTTATCTACGAAGAACTACTAGTGAATATGAAAGAGGAGTTGACAATTTTTTGGAATTTGCTAAACGGCATAATCAAAATATTGATTTGATTTTCTGTCCATGTGTGAAGTGTGTAAATATGAGAAAGTTAAACTTCAGAGAAATCAAAGATCATCTCATTTGTTATGGTTTTAGCCTTAATTATACACGTTGGATCTTGCATGGTGAAAGAACTGAAAATTCAACATCCAATGTTGATGACGATATTCATAATGAGGCAGAGGATCGTATTGAAGAATTAATTCATGATTTAGGTGTTGAAACCATCGAAAAAACACCAACTGTTGAACGATTGTATGGAGATTCTGAGAAACCATTATTCCCAGGTTGCAGTAAATATACAGTGTTATCAGCAGTTTTGAGATTAGTTAACTTAAAAGCAAAAAATGGGTGGAGTGATAAAAGTTTCTCCAGTTTACTTGAGCTTTTAAAAGAGCTTCTTCCAGAAGGCAATGGGCTTCCAGATTCCAATTATGAGGCGAAGAAAATATTATGCCCAATGGGATTGGGGTATAAAAAGATACATGCTTGCCCCAATGATTGTGTACTATATAGGAAAGAAAATGAACATTTATCAAGTTGTCCTACATGTGGAACATCGCGCTATAAGATGGATGAGAAAGTCAACTCAGATTCATTTTCAGGTGATGTCATGTAACGTTATGAAAAATCAATTTTTTTACTTTCCAATGATATCATCCAATATTTTTTTCAAACAATTCTGATAATTCAATTCTGGTTTATTTTTAGGTACCAAAATCAAAACTCCATCTAAAGCATTTTGGTACCTTCCAATTATTCATCGTTTGAAGCGTCTATTTGCAAATTCAAATGATGCAAAAAGGTTAAGATGGCATTCAGATGAGCGCATTTCTGATGGTAACTTACGTCACCCTGCCGATTCACCACAGTGGAAGAGTTTTGATAAAATATTTCATGATTTTGGAAGTGAAGTTAGAAATCTCAGAATGGGATTGTGTACTGATGGAATGAATCCATATCGGAGCCTCAGTAGCCAACATAGTTCATGGCCTGTTTTGCTGGTACTTTACAACTTGTCCCCACATCTATGTATGAAGAAAAAATATGTTATGATGAGCTTGATGATTTCTGGACCAAAACAACCAGGAAATGATATTGATGTGTATCTTACACCATTGATTGAGGATTTAAAACTGCTATGGGAGAAAGGTGTTACAGTTTTCGATGCATACAAGAAAGAGTATTTTCTTTTGCGTGCTATGATAATGTTCACTATAAACGACTTTCCTGCGTATGGAAACTTATCTGGATATAGTGTTAAGGGACATAAAGCATGTCCAATTTGTGAAGAACAAACTTCATATTATCAATTGCAGAATGGAAGAAAGACAGTGTACATGGGACATCGAAGATTTTTGCGAATTGATCATCCTTATCGTAGATTGAGAAAAACATTTAACGGTTTACAAGAATACAACCTCCCCCCTCAACCATTGTCAGCTGAAGAATATTATGACAGAGTGAAAGATATTGATTCAACATTTGGAAAGAGAAAAAGTTCTGGTTTACAAAAACATATCTGGAAGAAGCAGTCTATTTTTTTCAAACTACCTTATTGGAGATTTTTAGAGATAAAACATAACATTGATGTTATGCATGTTGAGAAAAACATATGTGATAGTTTGATTGGAACTTTGTTAGACATAAAAGGAAAGACAAAAGATGGATTAAATGCTAGATTGGACTTGATATTAATGCGAATACGTTTGGAGTTAGCTCCCGCTGTGAAAGGAAAAAGAACATATTTACCTCCGGCTTGTCACACATTAAGCAAGATTGAAAAGATGAATTTTTGTCAGTGTCTTCATGGTATTAAAGTACCCAGCGGTTTTTCTTCAAATGTGAATAATTTTGTGTCATTGAAGGATTGTAAATTAATAGGTATGAAATCACATGATTGTCATGTGTTAATGCAACAAATTCTACCAGTAGCAGTGCATGGTATATTACCGAAAGCTGTCAGGAAGACAATCATCAGGTTATGTAATTTCTTTAAATCCATTTGTAGCAAAGTCGTTGATCCAAATTTGTTAGATTTTTTGGAGAATGAAGCAACTCTTATTCTTTGTCAACTAGAAATGTATTTCCCACCCACATTTTTTGATATAATGGTTCATCTATTGGTTCATTTGGTGCGTGAGATAAGAATGTGTGGGCCTGTTTATTTAAGATGGATGTATCCTTTTGAAAGATATATGAAAATTTTGAAAGGATATGTTAAAAATCCTTATCGACCAGAGGCCTCTATTGTTCAAAAATATGTATCAGAAGAGGTGATTGAGTTCTGTACTGATTATTTGAATGAAGTGGAGCATATTGGTCTCCCTCTATCTCGACATATGACAGTTGACAGAGAAGGTAGAGGGGTTCGAGGCTTAAAGGTAAAGTTCATTCCACGTGATGAAGTGATGCAAGCACATTTATACATTTTGAACAACACAGATGAGGTTCAACCATATATATCCTCACATATTGCTGAATTAAAGTTACGATATCAGAAAAGAAATGAAAAGTGGTTGATGATTGAGCATAAGAAGACATTTGTTTCATGGTTTAAAGAGAAAGTCACCTCAGATATATCTGTATCAGAAACATTGAAGTGGTTATCAGGGGGACCATCTTTTAATGTGATCACTTGGTCTGGTTTTGATATCAATGGCTACACATTTTACACAAAAAACCTGGATGACAAGAGTACCGTTCAGAATAGTGGTGTGATGGTATTCGCTGAAGCAGTGCATTTTTCGAGTGCCAAAGATAAAAACCCAATTTCTGCATCAACATCATATTTTGGAGTTATTGAAGACATATGGGAAATTGATTATATTAAATTTCGAGTCACTATTTTTAAGTGCAATTGGGTTGATAGTAATAGTGGCGTGAAACATGATGAATATGGGTTTAAACTGGTTGATTTGAAAAGATTTAATCACAATGAGGAACCATTTATCTTGGCGACACATGCAAAACAAGTATTTTATGTCATTGATCCGTCGAATGATCAGTGGTCAGTTGTTTTGCAAGGGAAAAGATATCATTTGGGTGATGATGATGATTCTGATGATGCTAGTGATTTACATGAGCGTTATTCATCTATTATGCAATTTTCAGAGGATTACAATGAATATAAGACAGACATAGTGCATGCAGTACGTACCGATCATGATGAAGGGACGTGGGAAAACACTAAATTAGTCTCCTAATTTTTCTGGTAAATATTTATATTTTGTGTCTATTTTTAAAACTTATAAATGCATGCCTCTATTTTTACATATTTATTTTTCATTTCCTTGTTTCTAATTATTCAGTTTTCTAATGATATGCAGGTACCCAAAATTTCATTACACTTTCTAGTAGCAATGTCAAATACAGATAGAGATGAGCAGTTACCGAGGTATATCTATTTTGACATATTATTAAATATTCAGTAATATACATATTTAATGAAATAAAACTGTTAATTTATTAAAAAAAATTGCAGGACTACTGATGCGTCCTCGGCGGAGGAGACTTCTCCAGTTACTACTGAAAAATCAAGTTCTCTAGTTGGTAAACGTGGTATTACACGTTTACCAAAACTATCACTCGCTCGTGATGATAACAAATTACACATCCGTTTTGATGATAATAATAATGCAGTTGGCCCAAATGCAGTTCAGTTTGTCAGTTATATAGCGATGCAGAGCCATTGCAGGATTAGTATTTTATATCCTGATTGGAAGTCAGTGGACAGGACGACGAAGCAACAGCTTTGGGAGGCCGTGACGGTAAAATATCTTTATTTATTTATTTTATCTCATTTTTTTAATATTATATAGTTTAAATGACATATTTTATTTTTTCAATTACAGATGACATTCAATTTTGAGGAAACCAAAGAAATTAGGAAAAGACATCTCTCTTTAGCGGCAGTTCGATGGAGAGATTTTAAAAACAAACTGACGAAAGATTATGTTTTTGGAAAGAGAAGTTTTGAAAGCCCATGTCTTAAGTATCCATATATAGATGAAGAAACATGGAAGCGATTTGTTGACAGTCGTCAGGAAGAGAAATTTCAGGTATTGTAATTGTTTTATATTTTAAAATTTATGCTATATTTTCCTTATTACTTATGTGTTTATTTTTATGTAACAGGCCTCCAGAAGATCTCATCAGGAGATCCAGTTGAAAAACGTATACCCTCATACTTTATCACGTGGAGGATACTCGTATTTGGAGCAGAAAATTATTGAAGAAAAATTTGAAGCATTAAGAGCTCGATCAAGTAGTGGTTCAGAAGAGGTCCAATATGGTCCTCCATCTCCTCCCACTCGCCATGAGAAATGGAAACGAGCAAGAAGAAGAAAAAATGAACAATATCTTACAGACGAAGCTCATCAAGTGGCTGATAGAATTGTAAGTAAATATTAATTCTTTGTTAACAATTTTCCTTTTTTATAATTTATAAACACTAATATAAATTTTTTATTTTTCATTTCAGGATGAACTTCAGGAGAAAGAGACACAGGGCTCTTTTATCCCTGAGGGTAGGATGGATATCCTAGCCACTGCTTTGGGAAAGACTGAACACCCCGGCCGTGTTAGAGGATATCAGGCGGGTGTTAGTATTCGGAAGGTTTTTGGTAAGAGTAAGCAACCAAGAGACCCGGAAATTGAATCCTTAAAAGAAGAGCTGCAGGATATGAAACGGTCTATGGGTGATCAAATTCAAGTAGTAGTACAGAAGGCTTTATTAGAACACTTGGCAAGACAGTCACAGTCTGCTCATCCTTCCGAGGTATATTATTTACTGTTAACAATTTTTCTTTTCTATAAATTATAAACACTGATATAACTTTTTCATTTTTCAACATTCTCAGCCTACTCACTCAGACTATCATGCCTCATATGCTTACCCAACACCGTCTGGGCAGCCTTCTGAGGTATATTATTTAATGTCATCAATTTGTCTATTTTATAAATTATAAACACTGATGTAACTTTTTCATTTTTCAACATTCTCAGCCAACTCACCCGGACTACCCTGCCTCATCTGCTTACCCTGCCCCGTCTGCGCAACCATTTGAGGTATATTATTTTATTTAATTTTTAATCAATTTTTCTATGTTATAAATTTTAAACACTAATATACCCTTTTCATTTTTCTGACTTCTCAGCCTGCTCACCCTGACTACCCTGCCCCACCTGCTAACTTTGAGCCTCCACCTCCTCCATCGGATCAAACCTTATATTGTGAGTTGTTTGTGGGAGATCCTCATGTACATATTGTTGCGTTAGGACAAGTGTATTTTTTGGGGGACTCGGTACATCATCAGCCTATGCAGATGGGTCAGGTTAGAGTATCAGTACTTGTTATTATAGATCCTACTGCTCTACTACCATTTCCTACTGCGGAGATCACCAGTGTTGGGGAATGCATGGGCCAATTTTTACTTTGGCCAACTGCACTTCTTCGTTATATTTCACATGAGGTATGAGTTTTTTAACTAGTAATTAGAAATGATTCCAAATTACTTATAATGTTTTCTGACATTTAACTTATATAGGAATATCTGAAAGCAAAAGAAACTGTACAAATGCAGCAAAATGTTCAGAAACAGTCGGCTGTAGATACTTCTGATATTTCTTCTGGGTTGAAAAGATTATCTCAGTGCTCTTCTTCCTTGAATTTTATCTATGAGTTTCGGATGACGTCCGATATATGTGGAAGAAATTATAAATTGAGAATATTGAAAGAAGATATCATGAATTTAGTTAATTTTGAAGAGATCGGGCTGAATGTGGTGCAGTTGTTTTCCATGTAAGTAAATTGACGTCTGAATTGCTATTTCTTTACTAAAATATTGTTATGTCATTGACTAACTATGTTTTCTTTTTAAATTAGGTATCTATACAGGATTCTTTTACAAAATGAAACTACAAGCATTTATAGCTTTATAGATCCAGAGTACATTTCCTTGGAAGTCAAACATGTGAAAAATGATGAAAGAGTTCAATATATATCCGAGAGATTATCACAAACAGAGATTCAGTGCTGGTTTTTGCCATTTGTTGATAAGTAAGAATATCAACATAATTTTGAACTCATGATCATTATAATGTCATTAATTATGAACTTTTTGTATTATAGGGGGCATTGGATGTTAGGTGTATTTTGCCCAAATGAATGCACCTTATATTGGTTTTGCTCTTTATTAGGAAAAGTGCGTAAACCGTTTTCCAACTTATTAAACAGGTAAGTTGTTTTTTTATTTTTAGAAGTTTGTTATGTTTAATTTTAATTGTTTACACAAGTTTTATTAGTTCTTATATAAAAAAATGCAGTTCCTGGAAACATTTTACAAATGAAAAGAAACCAACGAAAATCAAATATGTGGAAGTACAGGTAATTAGTTTTTATATTTTTGTTATATATTGGGTTTCATTATTAGTTAAATGTTTTATAACTGCAGTGTCATCGTCAAAATGGAAGCGTTGAATGTGGTTATTATATTCTACGATTTATGTACGAGATAATCACAACTGGGGAAACTACTGATTTTCATAAGGTTAGTTGTATTAACTTTTTTATATATTTTCATCCACTTTCTTCTATTTATTAATTTCATATCATTCAATATTATTGTAGGTATTCAATGATTCACAGTCATATTCTCAATCTGATATGATTCATATTCAATCTACTTTTGCGGACTATTTGTTAAGTCTGATTAAGATTTGAGGTATGTATACTAATATTTATAAATAATATTATATATGGGTTTAAAAAACTAACTCTTATGATATATTAGGTGTTTGAACCTACTAATAATCAAATGAATGCTTCAACAATAACAAACAATGAGCATGTCATATATTTCAGGTACGTGTATTTTAATTCTGCTTTACTGAGTTTTCTCAAGTGCCTCTGCAAAAACTGTTTTATTGAATCTACTAATAATCAAATGAATCCTTCAACAATAACCAACAATAAGAATGTCGTATATTTCAGGTACGTGTATTTTAATTCAGAATTAGTTATTATATTTCTTTTCATTGTTATTTCTTAAAATCATTTGTCTGTACAGTGACAAATCTGTAGGGTGGTACTTGGATCATGAACATAGAGATTCGTATAGCGAAATAACATTCACAAACACTAAAAATTGTCTCCCTTGAATGCACAGCAATATCTTCTAGGCCTTTTTATTTTTTATGCAAATAAATATCGAAAAATGATTGCCGAGAAGCATATCACATAATACCTGAAACAGCGCTTAGTGGGTTTGCACAAAGATAAAATAGAAGGCGTCAATTTTTAAGGTATGTTTCTTTATGTCTCTTCAATCTGCATTTGATTTCAATTTTCTAACCTATTTTTTGCACTCAAACTTATTTCTCTGTTATTCCATAACTTAAACAAATAACAATAGTGAATGGGTAATGCACGTCAATACAGAGCAAATATAAAAACCTGAGGTTGGGGGTGGTGGGGATCCTATGGTGAAAAGACACCCCCAACATCTTCAGTGGGGGAGGTGAGGAAGAGGTTGCATCGGCTGAGTGTTCCTGGAATTTTGATCAGGAGTCGTAACATTTCATTTTGGTAATTTACTTTGTGAAAAAATGAATGATTCAAATAAATTACACATTTTCATTTAATGTTTATTCATTGCACTAATAACTTGGATTGATTTTTTCACTCACATCTCCTTAGTTTCATTACTGTTTTGACAGGATTGGTGCTATCTATGGGAGGAAACTTACAATGATTGATACTGAGTATGGTTAGATTAAGAAAATGCACCATGTAGGTACGTGTATTTTAATTCTGCTTTACTTTGAGTTTTCTGAAGTACTTCTGTTAAAGCTGTTTAATTGTTTTTGTATACTTCGTTATTTTTTTTCAGGGTTCCGATTTGTTTGGAGGAGAAAATATATGTATTTTATTTAAAAAAAAAAAAAATTTACGGCGTCGGTTATTTTAAAAACCGACGCCGAATATTTTTAAAAAAAAATTATATACGGCGTCGGTTTTTTTAAAAACCGACGCAGAAAGGGTTTTCCGCGTCGGTTTTTCTAAAAACCGACGCGGAAAATCCTGTTCTAATCGGTTTTCAGCGTCGGTTTTTAGAAAAACCGACGCGGAAAATCCTGTTATAAGCGGTTTTCCGCGTCGGTTTTTCTAAAAACCGACACGGAAAACCTCTTCGACTATATTTTCCGCGTCGGTTTTTTAATGAACCGACGCAGAAAATAATGTCTAAATGTAGCTTCGGCGTCGGTTTTATAAAAAACCGACGCCGAAGCTCATAAGCGAATTATTTTTCGCGTCGGTTTCTATGAACCGACGCGAAAACTCTATTTTTAACTTCGCCTATAAAGACGTCGGTTTATAACCGACGTTAAAAATTAAAAAAAACCGACGCGAAAAAGTGTTTTTGCACTAGTGATCCTTTGTTTTGAATCACAACTTAAACATTTTCCAATCCAATTCCAATTTGATTTAGAACATTAGATTGGAATTATTTATTTGTATTTAATACTAAGGAACGTGATGTAAGAATGGATATTGGGCGATGGTGGAATGTGTTACGGTAATTGGTTCATGGTGGGTTTTCTAAATGATGGTTCATGGGGCATCAACTATGTGAAGTGCTTCAATGAATAACTTTATTTCAATAAAAAGTGGATGGAGATCATTTTACAATGATGGTGGGTCTATGGATGAAACATTTATTAGTGTATTTTTTCTGGTGTTGGGGATCTGAGGAAGAAATGGGGATGTCCATTTCATGTGCTGGGGCATGTGGGAAACACATAGAGGTAATGACGATCCTTTTCTAGGTGAGTTGTAGTCAGAATCCATATTCCATTGGTGAAATGATCTCGATCAACATGACTTCTGGGTATTTTGGGAATTATTGGAGGAAAAATAAATTAAAGGGGAGAGGAAATTAGATTTATGTGAAGACTAAGAACAACCTGGTGGAAACCTGACCTCACAACATAGGGTTCATAAGAGAAAAAAACATGTAATCCAAATGATACAATAGTAGGGTTTCCAACCAAGTTAAATATCACATGGCTATCTGGTTTAGACCAAATTACTTATGACCCTATATGACCAACATTTCATGCACATGGAGTACATGAATAGAGAACTCAGGTGTCCTATACGCCATGTATGTATAGGATACACACTGTGTACCTCTAGTAGAACAATACTTGGGAAGTGGGTCACATGTTGAGTGCCAAACCTGACCTTACACACCTTTTAGATCACCTCATATACCATGTATTTATCCTTTTACATGCCATGTCGAGTGAAGTGAATGGCTATGTTGTCTACTTGGGGTGACACATCATGTACACATTTATTGTACTTCCCTTTCACATGTATTGAGACCTTCAAGTGGTATTTTGTGAGTATTTTTCTACATAGGATGTGATAGTAGAGTCTCTGATCCCTCTAGATTAGGTCAGGTATCCCACTCTGCTACTCAGACTACTTGATCCCTTATCTACGGGTCGATCATGGACAAGTTTAGGTATCCCCCATGGTCCCAGGATCATGATCCCCTATTCCTTATCCCTAAGTATAGTTAAGTATCCCATCACTTACATCCATGATTCTTGATCCCCTCATACAAGATATTATAGATGGAGTTAGGTATCCTTATATGGCCCAGGGAATGATCCTCTATCTATGAGTTTAATTCCCTTATCTAAGGTGTATTTCAAAGAGGTGTGTCATTCCATCAGGTGTTTATTAATATACCTCATAAATCTCTTTTCTAATATTACGAATTCATAGATACATATACTACCACATAAGGTGATCATGAATTAGGGTTTAGAGATCTCCCCTTCTTGGATTTTGGAAGTGACATGGCTACTTTAATCCTATTCAATATAGGCTTCTATAGGACTTATGATTCCTTAACACCCTAGGGGTTACCTTCAAGATGTATTGTTGTAGCTAGATGTAAAATTTAGACCTCATGGAATATTTTTTGTTTTGAGAAACTATTTTTTATCATTAATCATGGATTCAAGGATTAGAGTTGGAATTTCTAGAAAAGTTCAGAATCCCTGATAATTTTAGTGTTTGAGCATATCCATATTATTCTTCTCGGCTTCTTTCCAATAACTCCTTAGTAATATGAGTTTTGAGATGACATGATTATTTATTCTTTTTTAAGGTTTTTAGGGTGTCCTAATGATTTTTTATACTTACCCTATATGGTCCTTGGGCCTACATATGTTGTGTCCATGCAGACAACACACAATTTATAGATGGTCTTGTGAATGTGGAGTTGACATGGATTGTTCAGAGATAAAGCCTAGTGAATTTAGGGGATGCAGTGTGGGTGGAGATGAGTGGTACCGGGTGCTGATGGTAGTTGATAAAATTCATGTTTAGAACTATATTTAAGCATGGGACACTTTTTCATATGTTGTTTGTCTGTAATTTTCTAGTCATGTATTTTTTACCTTCTAACATTTTATTATTTCTATCAGTTATCGATGTGGATCTTAGTAGACATCTCATGCATATTTTATATTTAGTTTAGATGGATGAATTTTTATATCATGATGGTGTTGTTTTTTACCTTGTGAAATGGAGATATGATATTATTCAAGGTTGTTATAGGATAAGGCCTCCCGTGTGTGTGATTTTCCTACCCAGTTCTAGTCACTAGCTCCTAACCTATTGGAGGCGAGCTTAGGGTGGCACACTCAGCTTACTACAAGACTAGGTGGGACCCAGTGGGTCAGGTCATGTCAGATACCCTTTTTATTATTTATAATTTTTTTGACTCATGTTTTAATGTAAATAAATGAGATCATATTTTGAGAAATGATTTGGTCCAATTGACCTTGAGTGGATGATTACCTGTTTTCAAAGCATGGGTACTTGTGTGTATTCTCATGATTAAGGATACTTGGTATGATATATCTATATGCATGATGATGTATGATGTTATGTATTAATTGTATATAAACCTTATCTTAGGAAATGTGTTGGTCAAACTAGGTCAAAACATCTAGTAGGTTTCTCATCGATATATGTTTATTGTGACCTTGAAGTCAGGTTTGGGATAGAATCTTGGATTCTTAGGTTCTTGAACACTTAGAGATGAGTCATGGAACCTCGATGAGAATTCTATGGGTGATCTAAAAGTAATATGAACTAAAACCATGTGATTTAATATAGTATGATATGGTGTGTCATAAAGTACAATATACATTTGAAAAAAGGCGTATATATATATATATAATATTGTGGGTATATCATATTCTATGATATAGGGATATCATATGTGAGATATTTGATCATATCGTATTGTATGATATGGTTGATTCTTAGTTACATGAATCAAATGGTTCAATTTGTTAGGGAATACCATGTCTAATTCATCCATTTGAATGTTAAGGAGTTATTGTTCAAATCTCTTACACTTTGGCTATCACTGAATAATCATTTTATAAGATGAAACAAATGGGAGAGTTAATGTTAGAGGGTTGCATGAGATGTAAGAGTAGGAATTAATTATAAATTTATGAATCATATGAGTAAATTTATGGTCCTATGGAGCATACCTATATCCTATATAAAGTGGGGTGGGCTATGAGTCTAAGATGTGTGCGCAATCCTCTAACAATTATTTGGTTGAAACTATCTCCCTCTCAATGATCTTTTCTTTCTTCCTCCTTTTCGCCATGATATTATATAATATCATGGGGGTTCATAAGGCCATTCTAAACCATTTGGGTGATTCATTGAAACCCTTGGATACACCATAGTGGGGATATCCTTTTGATTATTCCTTTTGGGTCTCCATCAAGAATTGGATGAAGATAACAACAATGATGTAATTTTATTTAAAGTACACATTCTTCATTTCCATTTTCAAATGATTTAAATTTCAAAGTCATGTAGATATTGGATTTTTTGGTTTTTATATGTTTTCAATACTTTGATTAAACATCAGTCATTCCTTAAAAACCATTAATTAGTATTAGGGATTTAGCATGCATTTTTATTCATGAAATCATGTTGAAAATAGAGGTTTTTTAAATTGAAAAGTATATTGTATTATCGATAATTATATATGATAGATAATTTTATATTTCCTGATTGAATAATGACATACAATATGGGAAATCATAAATAGTGGCTCAGTACAAACCCCTCGATTTTTTGCAAGTCATATTGTAAGACATTGTGATATCATATTAGACTATAGTGCTATACCACAAGTTTTGAAACAAAGGATCATATATCCTTAGTGATATTAATATGGATCATAAGATATATATAGGTATAATTTGGTTTCATAATGGTTAAAAGCGAATGTGTATGGGTTACACTACTGATAACCCTTATATATACCCAACATGTAACCTTTACATATGCACGACTTGATTTGTAAGGGTTACTCCATGTGTAAAGGTTACGTTGATGGGACTCTTTGATACATAAGGGTCACACACATAAGGGTTTGATACATAATGGTTATTCTATGTATAAGGGTTATGCTGTTGAAACTCTTATCTTTTCCATAGAAATGATACACAATAATTTTATCGTTGCCGCCCTATATACGTTAGTTTTTTACTTTTCCATAAAAGTAGAAAAACCTTAGTTATGCCACTCATCATAAGCATTAATAACATTACCAGTCCTAAAGTATGATTGATAGTGCTTAAACAGGTTAAGTGCTACAACCTATCTACCCAATATTATGATTCATTCCATATCATTAAAAATAAATTGAATAGATAACCCCCCGCTTAAATTCAATTATAAATTGAATTAAATAATTTATAAATTGTTTATAAATAATAATAGAAGTTATTATGGGATATTTATTAATTTATAAAATTGTTCATAAATTAATTAATTATATCGTGTTTATAATTAATTTATTAATTTTTTTAAAAAAATTTATCAATAAAATTTCCATAATATTAAGTGTTAATATTAAAATAAATATTTTCAAAATCATATGACATGACTTATAATTTATATATAAAATGTTTGTATAGAAATTATAAGTGTAATTTATAAAGGGTTAATAAATTACATAAATGAAGAAGAATATAAAGTGTTTACATTTAAAATTATGAATTGTTTATAATGTTTAATTTGAATTTTATAAATTAAAAGGGACCTTTATAAAGAAATTATTTAAACCATATAAAAATTAGTTTTGATAAAATATTTGATCAAAGGTTTAAATAATATTAATATGTGATATTTAGATTGTGTAAAATGGTTAGAAAATAGAAATTTAAATATAAAATTGTTATATTTAATGAAATATAATTTATTTATAGTAAATTACATATAACGAACAATAGAAATGAGTTCATATTAGTTAATAAATATAAATTGTTTATATTTATTCAATTATGGAATGTATATAATAAATTATAAAGTTTATATAATATTAATTTATGAATTATTCATAAATGTTTATCTAATGTTTAAATTTATGATTTTTTAATTTATTTAAATTTTATTCCCTTATTTAATATTCATATTTTTAAAATTTTTTATGTTATGAATATATGTGTATTATTTAATTTTTGAGATAAAATACTTCTTATTAGATTTTCATGCCATGCATTACTTGCTATGTATGATAGTATAAAATATGTTTTTCATCTACCTTGACTTCGGTTTGTAGTTAAAGATATTAGCTTTAAGTTAGTTATTGAATATATTTTATCTATATATATTAGGAATTATAGTTATAATTAATTGGAATCTATCTTGAGTAAATTATCCCTAGGTAGAGGGACTTTGGGTCATACTTTCCACCGGCCTAGAGGCTTATACCTTGTTCTAGAAAGGTGGGGGTTGGCTATCCCTAACTTTAGGATTAATCATGTAAGGATTGATAATTTTTAAATAATTCTAAAACTTTACATGAAAAATTCATGTAAATTATGTATAAAATGAATTTGAATATGAATAAATATGTTTGGATTCTATTTTTTAGTGAGTAGCACAAACTGTGGGTGGTGTAAATCAATAAACATTAATATGATTTGGATATATTAATTTTTTTGTATGGATTAGGGATTAAAAAACAAAATCATTAGAAGCATGAATATATAAAGTAATAAAACTTGAGATGATAAATATTTCAATGGATGAAATATTTATGAATTTAATATGAATATGATGTGTATTAAGTTAGAGATACTTTAAAAGAAAACCCATCAAATACTACGTGTGGGATTCCTTCAAAGAAAACACATGTCAAGTCCATGATCATAAGACTAAGTAGGTTTATACTAAATTTGGGTGCCCATGAATTATATTATGAAAAACATGGTGTAAATGGATAACCCTAAGAGTTAGGTAACCAAATCTTATTGTAAGATTTGGTTGTCACTTTGCTGGGAAAACCTAAGATTTAAGATATCAGAGAAATATAGTGGGGTTATATCCATATGATGGGTTAAAAAAAGGGGTTTATACTCAAATATCCAAGAATCATATGTGATATGATTATCATGATTCCATACCTTGATAGATAATATTTTAGTGGAGGTCTAATATGGAATCAAAACTTAGTGAAATATGGATCTTGGCCCACTAAAGGTAATGATGTATGGAGTCATCATTTTAGTGGGATCCCATTTAATAAAATTCATTATTAAATGAATATAAAACATGCAACTCATCCGATAAAATCTTTTTTTCAATATAATTACATCATCATATTTGATATTGGCCTTGAGATCTATATTGGACATGAAAAAACTTAATGGTAGTAATTTCCTTGATTGATACTAAAACATAAGAATAGTTCTTAAATAAGAAGGAAAATTCTATATGTTATAGAAACCCCTTTCCAAGACACTGACTGGTGAATGCATGCAATAAAAGGATATAAATACCTATGAAAATAATATTAAGGATTCACTATAAGTCTCTACTATCATGTTTTCCACTATGTAACCTAATTTGAAAAATTAACATGAGAACATGAATGCATACAAGATGAAAGAAAACCTAAAAAGGCTCTATCAGGAACAAGTAAGGCCTGAGAGGTATGAGGTGTCAAAGGATATAATTTTATGAAATATAATAGAAGTAATATCATTATCAACTCATGAACTCAATATGATTGGGTACATCAATGACTTTCATAGACTAGGTTTACCTATTAATCTTGATCTTGGAATAAAATTCATTCTACAATCACAAAAATTTATTATAAACTATAACATAATTGAGTTAACAAAATTTTTATCATATATATTAAATATAATTAGTATATTTGAGTTATAAATAGTAGGTTTAACTAACCAAACTTTTATAAATTAAATTCTCATTTTGAATGAATAAATGCCTTATTAAGTAATATATTTATAAAAAACACATGCATTTTTCAGTGATTTTGGTCCATTATAGCCTTCAATATTTAAAATACCATTAAGTATCATGAAAATTTATAACATATCCATTATACAATAAAAATTAAGATTAGTATATATTAAGGGTTATGACAAAGTCTAATTGACACAAATGAAAAAATGGTGGCCTCAACCTATAGGATCGTACCATATGAAGCCCATTTATCAGAGATTTTGAGGGAGATTACATCTCTGAGATTTGACCTTAACCAAGACCAAGATGAGATCAAATAACTAAAACAAGATTAAAAACATTTACATGATATGTTCAAGATTATCAAGACCATGACCCAAACCATGTCTGTTGAACACCCCGAGATAGTGTCACCATTGCACACCTTACCCTTACGACATATGCTGGTATGATAAGTGTTGGTTTAGACCAAAACCTTCACATTTTAATGATTCCAAAACAGGTTTATAATATTATTAATGAATTTCATGATTTATATTAGTAAATGGTTTTCTTTCCAAACATGAAAAATTAGCTAAGTCTAGAACTTACCGTGACAACCTATCGCTTGTGTAATGTACTTACCATGAGAAGAATTTGAAATGAATATGAAGGTGAAGTAACCATGTAGAACCTACTGAAAATTTTAATCCAACTAAACACATGAAAAAACTACCTAACATGTGTATAATTAGAGAATTATGACCAAATCATGAACTTTCCATGCATTGAAGATGAACCTACCATGAATTGAGAATCAACTGTCTACAAAAACAACCAACCTACCATGCGATGGTTTAGAAAATTTTATTTAAGTATCATCCTAACCATGTGTATCCTTATTTTTAGTAATAATAAGAAAAAATACGTACCTCAAGAAGAGAAGTACCTAACATGATTATAAAATAATTGACTGTGTGAAGCAATGAAGCTACTATGTGACATATTCAAGTGACTACATGAAGTCATGAACCTACTACATCAATAAATAGATATACTACATGAAGTAATGAAGTTACTATGTCTTATTTTTATATTGAATGACCATTCCAACAAACCATGATCTCAAGTAATCACGTTTTAAGTGAAGACAACCTACCATGTTTATTTTATCAGTTGATCATTTTCAAATCATAATCATCAAGTTTTCAAACCATTAATTGAATAATTGGTGAAATTAAGGCTGAATTTATTATTATACAATGACTAATTTTGGATGGAGTTATTTTTAAGAAGGATAACTAATTGGGTTCATAGAGTTTAAGAGTGAAGGATACAGAGAAAAATAGAGGAATATACACAATAAAACTTGTGTTATACAAAGGACTTGTTCAAAACTCTTCACAACACTTTGTTTTTATGAACCTACCATTAAACTTGTTTGAGATCCTTTAAAAGAAAAATTAAAGGACTCTTAGACAAATAAATATATTCATATTGAGATTCAACACATCTTATCATATCTCATCACTTCATGTTTTTTTTAGTCTTAACATTCAAGATGTGTTTTATATTTCTCTATTTTTCTATAAACATGGTATCTTGTACTGAACTAGAGATTTATTGAGACTCACTTTTAAATATTTTCATTTTTACTACCATGTATAACTATATAAGAGTTCATTTGTGACATGAAATATTTATCTCCCATGAAGAACTGTGGAAGGATATTTTAGCCTGGACTGTTAATTACAATTGTTTTTAAAAACAGATCCAGGTTGTGGATCAATTTATTTTATAATAAACTATTTGGAAATTCGTGATTTCAAAGTGAAGGGGATGATGTATTATCTTAATATTGAACCCCTTTTTTTATTTATTCTGTGTGATTTTTAGTTTTATTTAATATGTATTAAATATCAAACCATTATTTTTAAAAAAATATTAACACAAATTTTCTCTTATAGTTTTCTTTAACTTGTGTTTTATATAAGGTATTTTTTCAAGTAAATTAGTTTCAAAAGTTTTAAATATTTTTCAAACTTGTTTTTAATTTAGTTTTAATAAAATTATTGAGAAATATTTTGAAATAAAGAATTATATAATTCTATATCTTCATTTAACTAGATGTATTTTATAAAATAGAGGATTTAATTTATAAATCCTTTTAATAGAAATTTTTATTTGTAAAATCAATTCACCCCTATTACGTTTTCCATTGGGACCAACATTTGGTATCAGATAAATTTCAAAATATATTTTTATTGTGATAAATTTTTATTTTAAAGATCTTAATTTTTTAGATATAAATTTAAGTCTTTTTGGATAATCATAGACAAGAACGAAATAATACTAATTAGACTTCTTATTTTAATGGAACAAACTATACTCAATGGAAAATTAAGATTAAAATTCATTTAGAAAGTATGGGCTTTGACATATGGGCTCTTATTGAAGATAAATATGAAAACCCCAAAGCTAATAAAGTTGAATGGAGTGATTCCACTAAGGTTACTTATGATTTCAACTGTAAAGATATGAATTCATTATATTGTTCTTTAGGAGAAGATGAATTTAGTAGAATATCTGTATGTTCAACTACTTTTTAAATTTGAGATACTCTTTCTATATATCATGAGGGAACCTCAAATGTCAAAGAAATTAATTTAAATAATTATATTATTAAATATGATACATTTAAAATGAATCTTGATGAATAAATTTTTTATATGCATCTTAGGTTCAATGAAATATTTAACACTCTACATGCACTTGGATAGAAAATTATTGATAATGATCAAGTGATGCACCTGTTGAGAAATTTACCCGACCATTAGAGAGGAACTTTAGTTTCCATTAGAGAATACTGTGACATTAGTTCACTACTAGTGAAGTAACTCATTGGAAAACTCATGATGTATGAGGATGAATTACAAGTAAAAAAACAATAAGATAAACCAAAGAGGAAGTCAGTATATTTCAATACATTTGATTCAAAACTAAAAGAAAAGATCAAAGATGCTAGTTCCAGTTATGATGAGTCACCTATTGACATTGATGATGAAACAAATCATTTAATCAGGTGGTTAAATAAATTTTATAGGAAGAATAAATTATTTAATAAATATAATTATAGATGAAATTATGATAATGAAGGAAATTGGAGGAAAGATTGAAAAAATGTTGATTCCACTAATGATGTAATATGCTACGAGTGTAAGAGAAAAAACATATAAAAGAAAAATTTAATAAGATAAAATATTAGAAAAAGTATGAGGAAAGAGATAAAAAGAATAAAAATGCTATGAAATCCACATGGTTTACCTATAATAACAGCTCAAGTGATTCAGACTTTAGCAGAACAAAAAAATGACAGGCCCAATATGTGTTTCATGAAAAACAAATATGAGGTATCAAATATTTTTATTAAATATCCTATTCATATTTCTAAAATTTCTAATAATTAAAATAGTGATGAAAATATGCCCAATAAAGATTTATTTTTAATATTTCAATATGTTGGAAGACAAATTTAATGAACTGTTGGATAGATATAAAATTTTAAATAAACTTCATGCTTTTTATACTCACTTTAAAACTATATTTTCTATAAAAAAGATAAGAATGATCAAATATTGAAAGAAAATAATGAGATTAGAATATAGAATGAGTAATTAAATAATGATATAGAGATACTCACTAATGGTACAAAAGCTTAAATCTAGAATCATGGTAAACAAACTACTCCTAAATATACTAGAAGTATCTGTTACCAACCTGAGAAAAGAAAAATTTATAAGAATAAATATGTACCTATTTATAGTTCTTATATTTTTATAAATAATTATTATTATTTTGGTCTAAAAAAATCATTTATTTATAAAAGTTTAAAATATGATTACAGAAATCAAGTTAATTAGTTTTAGATATCTAAAGATCTTATTACTAACTTTTTTAGACCCAAGAAAATATGGGTGCCAAAATAATTTCTTATTTAAACCTTGTTCTAGGAAATATTCCTGAAGAGTACCTATAAAAACATATAGTATCTGGATAGTGGATGTCCTAGAAACATTACTGGGGACTAATCAAGTTTCAATAACCTTATCAAAGTTGATGGTGGTCATGTCACTTTTGGTAACAATTCCAAAAGAAAAATAATTAAACTCGGAAAATTGGTAATTCTAGTACTATTTTAATTTCTAAAGTTTTATTTATACATGGATTAAAATATAATCTATTTATTATATCACAATTATGTGATGATGGTTAACATACTAATTTTGAGAACAATGTCTATAAAATTTATGATTCTAATATTGTTTTAGTTTTAACGACTACGTGAAATGATGATGTTTATGCTATTGATTGAAATTAATTATTTTCTCAAAATATTTATTATTAAACTACCTTTCATGAAGAGTCTTAGCTTTACATATGATACTAGGACATTTAAACACTACTGAAAAACTAACCTATACCAACGGTTTGGAACCGTTGGTATAGGCCTCCAAACCGTTGGTATAACCTATACCAATGGTTTGGAGAACCGTTGCCAAGTAAGCCATTGGGATAGGTCTATACCAACAATTTTGGGAAAACCGTTGGTATAGACCTATACCAACGATTTTGGAAACTGTTAGAATAAGTAATATGAAAATCTATACCAACGGTTATGGAACCGTTGGTATATGTATTTCAAAAAAAACATTCACGGGTATTCGATCCCAGAACCCCCTAGTTTATCATTGAACGACTTAACCACTAACCTAACATGACTTTTATGAACATAATTACATAAATATATATATTTATTGTCATAATTATTTTAAATTTTGATTTATATAATGTTCTCGGTAAGAATATCTGATAAAAATTAAAAGGACCTATACCAATGGCTGTCAAAACCGTTGGTATAGACCTATACCAACGGTTTTGACAATCGTTGGTATAGGTCCCTGATTCTGGGTTAATTTTTTGGTGGACGGTTGATTTTTGGGGTCCCTTTCCCAATGGTTTTGGAAAATCGTTGGGATAGGTACACCCTTTCCCAACGGTTTGGCCAAACCGTTGGGAAAGGTGGCCACAAATTAGACTTTTCCCAACGGTTTGGCCAAACTCTTGGGAAATCCATACCCTTTCCCAATGGTTTGCCAAAACCGTTGGGAAAGGTGGCCTCAAAGTGGGATTTCCCAATGGTTTGGCCAAACCATTGGGAAAGGGGACCTATACCAATGGTTTTTACAAACTTTTGGTATAGAAGCATTGGGAAAATTCAGATTTCCAGTAGTGAAAGCTTTAATCACTTAGAAATCTAACTAGGAAAGGTTTAGTCAAGGATCTACCTGAACTAGAATTTCAAAAAGACAAAGTTTGTAACCCATGTAAAAAAGGGAGAAAAATAAAAATCACTTTCAAACCAAATAAATAATTTTCAATGTATAAACCACTATATTTGGTTCACATGTATTTATTTGAACCTTATAGAGTTCCTATATTAAATTTGAATCACTATAATTATGTTTTATTAGATAAATTTTCTAGATACACTTGGGTATTTTTTTCTAGATCACAAAAGTGAAGGTTGTTCTTATTTTTAAAAGTATGAAAAATATGTATAAAATCATAGTGGACTTAGGATTAAGACCATAATAAGTGATCATTTCCATGAGTTTAAAAATTAATATTTTGAATATCTATGGAAAAAACATAGATCTAGTCACAAATTTTCTGCTCATAGGACCCCATAGTAAAATGGAGAATTAGAAAGAAGAAATAAAACCCTTTAAGAAATTTCTCAGACCATAGTTAATGAGTATGATTTACCAGTTTATTTTTGGAAAGATTAAATGAATAAAAATTCATATATTATTAACAGAAGAAATCCCCATATGAGTTATGGAATATTAGAAAACAAAAATTTAATTACTTTAGAGTTTTGGGTTATAAAGAATTTATATTTAATAAAAAATAGAATTTAGATGAAGGAGTTTTCCTTGGATATTATACATCCAGTAAATCATATAAGGTATTTAATAAAAAGACCAAGATTTTGGAAGAATCTATACATTGAAAATTTGATGATATAGATCCATATGAACCTAATAACTATTTATAAAATATTGAGTATGACCTTCCAAATTCGAATTTCAATGCTAAATCTAGTGATAATTCAGTTAAAGCTATTGTAGAAAAATCTCCCAATTCCGGGGAATTGTTTGAACCTGAAACTGGAGAAGAGAATTAAGTATCGAATTATTCTATTACTAGAGATATTATGACTCATAGATACCATGATTTAAATACTATTATAGGATAACTTTATATAGGAATAAAAAGTAGAACTTATCTTAAAAATCATGTTGAATATCAAGATCTATTATCAAAAATTGAACCTAAGAACATCATAGAATAAATTAGTGATAAATTATGGGTAATGTAAATGAAAGAAGAAATAAATCAATTTGAAAGAAATAGTATATAGGAACTAGTTTAAAGTTCTAAAGAATACCCACCCATTTGCACTAAATGGGTATTTAGGAACAAATTAGATGAATCATGTGATATAATAAGAAATAAATTAGTATTAGTTTCATAAGGTTACAGTCAAGAGGAAGGTATTAACTTTAAGGAAACATTTTCACTAGTATCTTGACTTGAATCTATAATAATTTTTATTTTCTATTAAGCACATTTGGATTTGAGATTATATCAAATGGATTTCAAAAGTACATTCTTAAATAATTATATACTTGGGGATTTTTTTGTGGATACCCCCACATATTTCAAAAACCTCACTTTATAAATCATTTTTTAAAATTTAAAAAAGCTTTATATGGTTTAAAACAAGATCCTAGAGCTTGGTATGATAGGAGAATATCATTTTTGATATCTAAAGGTTTTGAAAAAGGAATGGTTGACCCTGATTTATTTATCAAGAGAATTTGAAAAGATGTTTTAGTAGTACAAATATGTGTAGATGATATTATTTTTGGATATTCAAGAAATTATTTGTGTATTGAATTTTTAAAAATGATTCAAAATGAATTTGAAATGAGTTTTATTGGTGAGTTAAAAGTATTTCTTGGATTTCAAATATTTTAAAATAAGTGAGGATTTAGTTTATATCAAAGAAAGTACACTAAAGATATATTAAAACATTTTAGTACAGATAGTACTAAAGGTAGTGATACTCCCATGAGTACAAGATATAAAATGTATCTTGATAAAACAGGGAAACAAATTGATTAAACCACTTAAAGAGGTATAATTATAAGTTTAATATACTTAACTTCTAGTCAACCATATATCATGTCGAGTGTGTGTATGTGTTCCTATTTTCAATAAAATCCAAAATAATCACATTTAATTATTGTGAAAAGTATTTTTAAATACCTAAAAAGTAAAACCAACTTAGGACTATTTTATTATAAAGGATAATAATTTGATTTAGTTAGTTATTTTGATATATATTTTGGCGATTTTAAGTTATATTGAAAGAGAAATTATAGAACATATCACTTTTTGAGAAAGTATCTAGTTTATTGGTGTAGTAAAAAAGCAAATATCTATTGCATTATACACTACTAAAGTTGAATATATAGCTACAAGAAATTTTTGTGCACATATTCTATGTATGACACATACATTACTAGACCATGGATATTTATTTTGACATATCCCTATAAGTTGTGATAATAAAAATGAAATAAATATTTATAAGAATCTCATATCTCATTCTATATTAAAAAATATTGATATAAAACATAAATTTTTAGAGACCATTTCCAAAAAGATGATATAACTCTTGAATTAATTGATACTGAACATCAGGTTGTAGATATATTTACCAAGTATTTGAATGTTGAGAGAATCAATTATACTAGACATTAATTGGGTATGATAAATTATGTCTAATTTTTTCAATTTAGTTTTAGCCTTTGTAGTTATTTAAATTTTGGGTTTAATTGATTAAGTTCTATTTACTGATCTTTTCTGAAAGTAACCATGAAATATGATTCACACGGTCAGTACACTGACTATTAGTTTTTTTCATAGGGTCATTATACCTATTATGACTAGTTGGTCATACAGTTAGCATACCTACTGTGGAACTTAACTCACATGGTCACTATATTTACCATGAGTTCTTACTCACATAGTCACTAATTATTTACCGTGATTGTTTTATTCATGCAGTTAATACACCTATTATGGGGTCACAGTTATCATACCTACCATACCTTTGTTATCATGAATCCATGGTCATTGTTCCTATTATATCTGTTTTATAATTGTATTTTTTCATAAAAATGTTTTGGTGGGATTTCAAATAAGTTTATTATTATTTTAATCCCTAAATGATTGAATTTTAAAATTTTAATAATAATTTGAATCAACACATGTATCAATCTAAAAATACCCCTTCTTCATTTTTATGCCTCGCCTATTACCTAAAACCTCTCTCATGAGACCCATTTCTAACCCAAAACTTTTAGTTTCAAGTATCTCACTCATGAATCTGAGCCTTAAAAATTCATGTCAAATAGATAATTCCAAGGATGAAGTACCATAAGGATGTCATACATCCTACATAATCTCCTACTGTTAAGAAATAAAATAAAATCAAATCCATCTCAAGCACTGTAGATAATCCAAGGAATCATCATCTCGTCGATCATCCAATTTTTGTAGAAAAGGAATTTGATGCACAACAGTTGCAATCAAGAAAATCACTGGTTTGGAATATGATTTAGAATCAGGGATGGAATATTTGGTTTAAATAGAATGTAAATCCATTCTACTTGAATCTAGTTAAATATTTTTATGCGCACCTAGAGTTTTTCACTGAAGACAAAAGAGATATTAAGACGATGATCCATGGTGAAGTTTTGGAGTTATATTTGAAGAATTGGGAAAATTTATTGGTTGTTATACATAAATAATAATTTGAGGATTTAAAAATCTCTTATCTAGTTAATCATACAAATTTTTGAGTTTTAATGTTCTTTAGAAGAGATAACTGGGAATGGAACCCCTATAAGATTGACTGCTATTAAGATGAGTGGAGAGTGTAGGTTGTTGGTAAAATTTATCAAGAACCTAATCTATCCAAGAAAAGTTTATTTAAAAATCCCAATTAAATAGAATATATTTTTATTTTTTTTAATGAAAAATGGATTTTAAATCAATCTATATAGATATTTCATGAGACATATGTTTGATTTGTATAATCCTGCTTTTAAGTTCAGTTATTTACCCTACCAGAAGCTAATTTCATCCTTATTGGAGTACAAAGTCTTAGTTCCTTATGGGGAGGAAATAATTACTTCATCATGGTATTTTTATTACTCAGAATATTTGTAATAAAATGAAGGTCAACTAGAACCCTTATAAAAGGGAGTGGGTGGATGATCCAGAAAATTTGCATGATATATTTGATCTAGTGGAGCATCCTGTTAAACCAAGGGATATTATGGATCTATGTATGGAACCTAATTATGTTATTGTATATTCTTATGATTAAGTAGTTATTGGTATGGATTAAGTGTAAGTTAATATATCTCATGAAAAAGAAGAAGATGATCTTCTTAATATTGATGAAAAAGATAGAGTTGTTCATGAGGATATTAGGGAAGTCCCTACCTCTAAATCCTGTAGATCTTAAGATACAGATCTTCCTTTAACATCACATGAGTAATAAATTCAATATGAGGATTTGGATGAAACTAAGGTTAATGTTATTGGTTATAAGGATGAACCATAGTGGGATGAGTTTGAAGAAGCTGAAGGAAGTTCAGTTAGATATCATGTTATTGGAAGTACTCCTAGAGAACCTGTATCTGATGCATAAAATAAGGGGAAGAATTCACTTAGATATATTGTTTTGGGTGTGGAGTATTCATAATTTTAGGATGATTATTATGGGGTAAGTACACCTAGACATTATGGCATCCCTCTTGTATATTACATAACTTTTCATTACATTTTACAAAAAGAGGATCTTTAAAGTCTATTGTCTTGGAAATCAGGAACAATAAAACACGAAAACTTAAACACTCTTTTAAATACCCTTGAAAAGATTCTTGAAAAGTTCATAATATGTAAAATTACTTCATCTAATAACCTAGAGACATACATAAAAGGAAAGGGTGAGTAGAAGGCCCAATAAGGGTAAACAAGGGAATCAGTTTACTTGTGATATCAATAAGAACATGAAAAAAAAAAGAAAACATAAAGACGTGAGAAATGGAAGTATAGGCATATCATAATGAAAATAACTTGAATCATAACTTGAATATGTGGCTAAAACATTCCATTTATACATTCATGAACATATCACTAAGGTTCATCTCCAAGGTGTCATAAACATTACCAAGGTTATTCACCGAGGTATCGTGAAACTTGTCATCTCTAGAGATTAAATTATTTACCCAATGCATTAGAGTGCTATTAGGGAGAAACCTTAATATTCCTTTACTTTCATGTGATCCACATAGATAATAATCAAACATTTCATAAATAACCCAAAGAGTATAAAAGAAATGGGTTTCATTTCAAAATCGCGATGTTTTAAAAGTGATTAAAAATAAGATCATTACGTCATTTATAACCCATGGAAAGAGAGTGAGGGTTATATGTATGTAAATTATAAAATCAAATATATCATTTTTTGTATTTATTAACACCCATATAAATGAAATAGGTCTGGGTATTCACATAAATAAACAATATAATTTCATGAGAGAAAGAGAGAGAAATTTTGAGATGAAAATTTTGCAGCATAACGACAATATAACATGGTTTTAGAAAACATTGAAAAGAGAGGGGAAAAGGGTAAATCACTCATAAATAAATAATAATACAATATGGGTAAATAATAAAAATAAATAAGATCATGGTATGAATATTTGAACAAAATACCATATGAATATGAAACTCGAAGGAAAAGAGAAGATGTGACTTATTTTACGAAAATTCAGAATCCTAACGACGTCACTTAAAAATTCAGAAAATAAATTGATGAGAGAAGAAAGGGTCTCTCATAATTTTTACATAAAATTGATAGTAGTAAAGATATATAAGAAAAATCCCCCACATAATAAAATGGAACTATAAAACATAACATAAAGGATGTTATGACTTAAAAGAGGAGGGTGAAAGTTTTCCTTACCTTGAAGAGTGGATTCGAAAGATCGAAGGTTGGGACCTTGGGAGGATTTAGGGAACCTTGGGAGGACTCCTTGGGAGGTAAAAATACTAGAACTTCATTTATTATAATTTAGGAATGAAATTAATGAGGGAATTCCTTGGTATTTATAGCAAAAAAAGAGGGAATATTTAATTAATTTCCAAGGGACACCTCTTCGGATGTAACACCCCAGGTAAATAAATAATATTACTTTTTTATATTTATCCATATTTGTGAATAAAATTATAATATTAATTTAAAGTTAACTCTATGCTCGATGGCGTGCCCAATACACAACAATGAGTTTCTTGGAAATCTTACGTTGCACTCTAATAATATAATAATATTATAATAGTTAACGCCTAGCCATTGTAATGGATGGAATGAACAGAAATAACTAAAAAATGATTACATATGTTTGTTAAATATTTTTACATTTATCCAATAAATGTTAGAGGCTTAAAATGCAAATGAATCCAATTTTAAGCATAAATCTTCTAATATTCTTTAAAAGGTCGATTAACCGCCTTTTGATAAAGAACCCTTTTTAAATATACTTTTAACAATTTTATATGTTGTATTTGACAAAATAAAATCCTTCTTTAGAATCTGGACATCCATATTTACTTTGTCTAAATTTTTGTTATTTTTCCGATAAAGATCATTTTTAGTGAAAATGTTGCATTTTAATTCAAAACCTCCTTTTAATCTGATTTATTTTTATTGATAGATTATCTTTTTAATTTATATTAAAGTGTATTTAGAATATATTTTTACCATTTAATCCAATGGTGGTCAGTGGAATTAATTTCACTTTGAAATTGGACTTAAACTAGTGTCAATCTTTTAATAGATATTGTTTCTTAAAAACACGCTATTTGTTTTGACAACGGGAATGCATTATTAAATTAATTAATGCAAGTTATATATTTTTAATTTTTTCAAATAGATATAATTTTTGAATTTGGAATATCAAATATAGCTTAGGGAGAATTTTTGGTATTTTTCTAAAAAACTTCAATTTTTGATGAATAGTGAAACCACTAAGTGGTAGTTAAAGAAACTGATTTTTCATTTAAATGAAACTTTACCACTTCTGTGATTTTATTTTCAAAAATTCGACATAAATTGTTGTCATTAGGAAGTAAAATGTGGTTCAATGAGATTAAAATATTTTTTTAGTGAATAGTAACTTTTAAGTTTTATTAATCGCGATTAGAGGTAATTAGTGTAATTTAAGGTAAAGATAATGTTATAATAATATGAAATAACCTTGACACATGTCCTACCCTTATTGGATGAGTCATGGAAGACCAATAAAATCCATGAGTCAACTTGGGGACCCCATGGAGCCACTTTGGTTTGAAAATGACATTAATAACTTTTTATTTAAAGTTACAATTAAAATGTCACAAACATGTATTATTTTACTAAAACAATTTTTACATGGGGTTATAAAAGTCATATTTTTTACTATAAATATTAATTAGAAATATAAAAATATTTCCTACATCATGATATTTTTTTTATAATTTTTAAACATTAAATAAATTATTTTATTTATGACACCGTGATGATGCAGTGATTACCTCATAAATGAACGATTTAAATAAAATGAGAATATAGGGTGAAATCTAAGTCATACACTTGTCAAAAAACTATTGGATGGGTGGATTTTGAAACCTTATCACCTTATCCTATAAATATATCCTTTTTGTACCTTTAAAATCCGAAATAATTTTATAATAAAGTAATAGTTTATAACTTTCCAAGAGTGCGCCTCCTCTTCTCTTATAAAAGGCCCCCACCTCTACCACCTTACCCACAACTCTCAATCCTTTGGCTTGGACAAACCCTGCCCATTTTATCTCTCTACATCCCTCTCTTCATAATTGAAGCCTCACCTTTGGAATAATTCTCTTCAGGAAACCCTTTTGGTTCAAACCAAGAGGAGTTACCCGATTTAAAGGTAATGTCTTCACTTGTGTTCTTTTGTTTTATTTTGCTTCTCCAAACCCCAAAAATATTTTTATTACTTTATTTTGTAACAAAACCAGTATCTTCAATATACTAGTATATTATTATGTGAAGTATTTGAGCTAAAATTACACACACCTACGTCTAATGGTTAAAGAACATACTGTTTCTGTGGATGACGAATTACTGCCTCATGAAACGATGATTGTTCAATCTTCTCTTAACACATTTCATGGTGGCCATTATGATGTCACTGTATTTTATATATGATATATATATATGGTATTTATGTTTACCATATGCTTATGTATTTTATATTTAAAACATACCTTTATGCTTTGTATGTTGTGCAATTGCGATAATTTCATACGAGGAAGTGTGGACTACCGCCCCCTCAAGTGATGTGACTCGTTCATGAAATACATGGAATGTATAAAGAATGAAATTAATTAACTTATGTGACCTATAAAATATATATATTATACTGGAATTATAATATATATATCTCTCAATTATTTTTAATTCAATTAATATGACAAATAAATGAAAGTAGCGTTCATGCGTACGTACGGCCTACCATCTCTATGAACGGTGCATTTCATTTATTTTTATCTCCAAATGTTATGAAATAGTATAAAATGAATATGTACTGGATATATATGATATTTAAATCATTAATACTATTCTGGAGATGATTTAATTATAACTACATGGACAATCATTTTCAAACAAGTTCATTTTTGACTCATGTACCCAACATTGACAAAAACGTCTGATATGAACTAACATTATTAAAAAAATTATTATTACATTATAATATGTGATATGAACTGAATAATAATCTTTAAATAAGTACCTTAAGAAATTATAAATTGACCAAAGTTTATTATTCATAAATATAAAGAAACGAACAATACAAGTCGGACTTGAGGTAAGAGATCCTACCTCTCTCTTTCTTTTTAAGTACTCTCTTTTATGTCATTTCTTTTAAGCTCATATTTATTATGTTTGGGGATGTTCTTTTATATTCTTCATTCTGTACTTTTTATGTTCATATTATTAGAGACCCTATTTGATCTCATAAATCCATTTTTGGAAGTTTTAAGTGGCGCCGTTAGGCTGCCGAGTTTTCGTAAGAGATTTTTCATCTCACTTTTATTCCTGTGAGATTTATGCTACATTGGACACTATTTCCTTTTTTGTGGTGTATGTACTGCCCATTATTTTACTATTTGTATAATATAATCTCATTTATGGTTATTTACATCTTCATTGTATGACCCTTCTTTCATGGGGTGTATGTTTCGAAAGTTGCCCAAATCGGTAAGGGAACCTTTCACACTCCTCTTTTAAAAAGACTTATTTTGTTATGTCTTTTAATTTACATCCTTTTATGTTGGTATATGTTCTTATATATCCTTATTGATGTAAATTTTATGTCCAATTGATGAGATACCATTTTATCTCTCATCAACTAATGTTATGAATTTTAAAGTGACGTCGTTAGGCTGTCGAATTTTACCAAGGGAACTTCTTAACCCAATTTCGATTTCTTTGGGTTAAACTTGTAGTTATTGAATATGTCATCGTATGAATATGTGTGAATGACCTCTGGTTGTTTTAAAATTAATATCCACTTATATTTGGTGTATTTATATTTGTCACACATAATTATGAGATTGATTTATCCTTAATTTAAGGATACCTTCTTTATAAGGGATTTCATCTCATTTTACAATTCTATTGAGACTTTATCGTTGTTATGCACCAATTCACTCTTATATGGTGTATATACTGTCCTTTGGAATAATATATCATGAATCCCTTTATTCTCATGATATTATAAAGTTCTGATTAAATGTTATTCCTCAATTATTGTATTCAAGTGTCTCTCATTTTGTTAAAAACCCTTTAACTTAAATATCGTTTTAAATGTTTTAATGATTTATTCTTATAAATATTTCTCATTAATATCCATGTTTTCAAAATGGTTTTTAGGATTTATTTATATGGATATTAATGATTTAAAATGTTAAAAGCTTCAAAGTGGTATGGGACACTTTGATTCAAAAATCTCTTTATTAAATGTTTTAAATGGTTTTGAAAATGGTTTTCATAATGTTTTTATTATATCAATGTGTTGTATTGATATCTTGTGTTTGAAATGTGGAAATTTTATGTTTCCTTTATGCATGTTTTATGTGATACGATTATGTTATGGTTCTTGGGCATTGTTTATGAAGACGGGTGGTTCTGTGATAAACTAAGGGCGGGTGAGCCCGATATAGCTCTCCAATGCATTGGGTAACGTGAAGGAGTTAAATGTTAAGGTTTCTCCGAAGAGATTTAGGGAATATACTGTGATGGGTATTCCAAACGTAACCATGAGGGTTACTCCCTACGTAAGAATGTTATGAATTCCTCAAGTAACCTTTATGTGTTATGATTTCTATGAGTTATTCATAAATCTTATGATTTCATGATGTATGTTAACGTGCTTATGTTTTATGAGTAATGTATGATTTCATTTATTCTTATGTATACATGGACTAATGTTTTCTTTCCGTATTGTTACAACCCTTACTGAGCTTTTTATGCTCATCCCAAGTTTTTTTGAAATGTTTTTCATAGGACATAAAGTTGAATAGGGTTAAGAATGGGATCAGGGAAATGTCAGGCTATCTAAAACAAGGAACTAGACATGAATCTTTTGTTCAAGAGTTTATATTTTGTGAAAAAAATGGAAGCTGAGTAGATGTGTTGACTTTGTAATATTTGAGATGTAATAGTTATGTCCTAATTCTCTAAAACTCTAAACCTGAAAAGATCCTCAATGTGAATTATTCATTTAATTCAATAATAAGTAATGTTTAAGGCCGTGTCCTTATAGTTGGTATCAAAGGGAGGTTTAGATAACTTTAGAGGTTAGGGTATTCTTTAAGCATAAGTGACATTACCATAATGGCTAGGATTTCAGAAAGAGTCATAGTTTTTAGATAAATTGAATGAGTAAGTATATATTAGTGTTTATATTTTTCATTAGTACATAATGATTTTGTAGATATACTCACACTGATATTTTTTGGTTTTAGTAAATGGATGGATCTAGCAGGCACCAAAGTGAAAATGGGTTTGAAGGAAACTGTGGTGGTTCTCTGATTAAGAGACTGGATGAAATGGGGGATTCAATGAGAAGTCTCATGGTTATTCTAAACCAAATATCAGGAGTCATGATCAACCACTTGAACCTTGGTGAGTTCTCTAATGCATCATGTATGAGAGAACCAAATCAATGTGGAAGTTTAGGTAATAATTATAAAGGTAACCATTATGGTTTATATGATCCTTACTTTTGAGGTAATTATGGGTTACTATATGTTATGATAAAATATGAACGACATGAGATAAACTTGAGGTTAAATTATGTTATGGTTATTTTTTTAAGATTTTATCTCTTTTTGGGGAATGTTATAAGAATTATGTAGTTTTGGAAGAAGGAGAACACATAGACCATGTGACAACCTATCGCGTCTGACGAAGCTACGAGAATCAAACCCACAACCAAAGTGCGACTGGTATTTATCGCATACCACTAGACTACGTGAAGTCCCTGGTTAGTTTGACTAATTATTTTTAGTTAGATGATCTTATGAATCTAGAATAATTTGATTTTGGGTTATCTATGGAAATTATTAACCTATCATGGAGGATATGTGATTAGGTTAATTACTTTTCAGTATGAGACTTTAAGAGTAACTAATGTTATTTGGAAATAAATGTTAAGGTTTATCTTGCAAGACTATGTGATTAAATCCTTCAGAGATTTGTGTTTTAATCTTAGTTTTGATTACTTTGAATAATTTTATGGATAGATGTTTATTGAATGGTCTTTTTTGAACTTTGGGTATTGTTTGAAATTTTTTGAAGATTAAGAATAGATTTTTTTAAAAGGATTATCATTTTTGGGTATTATCTGATCTTGTACTAACATTTTTGGTTTTGGTTTTGGTTAAGTTATAAAGACATGGAAAGTATATAGTTCTCTTTTGTGGATTAGGTAATTCTTGAGAAGTTGATTATAGTACTCTTAATGTGAACAAGTCTTCCTAAATACTCGTCTTTTGGAGAAAATATGAGTTTGTGTAAGAAATCTAGTAAAAGTTGAAAGTCAACATGACAAGTAAGTATGTTTCCTTATGATTTAGTTAATCTCAAAAATAAATTCCTCAATGAAAAGTAACTTAAAACAAAAATTTTGTCTGTTAACTTTTCCTACTGGGGAATCAGATACCGTTTAACCCATCACAAGTTTGTGATTTTCTGGTGGTTAAATTTCTCCTAAATATTTTTTCTATCACTCTCCCTCAGAACATTACCCTTTGTTTTTTCTTACATAACCATGTTTTCCTACATGGAATCATAGTATGGGTTAACTTGGGTGACATATTTACTTCTCTTTCTTTCTTTTAAAGTGATAGTTTTACCGACGCTTGTTCTGATGTGAGACTTTCAATGAAGTTTCCGAGCCCAATTTTAAAATTGTGAGGATGCAATTCCCAAAAGGGGGGAAGGATGTAAAACCCCAGGTAAATAAGGAATATGACATTTTTATATTTATCCATATTTTTGAATAAAATGATAATATCAATTTAAAGGGAACGCTATGCTCTATGGCATACCCAATATGCAACAACGAGTTTCTTGGAAATCTTACGTTGCTCTCTAATAATATAATAATATTATAATAGTTAACGCCTATTCGTTGTAATGGTGAGAATGAAAAGAAATAACTACAAAATGATTACATATGTTTGTTAAATATTTTTACATTTATCCAATAAATGTTAGAGGCTTAAAATGAAAATGAATCCAATTTTAAGCATAAATCTTCTAATATTCTTTGAAAGGTCGATTAACCGTCTTTTGATGGAGAACCTTTTTTAAATATACTTTTAACAATTTTATATGTTTTATTTGACAAAATAAAATCCTTCTTTAGAATATGGACATCAATATTTACTTTGTGTAAATTTTTGTTATTTTTCTGATAAAGATCATTTTTAGTGAAAATGTTGCATTTTAATTCAAAACCTCCTTTTAATCTAATTTATTTATATTGATAGATTATCTTTTTAATTGAGATTAAAGTGTATTTAGAATATATTTTTACCATTTAATCCAATGGTGGTCATTGGAATTAATTTCACTTTGAAATTGGACTTAAACTAGTGTCAATCTTTTAATAAATATTGTTTCTTAAAAACACGCTATTTGTTTTGACAGCGGGAATGAATTATTAAATTAATTAATGCAATTTATATATTTTTAATTTTTTAAAATAGACATCATTTTTGAATTCAGAATATCAAATATAGCTTAGGGTGAATTTTTGGTATTTTTCTGAAAAACTCCAATTTTTGATGAATAGTGAAACCACTAAGTGGTAGTTAAAGAAACTGATTTTTCGTTTAAATGAACCTTTACCACTTCTGTGATTTGATTTTCAAAAATACGACATACATGGTTTTCATTAGGAAGTAAAATGTGGTTCAATGAGATTAAAATATTTTTTTTGTGAATAGTAACTTTGAAGTTTTATTAATCACGATTAGAGGTAATTAGTGTAATTTAAGGTAAAGATAATGTTATAATAATATGAAATGACCTTGACACATGTCCTATTCTTATTGGATGAGTCATGGAAGACCAAGAAAATCCATGAGTCAACTTGGGGACCCCATGGAGCCACTTTGGTTGGAAAATGACATTAATAACTTTTTATTTAAAGTTAAAATTAAAATGTCACAAACATGTATTGTTTTACTAAAACAATTTTTACATGGGTTTATACAAGTAATATTTTTGACTATAAATATTAATTATAAAGATAAAAATATTTCCTACATGATGATATTTTTTTTATAATTTTTAGACATTAAATACATTATTTTATTTATGACACGGTGATGATGCAGTGATTACCTCATAAATGAACGATTAAAATAAAATGATAAGATATGGTGAAATATAAGTCTTACACTTGTCACAAACATATTGGATGGATGGATTTCGAAACCTTATCACCTTAGCCTCTAAATATATCCTTTTGAGACCTTTAAAATCCGAAAATCATTTTATAATAAAGTAATAGTTTATAACTTTCCAAGAGTGCCCCTCCTCTTCTCTTATTAAAGGCCCCCACCTCTACCACCTTAACCACACCTCTCAAACCTTTGGCTCGGCCAACCCCTGACCATTTCATCTGTCCTCATCCCTCTATTCATCATTGAAGCATCACCTTTGGCAGAATGCACTTCAAGATACCCTTTTGGTTCAAACCAAGAGGAGTTACCCGATTTAAAGGTAATGTCTTCACTTGTGTTCTTTTGTTTTATTTTGCTTCTCCAAACCCCTAAAATCTTTTTATTACTTTATTTTGTAACAACACCAGTATTTTAAATATACTAGGATGTTGTTATGTGAATTATTTGAGCTACACTTACACACACCTCCGTCTAATGGTTAAAGAACACACTCTTTATGTGGATGGTGAATTACTGCCTCACGAAACGATGATTGTTCAATCTTATCTTAACACCTTTCATGGTGGCCATTATGATGTCAATGTATTTTATATATGATATATATATGGTATTTATGTTTAACATATGCTTCTGTATTTTATATTTAAAACATACCTTTATGCTTTGCATGTTGTGCAATTGTGATAATTTCATACGAGGAAGTGTGGACTACCGCCCCCTCAAGTGATGTGACTCATTCATGCAATACATGGAATGTATAAAGAATGAAATTAATGAACTTATGTGACCTATAAAACATATATATTATACTGTAATTATAATATATATATCTCTCAATTATTTTTAATTCCATTAATATGACAAAGAAATGAAAGTAGCGTTCATGTGTACGTACGACCTACCATCTCCATGAACAGTGCATTTCATTTATTTTTATCTCCAAATGTTTTGGAATAGTATAAAATGAATATGTACTAGATATATATGATATTTAAATCATTAATACTATTCTAGAGATGATTTACTTATAACTGCATGGGCAATCATTTTCAAACAAGTTCATTTTTGACTCATGTACCCAACATCGACAAAAACGTCTGATATGAACTAACATTATTAACCAATTATTATAACATTATAATATGTGATATTAAATGAATAATAATATTTAAATGAGGAACATAAGAAATTATAAATTTACCAAAGTTTATTATTCAGGAATATAAAGAAACGAACAATACAATTCAGACTTGAGGTAAGGGACCCTACCTCTCTCTTTCTTTTTAAGTACTCTCTTTTATGTCATTTATTTTAAGCTCATATTTATTATGTTTGGGGATGTTATTTTATATTCCTAATGATGTAATTTTTATGTTCATATTATGAGAGACCCTATTTGATCTCATAAATCCATTTTTGGAAGTTTTAAGTGGTGCCGTTAGGCTGCCGAGTTTTCGTAAGGGATTTTTCATCTCACTTTTATTCCCATGAGATTTATGCTACATTGGACACTATTTACTTTTGTGTGGTGTATGTACTGCCCATTATTTTACTATTTGTATAATATAGTCTCATTTATGGTTATTTATATCTTAATTTTATGACCCTTATTTCATGGGGTGTATGTTTTGAAAGTTTCCCAAATCGGTAAGGGAACCTTTCACACTTCTCTTTTAAGAAGACTTATTTTGTTATGTCTTTTAATTTACATATTTTTATATTGGGATATGTTCTTATATATCCTTATTGATTTAAATTTTATGTCCATGTGATGAGATAAAATTTTCTCTCTCATCAACTAATGTTATGAATTTTAAAGTGACGCCGTTAGGCTGTCGAATTTTACCAAGGGAACTTCTTAACCCAATTTCTATTTCTTTGGGTTCAACTTGTAGTTATTGAATATGTAATCCTATGAATATGTGTGAATGACCTATGGTTGTTTTACACTTAATATCCACTTATATTTGGTGTATTTATATTTGTCACACATAATTATGAGATTGATTTATCCTTAATTTAAGGATACCTTCTTTATAAGGGATTTCATCTCATTTTACACTTCTATTGAGACTTCATTGTTGTTATGAACCAATTCACTCTTATATGGTGTATATACTGTCCTTTGGAATAATATATCATGAATCCCTTTATTCTCATGATATTATAAAGTTCTTATTAAATGTTATTACTCAATTATTGTATTCAAGTGTCTCTCATTTTGTTAAAAACCCTTTAACTAAAATATCATTTTAAATGTTTTAATTATTTATTCTTATAAATATTTCCCATTAATATCCATGTTTTCAAAATGGTTTTTAGGATTTATTTATATGGATATTAATGATTTAAAATGTTAAAAGCTTCAAAGTGTTATGGGACACTTTGATTCAAAATTATATTTATTAAATGTTTTAAATGGTTTTGAAAATGGTTTTCATAATGTTTTTATTATATCAATGTGTTGTATTGATATCTTGTGTTTGAAATGTGGAAATGTTATGTTTTCTTTATGCATGTTTTATGTGATGCGATTATGTTATGGTTCTTGGGCATTGTTTATGAAGACGGGTGGTTCCGTGATAAACTAAGGGCGGGTGAGCTGGATATAGCTCTCCAATGCATTGGGTAACGCGAAGGAGTTAAACGTTAAGGTTTCTCTGAAGAGATTTAAGAAATATACTGTGATGGGTATTCTAAATGTAACCATGAGGGTTAATCCCTACGTAAGAATGTTATGAATTCCTCAAGTTACCTTTATGTATTATGATTTCTATGAGTTATTTATAAATCTTATGATTTCATGATGTATGTTAATATGCTTATGTTTTATGAGTAATATATGATTTCATTGATTCTTATGTATACATGGACTAATGTTTTCTTTCCGTATTGTTATAACCCTTACTGATATTTTTATGCTCATCCCAAGTTTCTTTGAAATGTTTTTCACAGGACATAAAGTTGAATAGGGTCAAGGATGAGATCAAGGAAATATCAGGCTGTCTAAAACATGGAACTAGACATGACTCTTTTGTTCAAGAGTTTTTATTTTGTGAAAAAAATGGAAGCTGAGTAGATGTGTCTACTTTTTAATCTTTGAGATGTAATATTTATGTCCTAATTCTCTAAAACTCTAAACCTAAAAAGATCCCCAATGTGAATTATTCATTTAATTCAATAATAAGTAATGTTTAAGGCCGAATCCTTATATCAGTGGTATTTGAAAAATCATGGGCTTGACCATGGTATCTTCCCATGGTATTGGACACTTGAGAAAACTCATATCATATCTTAATATTCAAAAGTCGACCATAATGATTACATCATTATTACATCATCAATGATGTCATTAAACACGCGAAACTCAAAACCGTATTTTTACTATTCACTGAAAACTCAACTATTTCAGAAAAATCCCAAAAATTTACCCTAACCTAATATCAATGATCTAAATTCAAAAATGAACTCCATTTTATGAAAAAAAATTCTAAGTATTTTTAATTTTGTTTTTAAATAAAATCATTATTTATTCCAAATAAACAACTTTAAATCTATAACTTGTTTTGTAACACCTTAAGAAAGTAATCAAGGTCCCATAAAATTATTGTATAAACATAAGACAATAAAGTAACAATATATTATTACATTTTATGAAAATAAATTTCCATTTTAAATTATTAAATTAATTATAAAATTTTAAATAAAATATTTATGACATAAAAAATACCAAAACTTATACTATGATCGTTTTTCACTTTTAAGATGTCTAAAATGTATTTATACATTCATGGGTGAAGTTTCTATTTTTTTGGTCGATTTACTATTCATTACTATTCATACGGGTATGTTACTATTCATACTTTACTATTCACTAAAAATTAAGTTGATCTTATTAGACTCTAAATTTATTAATGAACACAACTGTAGAAGACCATTTTTTGAAAATCAATTCACATTATTAATTATTTAAAGAATACAATGATATTTTAAAATACCCATTTTTTCCAAAATTCATCAATAATATAGAACTATAAATTCATCCTACATTTATCTGGATTTTTTAAATTTACCAAATTTTCCATAATAAGAAATAAAAATTTTACTTATACAAAAGGTTTACACAAGTAACTAAGGGTGCGTTACATAGACCCTTATAACACCTGTAGAGGACCTAAGTGTAATGTGTGCTATGGAGATAGAATCTTGGGTCGACTCAAATAACATTGCCTGAGTGGTGATTTATATTAGCTTGAACTTCTCCCTTAAGCGATTCCATTCAAGCTTCACATGTTGAAGCTTAGCTTGGGCTTGGTCTAGAGTAAAATCCAGAGATACTACCTCCTTCTCAAGCTCTGAAATATGGTATTCGTATGGACTGAGTCTACTAGATGAGGCCATCGACTCTTATTTCTATATTAACCAAGATCACTTGTATTTATAAACAATAATTGTAATGTTAAGAGTTTAGTTTCCAACGGTCATATTGACCAATGATCATATAACAGTCGAAACCCAATGGTACCACTTCATTAATTAAAGGATAAAGTTTTGTGAAGTATAAAATGAAATAACACACAAAATTAGGAAACAAATATTATTCAAAATTTTGGGTCTTTATAGACATGGTGGACCCGCTATCCCTTATACCTAGAGAGTGTTAGAGGGATCTCTCATTACTACCATAGATTATCAAGATAGGCTTGAGGTATCTTCTATGTGACCTTCATTTGAATAAACTTTATAAGACATATTTGGTCCTACTATCACCAAATATGGATAGGGAACAAAGTAATGTGATTCTCCTGGTGAAGTTTTTGAGGATGATGCTCCTGCTGTTCATGATGAAGAAGTTGATGCTAATGTTAGAGTTAAAGATCATTTTGTGAGAGCTAGATCTGTGGATGATTTAACTGAGTTATATGGTAGGGATTAGGATTATGATCTATCTACCCTATACCCACTTATCTTATTTCTATATCATATATTAAAAGTGATTATTTGAATGAATTCAAATCAAATCTTATGGGTATTTTCAAGGAAGTATTTCTTGGTTTTGGAAATTTCTTAGAGCCTACTCAAGAGGAATATATTATAAGGATAGTGATGTTAGTGATTTGTCATCTTTAGCCTAAGTTTAATATTGAGTTAAATTTTTTGAAAAATTATATTGAAGATTTTAAGGCCCAGTTAGGTGATTTATAGAGAGATCTATATGATATGGTGTTGTAGTTAGATAAGAGATTCATGAATGTAGCATTTCAGCCTACTCCTGATCCTATTCCTATTCCTCCTCCCGCTCCTCCTATTTTACAGTTTTTTATGAAGATAATATTAGAAAACTCTTAAGGGATGAGTTATAGGTTATGTTTAATGATTTCAAATAGGATTGAGAAGATGAATTTTATGGTTTTCAAACACATGCTGCTAAAACTTGGTACTAGTAAGGGAATATATCTAACAAGCTAGGAAATATAGAGAAACCATAAATAGGTCTATTGATTACTAACTTAGAATAATCTTTATAAATATAAGTTTAAATGGTACGTTCATAATATTATCTTTGGATTTCAAGATTCCACAGTTGACTCAATATTTTAAGTTAAAAGTTGAAAAACTCAAGGTGAAGAATCAGGTCTTTTAAGATTTCATGGAAACCAAAGAGGATTTGCTTTAGGCATTAGAGAACGATTCTCAAGCAATTTGTGATTTCACCAAGTTGAAGGAACCCTTCCTATACACTGATCATATTGCCATGATAGCCTCTCTGGCTATCCCTATGTTCCTAGCTCCAATCACTACCTCATCTACCATCAATACTATTGGATTAACTCTTAGGGAATCCATCCAACACATTGTTCCCATGTCTAAGTGTGTAGTAATTATAGAACATTCCTCCAACTCTACACCTCAAACAACAACTTCTTCCCATGATTCTACTTCCAAAGGAAAGGATCCAATCCTTCCTTCAGATGTGAGAGATGTTCCCAATTTAGATTCTAAATAGAATTATTAATAGGGACTCTTTGTGCAAATTTTTGTAATATCTTTTTTAATATTAATGAAATTCTCATTTCACCCTCATTTTTGTTTATTGTTTTATTATCTGTTTATTTTCCAATTTATTCACTTTTTGATAATCCCAAAATGGAGAGTAATGTGTGATATAAATTGAATTAATTTTAAATATTTGAAGAATTTAAGGGACTTGATAAACCTTTTATATATTCATATATATTTTTTATAATTTACTATCAATATTTTTTTTTCATTCAATTCATTTCATTTTAAATTTCATGATTTGTGATCATTAAAAAGGGAGAGATTGTTGGCTTAGACCAGCACCTCCTTAATTTTATGACCCCAAATCATGTTTATAATGCTATTAATGAATTTCAAATTTTATGTTAGAAAATGGTTTTATTTAAAAACATAAAAAATTTGACAAGTCTAGAACTTAACATGATAACCTACCATATGTGTAATATACTTAACATGTGAAGAATTTTCACTGACCATGAAGGTCAAGTAACCATGTAGAACCTACCTCATGTTTTACTCCAACTGACTACATGATCAAACTATCTACCATAAATCATATAATAAAATTCTACCCAAGTCATGAACCAACTTTTCATTGAATATGAACCTACTGTACATTGAGAATCATTTGACCGCATGAACAACCAACCTACCATGGGACATGTAACATGAATTTCTTTAAGTCTTATATTAACTGTGTGTATATGTATTTTTAGTAATCGCAGGAACAACTACCTACTGCAAGAAGATAAGTATCTACCATGAGTAAAAAAAAGACCATGTGAAGTAATGAAGCTACTATCTAATAGATTCAACTGACCACATGAAGTCATAAACCTACTATATGAAAAAATAGACTGATCACATAAAAGAATGAAGTGACCGTGGATAGTTTCTATGTCAAATGAACATTCCATCCAACCATAATCTCAAGTAACCATGTTTTAAGTTAAGATATCCTACCATGAATAATTTAGTATTGGTGTATTTTTAAATATAGAATGGACAATTTTCAAAGTATTAATTGAAGTGTAAGTAAAATTAAGGCTTCATTGATTATTCTCTAATGAATAATTTTGGATGGAGTTATTTTCAATAAAGAGAATTGATCATATAAATCAAGTTGAATATTGAAATATATAGTGAATAATAAAGTAATATACATAAGAAAACTTATGATATATAGAGGAATTGTTCATAACTCTTCACAAAACTCTTTTTTTGAACCTTTCATGAAACTTGTTCAAGTTCACTTCAAAGAAAAATTTAAGCACTCTTGGAAAAATGAATCTATTCAGATTGTGATATACCACATCTTCTCATCTCTCATCACTTTCTCTATAAGTTTATTCCTAACACTTTAGCTATGTTTTTTTATTTCACTATTTATCTGTAAGTAAAGTCTACTATACTAAAATGGAGAGTTCTTGAAACTATTTTTCAATTTTTTTCATTTTTACTACTACACATAACTATGGAAGAGGTTTCCTATGACCTGAATTATTTATCTCTCATGAAGAATTGTGGAAAGAGATTTTATCTTATACTTTATAGTATAGTTTCTCATAAAACCTAATACAGTTTATATATTAGGTTATTTTATAATAAATTGTTTGGAAGTAGATGATTTCCAAGTAGAGAGAAATGGTATTTTCTTAAGACTAAACCCCTTTTTTTATTTTCACGGTATGATTTCTAGTTTTGTTTTATCTATCTCAAATAAAAAAATCATATTTGTTTTAAAACTAATTACAAAAATTTATTATGATAGTTTTCTTTAATTTTTTTTAAATAATTTTTTTGTTTCAAGTAAATTAGTTTTAAAAGTTAAAAATAGTTTTCAAACTTGATTTTAACTGAGTTATGATCAAACTGATAAAAAAAATTTTGAAAGAAAAAATTATATAATTCTAAAGTTTTAGTTAAATGGGTTTATTTTATAAATTGTGGGATTTTTGTTTTAAATTCTTTTAACATAAATTTTTATTTGGAAACTCAATTCACCCCATCTTGAGTTGTCCACTAGGAACAATAACAATGGGTTATATATCTAGACCTTAGTAATATGAATTTTATATTTTTTATTATAAATAAAATAATGATTATATTAATCCATTTTTATTATTAATTTATAAATTACTAATTAGTTTGGTAAAAATTAGATTTTGATACGAAGAAATCAAAAGTGTATTTTTTTAGAAATATATCAAATTAAGAGACTCTTTTTGATAAATTCAATAAATTTGAAATAAATGTTATTTTAATGATATAATCTTATTAAATAATATTTATTTTAATATAAATTATAATATAATTTAATAATTTCTAATATAATTTTTATAAAGGTCATAAATCAGTTAGTTTCATAAAACTAGTATTTTATAGTAAATAATATTTTTATTTAAAAGTGTAAATTATCATATTTAGAGAATTATTTTGGTAAAATAAATATCATTTTTTAAATAAGCACATTGAAATTTTCCAATGGTGAATTTTTCATAATTTTTTTGAGACAGTCAATTGTTTTTGTAAAAATTAATTATAATATAAATATAAGGTATGTATTATGACATCATAAAGGCCTAAAAATAATGTAATAAATACAATATAAGTAATTTAAGACAAAATAAATATTTTCCAATTAAAATAGTTGTTTTTAATATTTTTTATCAATTTTATAAACCTTTAATAAATCTTCTAAAACCTATATTATATTTTAAGGTTTTAAAATCAATTATTTATGAACATGACTCAATTCCACATCACCAATGATATTATTTTAATATTTTATATTATTTTTTTAAAAAAATATTGAAAATAATTTCTATTTGGTAGAAAATATGGTAAAAACCCAGGGGAAGGTTTTTGGTTCTGATTATTTTATTATATATAGTCCAAAACCCAAGTTTAGAAATTAATAAATAATTCTACTCACTTTTTCTATAAATACCCACCCAAAATCCCAATCATATTCACTGAAAATCCATTGAGCATGAATTTAATCATCCTATACCTCTATAAATCACTCCTAAAGTGTTCCCAAGATCTTATAAGCTCATCCCAAGCTTTTAGAACCAACTGAAGGTAATGGATCTTATCCTTTTCCTCTTTATTCAAGTACTTTCTTTGAATTATGCCTTTTTATTTCCAATTTTTCATATTGGAATATGTTTTTACACATCCCTTTTAATGTCCTTATGATTTTTAAGTAATGATAGACCGCCTTTCACTCTATATAAGTGCAAGGAGGTGGATTAATCTCCTTTGGAACTAGCATCTCAAACATGGATATTATTTCCTTATGAGAAAGATTATCTAGCTCAAATGATTAAGACTATAGAAAATATCATCTTTGATGATATGCCTATTGTGAGGTAATTCACTAATGTGTTTCCTAAATAATCTCCTAGTATTTCACCTAGGTGAGAATTTGAGCTATTTATAGAACTTATAATTTAATATTTTACAATACCCAAGACTCTATAAAAATGGCCTTTGTTAAACTTTATGAGGTGAATAAAAAAATATAGAAGAATCTAAAAAGGGTTTACATGCTCAAGTGCTTCACCATGGGGTTCAATAGTCATTTTTTTCAAGAAGGAGGATGGGTAAATGTGCCTATACATTGATTATCACGAGCTTAACAATATCATGATAAAGAAAAAGTATCCTCTTCCATAGATTGATAACTTGTTCAATCAGATATGTAGATCCCAATACTTCTCTTAGGTGGATCTTGAGTCAATATATTATCATATAAAGGTGAAGAAGGAGTATTTACCCAAGACTGTTTTTCATATAAGTTACAGAAAATATGAGTTCATAGTGATTCCATTTGAACTCAAAAATTCCATATATATTTTCATAAACCTAATGAATATAGTATTTAGGGATTATCTTGACAAGTTTATGGTAGTCTTTATAGAATATATTCTTATATACTGAAAAGGAAATGAGGAAAATAAGGAGCATTTTAATTCTATACAATAGACATTATAAAAGGAAAAGTTATATATGAAGTACATTAAATGAAAGTTTTGGAAAATTCTGGGATATGTTATCACCAAAAAAGAGATATCTATATATCCTTAAAAAATAGAAGCAATTTAAGGATGAATTATACCAACATCTATGAAAAACATCCATAGATTCCTTGGATTAGTTGGGGTACTATTGTTGATTTGTGAAAAAATTATCATGATTTTCAATCCCACTAACTAAGATAAAATGAAAGGGGGTGAGATTTTTCTTGACTAATGAATGCGAGGAGAGATTTAAAGATTTAAATAAGAGGTAAATCACTGCACCTATGCTCATATTACCCATCAGTATGGAAATAAAAAATCATAACCATGAATTTCATCATAAGACTCCCCAGAATATCTAAATTCAATAATTCCATATGGGTGGTAGTCAATTTCCTTACAAATTCATTGAATTTAATTTTTAATCAAGTAAAATTTATCTATTGAACAACTCTCCAAGATATAAATAAGATAAATTTTAAGAATTCATGGAGTTCTACTCCATTATATCTGATTGAGATCTGAGTTTTACCTCAATTTTCTAGAGAATCCTTAAGCAAGTGTTGGATACAAAGTTGTGTTTCAATAATATTTATCACCCTTATATAGATGTTCATTATGAAAGAACCATTAAAAATCTAGAGTATATACTGATATCTTGTTCAATTGATTTCAAAAGATTCTAGGATCAATACCTCCTCCTAGTGGAGTTCTCATATTATAATAGTTTCCATTATATCATTCAAATGGAACCTTATGAGGCTCTGCATGGGTAGAGGTGTTGGGATCTGATATATTGAGATGAATTTGGATAGAGAAAGCTTATGAACCCTGATCTTATCCAATAGATGACATAGAATGTTTAAAACACTCAATTTTATATGAAATCTATGAAAAGTTGACATAAAATATATGCAAAAAATCATCAATGAGACCTATAGATTGAGGTCATAGATAAGGTGTGCCTTCATATATCACCTTGTAAAAAGTCATGAGGTTTGGTAAGAAGGGAAAGTTTAGTCCTATATACATCTTCCCATTTTATAACCTTGATCACATTAGAGTTGTGGCCTATTGACAAGAACTTTCACCTAACATATCTCAAGTACATGATAAGTTTCATGTATCCCTCTTAAGGAAATACCTATTAGACACCTAGCATGTAATAAATTAAGAGGTGGTGCCTTTGTAGAATGATATTTCATATGAGGATTATGTGGTTAAGATCTTATATCATAGAAAAAAAGTTATAGGAAACAAGACAACTCACCTAGTCAAAGTATTATGGAAGAAACACAAGTTTGAGGAAAGAACATGGGAACCAGAAGTGGCAATGAAATGGAAGTACCCGCATCTGTTTTAGTGAATGAAATGAAAATTTTAAGGAAACATTTCTGAATGGGGGAATAATACAATGTCCTAAACTTTTAAAAGATATATTACCTTTTTTAAATGAATAAATTCATTATTAACTAATGCAGTTATAGAAAATACATGCATTATTTTGGTTATTTTGGATCGTTATAACCTTTCAAATTTAAAATATCATTAATCATCATAAAAATTGATAATATATCCATCGTAAAATGAACATTAAGATTGTTATATATTAAGGGTTATGATAAATTATAACTGATATAGATGAAATAATCGATGGCCTCAACCAGTAGGATCATACCCTATGAAGCCCATTTATCATAGATTCTGAGGGAGTTGACATCACTGGGATTTTATCTTGACTAATACCAAGATAAGATTCAAAAACTTAAACAAGAGAAAACCCATTTAATGGAGAATTTAAAGCTTATTGATATCACACCCCAAACCATATTCACTAAACCACCCTAAGAAAGTGTCACCATCAAATACCTTTCCCTTAGGGTGTGCACTAGTGTAATAAGTGGTTATCTATCTAGATCTTAGTACGATGAATTCATATATTTTTTATTTTAAATGAAATAATTATTATATTTATCCCTTTTTATTATTACTTTATAAATTACTAATGAGTTTGGTAAAAATTATATTTTGATACGAAGAAACCAAAAGTTTATTTTTTGGAAATATATTAAATTAAGACACTCTTTTTGATAAACTCTAAAATTTTGAAATAAATATTATTTTAAGGAGATAATATTATTAAATATTATTTATTTTAATATAAATAATAATATATTTTATTGAAGTCAAATTTAATTTTTATGAAGGTAAGAAAGCAGTTTGTGTCTTAAAAACTAGTATTTTCTAATAAATAAGGATTTTTATTTAAAAGCATAAATTATCATATTTAGAAATTATTTTGTTAAAATAAATATCATTTTTTAAATCATCATTTATAAATTATCCAATGGTAAATTTTTCAATTTTTTTGAGAAAACCAAATTTGTGGGTAAAAATTAAATACGGTATAAATATACGGTATGTATTATGATATCATAAAGGCACAAAAATGATGTAATAAAGACCATATAAGGAAAAAAAGTATATATAAAGATTTCCTCATTAAAATTATATGTTTTTAAAGTTATTTTATCATTTTTATAAACCTATAATGAATTCTCCAAAACCTATATTATATTTTAAGGTTTTAAAATCAATTCTTTATGAACATGAATCACTTCCACATCACCAATGGCATTATTTAATATATTAATTTCTTTTACTTATAAAATATTTAAAATCACTTCTTTTTGGTAGAAAAAATAGGAAAAAACCATGAGAATATGTGTGGTTTTGATTATTTTATTATATAGAGTCCAACAACTATGTTTAGAAACTAATAAAGAATTCCACTCTCTTTTACTACAAATTCTCAACCCACGTTGACCGTGACATCCACTACCATCCAGTACCCCCTCATCTCGACATCTGTAGTGCACACACATATGGAGATAAGATAAAATTCCCCTTCTTGAGGAATCAAACGCCACACCTCTGCCTTCAACACCCAAACACCCAACCAACTCACCCATGAATATTTTATATATTTAATTATATTATATTATATTTATATATATAAATACATTTCAATATTTAAAAAATTAATATATATACAAATTATTTATATATTAATATACATATATTAATATATATATACATGTTAGTTTATATTTTATATTTATATTATATGTTTATATTGTATATTATACATATTTATGTGTTTACATTTTATACTATACATATATATGTTTATATTTCACATATATATATATATATATATGTATATTTATTTTATATTTTATATTTTATATATTATATATATGTGTTTATATATATGTGTGTGTGTGTAAATATATATGTGTATGTATACATATATATTTAATTATAATTATATATATATATATAATTATCCATGTTTTAACATTGATAAAAATGTCACTAAAATAACCACGTTTTCTTAAAAATGTGACTAAATTTAAAAAATATATTTGTTTTTATATATAAATAAATGTATGTATATTTATATATATATTTATGTGTCTATGTATGTTTATATATATATTTATATATATATATATGTTTATATATATGTGTCTGTGTTTATATATATTAATATATATATATATATATCTAAATATATGTGTATCTGTTTATATATGTTTATATATATGTATTAGTATTTAAAAAATTAATATATTATATATTATATATATATAATTTTATATATTAATATAAACATATAAATATATATGTTTATATTTTATATTTTATATTTTATGTTTATATATATATAAGTTTATATTATATTATATATATGTTTATATTATATATTATATATATGTGTTTAGATTATATATATATATATATCATATTTTTATATTAATATATATATGTTTATATTATATATATATGTGTGTATGTATATATATATATATATATTTATATGTGTGTGTGTGTGCATGTACATGTATAAATATATATGTGTATGTATACATATATATAATTATAATTATAATTATATATATATATATATATATATATATATAATTAGCCACGTTTTAAAACACCGGTAAAAAGTTCTCTATAATAGCCATGTTTTCTTAAAAATTTCACTAAATTTAAAATATATATGTGTTTATATATAAATATATGTGTATATATATGTGTGTGTGTGTGTGGTTATATATATATAAATGAATATATTTTTATATATACATGTCTATGTTTATATATATTAATATATATATCTAAATATATATTAATATATATATCTAAATATATATTTACATTGATGTGAGTAAATGAGATATATAAATATATATATTTTCAGCGACGTTTTTCATGAAACATCGCTAAATTAATGACATTTATAGGAAGCATTGCTAAACTAGTGACGTATTTCACAAAACATAGCTAAATTAGCGATGTTTTTTAGAAAATATCATTAAATTAGTGATTTTTGTCATAGAATGTTGCTAAATTAGTGACGTTGTCATGAAACGTTGCTAAATTGGTGACGTTTTCAGGAAACTTCGCTAAATTAGCAATACTTTTTAGGAAACGTTGCTAAATTAGAAACATTTTTTAGGAAACATCACTAAATTTATGATGATTTTAGGAAACATAGCTAAATTAGTGACATTTTTCATGAAACGTGGATAAATTAGAAATGTTTGTAGAAAACATCACTAAATTAGCAATATTTTAAAAAAAACATCGCTAAAAAACACCACTAATTACTGTTTTTGTAGTGTCTTTCTCCTATTTATTCAAGAAATTTCTTTGGATTATGCCTTTTGATTTTAAATTTTTCATATTAGAATATGTTTTTACACATCCCTTTTACTTTCATTATTATTTTCAAGTATTGTGAGACCTATTTTCAATCTCATTAAACCCTTTCACGAATCTTCATGAACACCCATTATATTGCTGAAATTATCCTGTAATTTTCCATGCCAAACATTTGTGTGGTGAATACCTATCCCCATTTATACTCAAGTGTATTCACCTAGATGTAACTATCTTTCATTTATTTGTTAACTCCATGTATGTAACCCAAAATACTTAATCATGGGGTTAAAAGTGATGAAATATGTTCTTATGTTGTATGATCTATGTGGCATCCAAATGCATGTACATGATGTGAATGTGATGGGGGAGCCCAAAATTATATAACCCTCCAATGCATTGGGAAATATTTTTTTCTCCTGAGGTACCATTAATAGTTCACATGAGGTTATCATAGGAACACTATATTATGATGTCTCAGCAGTTATCCTTGACTTATATTTGTGATGTCATGTTTTATGTTGTTTCCAAATTCCTTTGTTGCCTTGATTTTATCGTCTTATATCATTATTGGATGCTCATGTTTAAGATTCTCACACCTTTTATGTCACCTTGATATGACCCTTGACTCATATGTATTACTTTCATCATGTTATTATTTGATTATTCCCTAATAGGGATTTATAGTTCAGCTCTTTCTTATATACATCCCCAGGTTATCTCGTGCAGTATTAAAAGATCAATGTATTTTAAAGGCATGTTTAGTAGTTTTTAAATAATGTTTTTGTATCCCTGTTTCAAGTTATTTTTCTTTATAACTAATTTCCCAAAGTCACTAGGCCTCTCAATCACCCAGGATTGTATTATTTGTGTCTTTATGTAATAAATTATGAATTAAAGTGTATGGGAGACATGGGATGTCTTAGGAGGTCCATGATCAAGTACCATAATGATGGTGTAAGTGGATTAGGGTGAAAGTTTTTTCAAGAGAGATAAGAAAATATGTATTGGAGATTCTATAACTCCAACTAAACTAGATAAAAGTAACATGGGAAGTGATTTCATTATGGAAATCCTAGCCATTAGAGAAGGAACTATCACAAATATTTGAAGGGTTACAAGAAACCTCATGGAGAGACCACCATAGGTATTAATGTTATAGGCTTTAGGTATTTTATTCTAAAGGTTACACTATATTAACTATATATCTTACAAGTGATGTAAATATAAAGGAGTTCAAAGGTGATCAAAGAGTTTATAGAAGCTTGGAGTTTTCTTTCAAGCAATGAACCAAGGAGTTGCTGCATTAAGGACTTGGATAGAATATGTAATTTAATATTGGATGAATTTAAAATAAAATATGTGTATTTTGGGTCTCATTTTTCTCTCTCTTAATATAAAATTGTAAACAATGGTTTTTTAAATCAGTGAGATGAATGTTTTGATACACATGGTTTATTATTCATCCAACTCCATATCATACTTGAAAAAGGAGACAAGTATAAAAGAAATTATATCTAGGATAAAGTGTTTATCCCAGAATATAAGGGAATATGATTCCACCACCAATAATGAAATACTTTATAAAGTCTTATTTCCATTATATATTCCAAACACAAAGAATACCATATATGATATGGAAATAATACTTTATTTGTTAATTATTCCAACTAAAAGGAAAAAAGTGTTATTTACAAACAAACATGTGTTTTTGTTTCTTAGTATGACATTTTAAAGGAATATAGGTTCTAAGAGTCTAGTGGGAATATGTTTTTGTGTTAGATAAGTTAAAAGTTAAAAAATAAAATATTATTATAGTGAATTTGACTTTATATCCAAAAAGTGTTTAGGTTATGATGGTGAAAAAAATGTAAAGAGTTATATTTAGTTACTATAACAAAGTGAATTACAATTAATATCCTAAAGGAGTTTAATATATATATGTAAAGTTAAAATGAAAATAGTTACATTGGTTACCATAAGATTTCAAAGGGAAAATTTTTATGGAAATGGTTTCAATAATCATGATGATGAACTTTTAAATAATTTTAAGTAGAAAATAAAAGTTATTAACATTAAAACATTTGAGTTATAGAGATAAGTAGTTTGAATATGTTTAAGGATTTGAACACTGAGAATATTATTCTTAAGTTAAACCATTATTCAAACTAGATTACTCATAGATGTTACTCATTTAAGAGTTTAGCGGGAGGTTGTTTATGAGAAGGTCAAATAGTGATGTGACAAAAATTACATAGAGATGCAATTAGTTTAAACCCCCATAAAATTATTTCAAACATAAATATGAATTGGTATTCTATTATATATGATATTTTAGAAACATTTATATGTATATTTTTGTTAAAATATTCTTAAAGAGTTAAAAATGTAAAATATATCATGTAATAAAAAATTCATTCACCAATTTTTCATTCTTTCATATTGGCTATATATATGTATATATTGATATACATTTAGTTTAGTGTAATGATAATTTTTCTCTAAAAGTATGAATTTTAGTTATCCTTAACCAATGTTCTTCATGAAGTATTATAAGTTGTGAAAAAATATTAAGGTTAGCATGAGTATGATTATTGTATTAGGATACAAAATATGCTCATGAGGCACAAAATGAGTCTTGCTGATGGGATGAGCAAAAAAGTATATCACAATTTTTGTTATACACCATATCTTTGGTACACTAGGAGTGCATGGTTCATATTTAGATCCACCGATTCATGAGGTTGGTGAAATACCTAGCATGTGAACCTTTATAATTTATAACCTTTACTATGAAAGCCTTTAGGCTTAGTTAATTAGGGGGTGGTTGAGTATGTTTCTTATCATGTCGTTAGTTTGAGCTCAACCAAGATGATATTTTTCCTATCATATAATGAGTGTGACATATGGACCCTCGATTGAGATAGAATGATGAAATGTATATTCATACTTAGAAGTTATATATGTTGTGCTTATCTACTTAGACGGGGGACATGTGATGTGATCATATGATAGATGAATGACATGTAGTGTATTAATTTACTTATTAAGTCTATACTCATAGCATCATGAATGTACACGGAGGATATAAGGGATTGAAATACAATATATCCCATGGTCACTCGATGTTTTGGTCAAATGGATTAGATTAAAATGCATGCTTGCATGTGATGAAGATGGTGGGAACAAGTATATAGAAACATGTGCTTGATGGAGATCATTCTATATATCCTTGTATCTTGAGTAACATTGATACTTTTCTAGAGGCTAATCTTTGCTAACAATTATGGATCGATGAATCATATTTGATTTCAATGCTATAAAGGTCTATGGGGACACACTTTTTTTTAACCGAATAGGTATTTAGTTTTAAAAAACTTAGAGAGTTTCTCTAAATATATTTTATATTTTATAAAAGAGGATTTTTGGATGGTTAATCACATGATATTTCTTATGATGTGATACATGGTGAAATTAATTATTGCTTTCAAAAATTGTTTTGGAATATATCTAAAATGATTTTTGGATAATAATTTCACAAGTAATAATATAAGATATGATAGAAGGTGAAATGGTATGAATTTATATTAGGCTTTAATGAAAGTGGTAGATTAAAAGGAATACTCTCTAAAGCCCTGTGATATCGTATAGTATGATATGGTGTGTTATAAAGTATAATATACATTTAGAAAAAGGATTATATATAAAATCCTTTGGTTATATCATATTATATGATATATGGATATCATATATTGGTTACTTGATCATATCATATTTTATGATATGGTTGATTCATAGTTTAATGAATATAATGGTTCAATTCCATTAGCATTTCTATGAATCATTTATCCATCCAAACATTAAGAAGATAACATTTGAGTCTCCTGTGAATTGGATATCATTGATTAATCATTTCATAAGATGAATCATATGAGAGAGTTAATGGAAGAGTAATTATATGAGTAAATTCATGGGTTAGAGGAGTGTCCTCATATCCTATATAAAGGGGTCCAGACCATGAGTTTGATATGTGTTTGAGATTCTCCAGCAAGACTCTAACTGAAACTCTCTCCCTCCAAAAGCTATTTTCTCCCATCCGCCTCAGTACCATAAGATATTATCATATTATGGAGGTTTTAAAGGTACTTCCCAACCATTTGGGTGAATTGGTTCAATTTATGGATACACTATAGATAGAAGATTATTTTGGTAGTTCTTTGATGATCTTTATCAAGTACTAGATGATGACAATGATAATGGTGTACTTCAGTGTAAGGTTAATGTTCCTCATTTCCAGTTTCATAAAATTTTAGCTTCAAAGGAATGGTGATATTGGGTTTTATGGCTTCTATATGTTTTTTAATTATTTGATCAATCATTAATCATTCCTTAAAAACATTTCACAATCACAATTAAGTTAGAATCAAGGTATATAATGAACCTTGGAATGGTGTGTGACACCTTAGAATGGTGTGTGACACCTTGTATTAACTAAGAGATTGATGAGGGGGTTCACCATTCTCCCTTCAAGATATGATTTATAAATTATGGGTTACACTCAGTATTGTTCTGATTGAAGGATGAAACTGAGTTTTGAGAGACAATCCTAGTATGGTATTATTCCATTGATGACTAAGGATAGGTTTGGGGAGATAATCCTGGTATTGTCCTGATTGAAGAATAAGGCTGAGTGTAAAGTGATAGTATAAATATTGTTATGATCATCAGTATAGGTTGTGATATTGGTGTAATAGAAGAGTGAGTTCCCTCCTTAGTGTATCCAATTTTTGATAGTGTGAGACTGACCAACTTGGCATGTAGCCTGTGAGGTAGTAATAATTTTATGATGAACCTCAATGAATTTGAAACAAACCCCATAGAGAGGTGTTGTCTAGGATAAAATCAGGGATTATGTTGAGTATGAGGAGCATGAATATATTTTATGTGAGGTCATGTGCATTCATAATTTATTTTTCCAACTGATATTATGATTGTGTTAGTTATTCTCTTCCTCATGGGTATCTGGACACATAATGATGACTGGATATACTGTAGGTGAGATGGTGGAAGATGCTTGGTAGAATTAATTGGCTTCTAATGATTGTAAAAATCATCTTTATCTAGGGATCCACCTATAGTAAGACCATGAAAATGACAAATACTAGTTGTAGATATTTTATGATACTGATATTCAATCCATGAGATCTAGGTGTAGATGTAGCTTCACATGATCATATAGTGGGAGCCAACCCTTTTGATGAAGTTTGAAATAAGGTACAAATACAGAGGTACTCCTTGGGTATCTTGACTCAAAATTACATCAAGGAGTAGTGAGACGTGATAAGGTACAGAATGAGATATGGAATCTCTATTATTCCATGTGGATGATTTTATTTTGTTCAATTTGTATTATCATGTAATTTCTAAATAGTTGATATTTGTTACTTTGGAACCTTTTTGACCCCCCTTCTTGTTTTTGTTGTCTTTTAATGATTTCTATTGATGGTTATTCCCAATTTGATTTCCAATTGTTTTATTTCTTATTACAATCATTATTTCTCATGATATTGTGGGATTTGGTTATTAAGAAGAAATGATATGACTAATGGGTCATGTGGTACTCTTTTGTGTTAGAATTTTGGATATAAAATGAACCTCTTTGATTATAGTGTCCAATGATACAATAGTGGCCTTTCAGTTTACCTCATTGGTAAATGATGGTGTATTTTCTTTTAGTTACAGATTGGTCAATCCTAGCCCGATTTGGGTAGTCCTAGTATATATTTTAGGGGTTTTTGTGATTTCTTCACCACGATATCATGAAAGAATGATGATATTTTTATGATCATGAATGGTATATATTTTTGGATGGGTTTAGTGACACCTATAGAAAATTTTAACATATATCTAGTTTGTCAGTATCACATAATGAGTTAAGATGAGATAGGGATTCCTAATTGCTCATTGGACTTACCCCTACCTATGTAGATGGTAAGAGTTTTGATATAAATTGGCAGACTATCATGTTTCATTCATGTTTAGGTAAAAACATTGATATTGAATTATTGATCAAGATGATCAGTGTTATAAAGGATGACAGTTCAACAATATATTTTCTAGTGAGTTAGGACAAAGGGCATTTTTCTTTATTTATTTTAACTGTATATAGATTATTCAATGGGATAACCTGATTATTTATTCATGGATACATTACTATGCATGTTTTATTATTATTTTTGGTATATACATATCATATAAATAGTTTTGCATTTATATCCTAAACTTTGAGAGGAAACTTATAACTCCTTGTTTTGTTTCTATAGGTATTGGGTATGTTTGATGTATGATCAAGGAAAGTTATATTATTAATAGATTCGTGCACGATACTTATGAATTATCCCTGATATCAGTGTATCTTCATAGTTAGTTTAGGACCTCACTACTATTTGGCAGTACCTAATATAAGGGGAGGCACACTTGGGGTCATGTGGAGATCTAGATCATGTACTGTTTAGGTAGAACAAGTTTGATATGTTACAAAATGGTACTAAATTAGTGTGTTTAGTAGTAGGAAAGAGTTAGTTGGAGGAGGAAATAAGATGTCGATACTTTTTAGGTATACCTTGATCATGCTTGGTGACATGACTATCATGTGTCATTAATTCCAAGTAGCTGTTGAAGTTTAGAATTTTAATATTTAACCTTCACAAAAACTAAAACCACAAAGGTATAGTATATATCAAGTTTTATATTATTCTCATGAGGACTCAATAATCCTAAGAAATGTTTTTTTCACTAATTTTAAACCTAATTACAATATTAAACTGACCGCAAATGAATTTACCACTAAATGAATCTCAAATGATTAAAAACTATTAAATAAATAAGAAATAAGAAATCAATTTCAAAAGATAGTATTTATAAATAAATACAATCAATTTAATTAATAAATCCATTAATTTAATTGGTTGAAAGGTTTTCTAATTGAAATTGATTTCAATATGGTCTAATCCACCAATACTACTTTACTCAACTCTCTTATTGAAAAAATTAAATCAAACTAAGTGCATCAAAAGTTCAAACCTTTTTATTAAAAGATAAATCCAAATTATTTCTCATCATTTAATCCTTTTAACTATCATATATATACTACCTTACTAACTATCCTTTTTAAAAATTTAATAAAGAATGAGATTAGAATTAATTTGAAAGATTATTATCAATTACAAATATTTTTTTATGAATAGATTTGATAAAATAGATTAGGTACCCATATTTATACTCTTGAATTATTAATTTTCAAGAGTCCAGACACTCATGATTGAATTATCTTTATTCATGAATGTATCAATCATATTAATAAAGTAAGATAATAAATTGAAAGAAAAAAAAATTCCAAAAAACTTGAACAAAAGAATAAGTAAAAAATTAATGTTACTAAAATTTAATAACAAAAGTGTTGATGAAGTATTTTAGAAGAGAAAAGTTCAAAACACAACTCAAGTACCAAACTAAAAATCATGATATGAACCACTATAAACCATAATGTGGTGATATAAACCACAATATTATTTCTCTATATAGGAATAAAAATAGCTCAAACTTCAATCACAACTATGGAAAAAAGATGAAAACTTCTCTCCTTAAATTCAAATATATTGACTAAAATATACTCCATTCCATAGTTTCCATAGATCTTATTAATTTAATTCAAAATATAAAAAAAATTCAAGTGATGTGGAAACAAAAATAGGGAGATATGTCCTTCAAGTATCTACTTATATCTTTGAACCATGGGGTCTAAAAAATGATTATTCATTTAAACCAGAATATGATTTTCTAGGTCATAGTTCCACCTTGGTCTTCATCAATTCATTCATGGTTTAGTGTCTGTAATCTTCAAAAATCACTCCTATGCAAGAACCATGACATGATTTCATGATAACCATGACTTATATTTTCTCCTTTATTCTTGAAACTTTTTCACTATTCTTTAAAATATCTAGATATCTCAAACTAACTTAAAAATATTAAAAAACTATAAATTAGGAATAATGAAACAAGTTTTATAATAAAAATATAACAAAAATATATATACTAAAATTAGATATCAAATTACCTCACAATTTAAGTTTTTCTTATCCTCAAGAAAAGAATCTTAACAATTATTTCAAAGAAAACATCTCTTAATAGAGAAAACTCATAATAAATCATGAAAATGGATAAAAATTTATAACAAAAAATATTTAAATCACATATAATCGTAATTTTTTTTAAATCACGTTTTAGATATGATATAAATTCTATAAATTTTTTCCTTTATGCTCACATCCAACGGCCCGAAGGCCTTCATTTTTATTATTATTAATAAATCCCCCTTTTAAGGGAAGAAGGGGGAAACCCAAGGACCATTTAAATAGAGTTATACCCTATCCTTAAGTATTTGAAATCTACCCATATTCTTTCAATGTTTCTAAATATATACTTTAGATATAAAATCTCACTAATCATGAGGGATTTTAACAAGATAGTTATGAGGTTTAGGGCTAGTGGTTATTGATGTCAAATTTACAAATGATCATATAGAGGCTTGAATCTTAAATTATAATGCATAATTTATAATTAACATTTAATGGAAATTATACACTTATTCCCTTTTACATATACATCACCCATTTAAACTCCTTTCCTTTTTTATCTCAAAGGTTCACAAATGAAAACAATGAAAACAATGATGGGTTTTCCTATATTAACCATATTTTTCCCTTTTTTATAAATAGAAAAACCATTCAAGTACAATAAGATTTTAATTGTAAACTATTATCTCATAACCAATAATAATGAATCACAATTTCCCATTAAAAAATACATCTTCCAAAAAATATTATTAAATAATAATAATTTTATCACATTCATCTAAAATGAATCAAGTAAAATACTAATAGATGGACAAGAAAGGTAAAATAGGCTTGAAATTTGACTCACCTAATAGCCTACCCATAAATTCTAATTTGTTAAATAAGGGTAAAATATAGGGGTTTTATCTATGATTTTAAGGGATAAAAATAAAAAATAGACATAATCATTTATTATTCTCCAATGGCCCGAAGGCCTTCATTTTTTTTGATAATCCACCTTTCAAGGGGTGAGGTGGAACCCTTACAAGGCCCTTAGGCATAAACATTACATGGCCCATAGGACTTAGAGGAATTCATTGCATGTAGGCTTCAAACATTACATACAACCCATACTAACTACTTGGAACTGCTCCTCTCCAGCATCTTCATCGTGAAATCAGCTCTCCACCTTCGCATGGCTATTCGGCTAGGCTTTCCCATGCATGCACAGGCTTTTCCCGATAGCAGGTTCCATACCCTCTCATTCTTGCAATCTGTTTAGCTTCTGCTATGGTGAAAGCTCCTTACTCCTCCTCCTTCTGAAGCTTGTTCCTTGTAGGTTGTCTGGTTTGCATCTGGACTTTTAAGGTGTCCTGAAGTCATTGAGGTGACCTGAATCCCTTACTTACCCAAAGGCCTGGGTGGCCTGAAGGCTTAAAAGGACTCAGGGACCAAATCGGTGGCCGAAAGGCCCAAATGGGGGCATATTCCCGGCTGCTACAGTGACAAACAGTGCCTGCTACAGTGCTGCTACAGTACTGCTACAGTACTGCTACAATACCCCCAAAAATTATCCCCCACCTGGATTTGATCCCGAGTCTCTTAGATGCACTTAAGGATTCCTCACCAACTGGGTTGAGGCTCAAGTGTGACACAATCATTTTAATAAGACCTAATTCTTATAATTTTTAAAAATAAACAAGGAAACTTCTAATACTTTTCACATCCTAAGAATATCTTAAAAAAACAGTATTAGAAATAATTAAGTAATAAGGTTTATAATACCTCTGAGGAATAGATGTTCACATATTGGTAAATCAATCATGGCATAAATAAAAACAATCAGTCAATAGTTACTGATTTCAAATAATTAAAATTCAGAAAAGTGAACATATCAACAATACTTTTAAAATAAAACCCATAAGTTAAACAAATATATGGTTCTAAAAAAATTCCCATCCATATATCTTTTAATTATTCTCATGATCTTTAAATTTTCCTTAATTCAAAATAATATTCCTAATAAAAATGTCTCCTCAATCAATAAGTTCACTAAAAAATTTCAAGTTAAAATTCTATAAGACTCACACACTTAAAACAAAACATTGTTTCTAGTAAGAGAGTGATTCCAAAAATTATTTTTAATGGACATATAAATAATTATTATAATTAAAAATTCTAAAAAAACTACTTGAGTTTTTTGTATCTTATTCCTTCATCCCCTTTATTAATCTAGGGTGATTTATCTTGAAAAATTCAATACCTTTCTTTTAAACAGTTTATTAAAATCTTGGTATATATCAAAGTATTCAAGAAAGATAAATAAATGAATATCAGGAAACATTTCTATAGAATATAAATATTATCCATGTATTTTTTCATTCTATCTCAATGAAGATATTATAATGATATTATAAAAAAACAAAATTCATGGTTATATCAAAATTCAAAAACAATAACTAATATAAAATAAAATCCCAAGTATCCTTAGTTTCAACTAATGTTTCCTCTACTTCATCCTCATCCTTATGCTCTACTGACATAAAATTTTTATCACTCAATATATTATTCTTGAATTCATAAAATTACTTCTTTAATTCTTCATGATAGTTTTTATCTAGGAGGGTAGACCAAATAGGGGATAATTATTTGTAATTTCTACCAAGTTGAGTGTTAGGTCAGGGGTTTGGGCTATCCATACCAGAGGTGATAGGATGATTGGATGATACACCTTAGGGGATGAGTTAACAGTCTCTATGGAAAGAATAACTAGCCATGTTGCTAAAATGATATGCAGTGTCATAATCAAAATTGATAAAATAGTTCCTATAGGTGTTGTAATAGTAGATGGTTTTATCTCTCAAATAGAAGTAACAAGCTCAACAATGGTTGATTTTAGGATAGTGGTATCATGGATCACAATAATGTAATTTTACTCTAACTCAAGTTTAATCATGATATCCCACATTTTTATTTTTTTTCTTGGACACCAATTTATATTTTTCCCTTTTCATTTTTCTTTATTTCTTTCTCCTCCTCCTCCTTTTTCTAATCCTCATAAAATTTATTTCTAACTTTAGAATTATCCAGATAATTATTTTCTAACTCTTCATTTTATCTATAAAAAACTCCTTGTTTTTATTTGAATCCACCTCATGTGATTAATTTGTAGAAGTAGGGCATGGTGTATTGGTGGTTCAGTGAGTTGTATCTCAATAGGAGGTCTATTAGACGATGTTTCTATAGTTTTAAGTAAAATACAATGTGTTTCATTGATTTTATCTAGTAAATAAAGTAATAAAAGTCCCACTAATTTGAACATATTTCTAGAAAATTCTGGTTACGACATATCATGTTTAGGAGAGTGAGAAGCAATAGATCACGGTGAAAGATCAATTCCTAAATTATCTACTAGGATAATCATAAACTCTAATTTATACTCATGAATCCCATTAATATAGTCAACTTTGGCCAAAACTTTGGCTAAATTTATAACAATCATATAATATTGGGGTCCCCTATGTAGAGGAGGCATGAACTGACTGAGTGAAGGCCCATGTGTCTCACCTATTTGAGCATGGGGTTTCTCCTCTTTATTTGTTGGGCATGTAATGACTTACTTTAAAAAGTATCTCTTACCTATGTTTATGACCATACCTATATTATAAAACGTTTTTATATCAACTATTTTTTTTACCAAAGAAGTGAGGGACTAAGAAACATAAAATACCTTTAATGTCTTGTCCACCCAAGCAATAAATTATCCTCCCATAACAATTCCCTTTTCTAATGTTTCATTCCTTGGAAATGGAGTATCAATAGTTAATCTATGTTTAACATGTGTCTCTACTTGACTGAGTGAAGGATTCACACATCCAATTTCTTTAACAGTTCATGGTTATCCCCTTTAAGTAACCATAAAGTATTGATGGATCAATTTATTACCCTCATTATGGGTTCCTAGAGTTGGGATCTTTTTGAATTAGCCAAATCATGATAGTATTTAGGATCATTAGTTAGCTCTCTCCACTTAGAAAAAGTAGTATGATTTGGAGGATCAAACACAAAAAATCATATAATCCTTTGATAATGAAAATTACTCAAAATATATATCATATATTATATTAAATATCATCATTTTAACCTTAAATGGGCATCCTACCAGTTTGTACTTAATTATATTTAGATCATAATATAAATTATTAATTTTTTTAATGTGATATCTTTACACATCTCCACTTGAACTTTGAAAATCATTTCTAAATAGATCTTTATTAATTAATCTCTCACTCCATCCTCTATTATAATTGAAGATATCATAGTTTTTTAAGAATAATACCACATTATATATTTTGAGTATGATTAATCCCAACTCCACCTTTATCCCTAGTATATTTTAACTTCAAGAATGGATGCACAAGGATTATAATCAGAGGACTCAATGTATTCGATCCTAATATTTGGTGAAAGTTGGAGTGTAAATTGGTTTTATGTTTTCAAATTGGATATATAAGGTTCGGTTTGGGATTTTTTAAGGGTGGGAATGATGTTTTTAGGTTAATTGACAGGGGGAGGGTTCGATGGTTGGGTGATAAAGTAATATTTATTAGCAAGAAAGGTAGTATTGGTACCTTTTCTTCATTTGGTGATCTGTTGGTACCTATTACCTTTCATATCTCTAATGGTTTAGTCTATATGGGAGGAATGGGTGGGTATTGTTTATAAAACAGGTGTTAAGTATGGTTTAAATATTAAAGGTGGAAAAAAGTGAAATATTGTGCTGATGATTTTTGGAATATAAGGGGGATAAATGAGTTAAATAGTGAAGGAGGGTTAAGGGTGGGTAAAAATAATTTAATTTTGATCAATGATGGTTATTTATAGAGCTATAGGTTTGAAAGGATGAATAGTTTGTGAAGGGTTTGGGTTGAAATGGGGTTGACCCTTCAACTCCGTTAAAAAAATTTATAACTTTAAAAACCCATAATTTTGTTTTACAAACCTTGATGTGGTTTGGGTTTAAATAATTTTAGGTATTTAAAAATTAAAGCACTACGTGGAATAACCATGACATAGTTTAGTCCAAATCATGGAAAAATTTGGGCTTAATTTTTTTTACTTTGGTTAGAAAAACCATGGCATAGTTTTGAAACTACATTGTAGTGGTGTTGAGTCATAGGAAAAAAATGGGAAGACGATGGTACCATGACTAATTTATGGTAGTGGTTCTAAAATAGAAATTAAAAAGGTTATGTATGATATTATTTAATGAGAAAAATAATTTTAAAATTCATGTTATAGACAGGTTAGGTAAAACATGGGTCATAGGGGATCTACGATATGTTCAACAGCCATGGTTGGATAGAAAAAATTAATGTATCTATAGTCTAAAATAAGTAAATAAAAATGTGTTGACTATGATGTGGTTTCTATGGTATTTCAATAAAAATGGGATAAGGGACAAAACTATGGTGTGGTGCACATTTTGTGAGGGAAATAAATTTTAAAAAATCCTTGCTCATGATTGTTTTCTATAACCATGACTTGGTTTGGTTTATTTATCCAATTTTTAGGCTTGGGTTATGAAAATGGGTAAGGAAAATGTTAGGGTGGGTTGGCAGTGATTCTTAGGTTGGGGTTCTTGAAAAAATGGGTTTAGGGTCCATATGAGTTACTAAGGTCATGGTTTACTTATATTTTGTTTCACCTATTAAAAATAAGGACTAATAGACAACCATATTGTGGTGTAAGACCATGGTGTGGTTTGTAATAGTGAAAGGGTGAGAAAAATGGATAGGGGAGGGTGTTTTGGGTGTTTTGGGCACTAATGGTTTAGTTTTAACTAAAATATGACTATAGTTTATTTCCACAACAATGTGGTTTTTCTCTTTTGGAATATTTTTTATTTTTTGAATCATTTTGAGTTTATTTACCTCTCCAACTCATACACTATACTTTTATCCAATTTTAAGGGTTTTGATGAGTTTCAGTAATCCTATGAATTTACCTTCGGAGACTCTAAAAACAAATTATCTAAGCTATAAAGTAATCAAAATCCTAACATTATCACATGAATTTAAATGTATATATGTTTCAAGAAACATACCCAAGTTTCTTCCCATTTAGATCTTCATAAAGATTATAAATCCACATATACCTTTTGTTCCTTAGTCAAACATGAGGGATAGAATGATCCCATATTTAAAGTTATCCATGTAGATCTTCAACCTTTATTAAATGACTTTGAATAATGGATCATGCCCACTTTGAATATTTATTTCTTTATGAGGGTATACTTTGATCATTGTGAAAGAACCTAAATAATATAACTTCAATTTTCCTAGAAAAAATTTAAAACAAGAGTAAAATAAGATTACCTTATCTATGGTTATAAACCCTATTTAGTTGATCCATTGTTATTAACACTTCCTATACCTATCTTTATAAATATTAGAATTCTCATAGGAATTATTCCTAATTTACTCAACCTCATATAGTTATAAAAATATCTTTTTTACATCTTGTTTCAAGTATATATTTACTATAGTCATAAACCAATATGATTTGTGATGGATTTCATCGGACAAGTGGAATGGTTTCCAATATACCATCTAGAATGGGGATGTACCTATGAGTTTTTAAAGGTTATCTGGAATAACTATAATTCGTCATCAAGTTTTGTAATCCAATATTTCTAGTTTGAGATCATTATTTTATATAAAATATATTTGATTTCTTGGTTTGATAATTTCAATTTACCACTCATTTACAGGAAATAAGTGGTTCTTTTATTAAATAATACTATATATTTTTCAATAAACTTACCTTAATAAGTAATTATTAGAGTGTGTTCCTTGATCAGTAATGAGTAACCAAGTGATTCTAATCAAAGAAAAAACATTATTATTTAAAAAATTGATCATGATGCTTGGTATTTTCTTTAATATGAAATTATCTTCTACTCATTTAGAAACACAATCCACACATGAACGAATTCATGTGTTGATTATGGAGTTTAGAAATAGGGCCATGAAATCTACTCCCTATACATTGAAAACTTTAATCTATAATTGAGTTTGAGGTATCTCATTAATTTTCTAATATTCCCCAATAATTAGCATCAAATTTTATATCTTATTCATTCTTTTTAATCCTTTTAAAGGGTGGAAAAAAAGACTCTAGTTTGTAATATCTTGGTCACTATTCTATTAGGTCCATAATGTCCTATAGTTGGTGAAAAATTAAAAAATTGTATAATTATTCTCACCTAGGGTTTAGGTACACACCACCAAATTATTTTAATTCTATATATCTTAAAATGTAAAGGTCTGTCCCAAAAATAATTATTTAGGTATGATAAAAATACTTCCTTTTATGGGTATTTTAATTAGGGATAAATGGTTCCACTTTCCAAGAAGTTCAAAATATTTGAGAACCATATAAAAGAGTTCAATTCAACAAGAAATATTTTCTCATTTAGGAACTCATCATCAAGATCAATCACTTCCTCCTCCATATTCTTTAATTTGATCCTTAAAAAATGATTAATTAATACATTCTTCATACCCTTTTTATCATTGATAACAACATCAAAATATTGGAGAAAAAAATCCATCAGATTAGTTATGGATTAACATTCTTCTTATTTAGTAAATAATACAGAGTATAATGATCCATAAATACAACCACCATATTGAGTACAGGATAAGATCTAAAAATTTCAAAGTAAAATACCACTAATACGAGCCCCTTCTACATGGTAGTGTAGTCGGTTTGGGATTTAGTTAGAGTGACACTTACCTAATATATAGATCAAATAAGTGATCAATTAACTATCTTAGAGACACTCCTATATATTAATTACTATCATCACACATTATTTCAAAATTATTCTCATAATTAGGAGATATCACGATCGGGATAACCACCAAATTACTTTTAACAGTGAAAATATAGAATAAAAAATAAAAGTAACTTCTTTAGAAAGTTGATGAGTAAGTGGATGGAATATCTTGGATAAATATTTGACAAATCAGTGGTAAAATTACACATGTCCTAGAATGATATGAATCCATTTCATTATAGTGGGATTAATATATGATTTTATCCACTTAATCTTTGTCATATCAACCTAAATTCCTTATTTTGATATCTAATAGACAAATATGACTACCTCTTAAACCATAAAATTATTTTTTTCATAATTTAGTAGAAAAATATTCTCTTCAAATCATTTAAGAACAAAGTTAAGATTGTTCAAATACACCTGAATGGATCTAACATAAATGGAGAAAACATCTATGAAGTTTTTTTTAAATTACTCTACTATATCATGAAATATATGCATTATTCACCACTATATTGTCTCTAGTTCATTTCATATGCCAGAATACATTAAAAGATAATAAATTTATACATACAGAAATATTAATTTCATTTTATCTTGGTTCAATGGATCCCCAGATATTTGTTTATAACCAAAATAACCATAACAAAATAATATTCATGTTTGTATAACCTCTAAATAATTTAATCTATGAATGATATTGGAAAGTAATATAATCATGTGGTGGTGTATAGTTTGTGATAATACACACATACTCTCTATCATGTTACTATTGTTGTAGGATTAAACTCATTGTATTCATTATTTATTACTATTATAACTCATTTCTTTAGCAGAACTTGAAGTGGGATAACCCATTTACTGCCTGAAATGAAACATGTTTAACCAACATCAATATCTTTAATACCTCAATTTTCTCAAATTCCTTAATTAGGGTTGTAAGTATAAATTTGGATTGAAATCTAGGATTAATACCTTCATCAAGAATTGTATTATGCATACAAATTATGAGGTTTATTCCCTTAATGTATAAATTACCCCAATCAATCACTAAATTTTGATTTGTTAATATTTTTTCCTCTTATTCCTTTGATATTTTTTATTTGGTGATCACATGTAAATTATAATTCTATCCCAAGAATTAATACCTTATTTTATTAGGGAGTAGCTTAAGATCAAAATTTAGTGGCTTCACATTTGAAGAGATCAACTATGGGTAAGATTCCCTTGATAAATGTTTTATCAACTATATTTATATATCTCATTATTCATCTTATGAATTCTTGATTGCTTATTCATTATCAACCATGAAATTTATGAGTTTCATTATGTTTTTATCCTCTTTTCACTACAAACTCATTGTATAGGAGTTATCTTTAGTAGAAAATATATAATTTAAGACCTCAAAATCTTCTCTATACTTGATAATTTTTCAAATATCAAGGGTTACTTGTTCATCACCAACTCTGAATATCAAATTTTCTTGATTAAAAACATTTAATAAATTCTATATGGAAAGGAAATATATATCTAGAATGATGGTAACATCTCCCTATTCTTCCATATCAATTATAAAAAATTCATTGGTAAAAATGAACTTCTTTACCTTGTAAAGTACATCTTTAGGAATATAATTAGAATATTTCACTGATTGGTTATCAATTTTGAGTGAAAATCACATTGGTTTTGGTTCATCCAATACCAGTATCTAAAATAAACTTAGGGGCATCAAATTAACTCTTACACCCAATTTGTAAAGGGTATTATCAAATGTTTATGATCCAATATTGAATTATATAGAGAAACTTCTTAAATATATAAAATTTTGAGGAATTTTTCTTTGAATTATAGTAGATAACTCCTCATTTAGGATGATTAATCTAAGATCATCTGATTTCCTATTATCAGAAAAGTTCTTTAAAATTTTTACATACATTAATATTTTAGAAATTTCATAAGTGATATGTATATTAATGTAGAGTTTTTTTGTAGATATATAGGAACTTTTTATATTAAATCTTAATCATTCCATTCCTTATCCTCTCTGTAAATAGTGGAGGGGTCTTATATATATATGGTTTCTTATATGTTTCTTGAGTTTTCTATTTCCTATTACAATTTTATTTTATCTTATTATTGTTTCTTTTTATCCTACTATATTTTATCAGGATGTTTTTTATTTTATTACCTATTTTATAACTACTATTATATTCTATTTTGTCTTAATTTATTAAATCTATTTCATGTTATAAATTGTTACTACCTTAACTACCTCAATTATATTATTCTATGTGTTAATATAAAGTGCACCAAGTAATCTCTTGAACAAAGTAGAGGCAATTTTCCCCACTTGGTATTCAAGATTTTATAGAGGAAAACACTGATTCCTGATGATATTTTTTCTCATAAACATATATGTTTTTTGAATAAAAGTATTGAACACATCTTCAAGAGAGGGTTTTCCACCTTGTTGTTGCGATTGGACCTACTACTGAGGTTGATTTTATAGATATTCTAGAGTATAAAAACTATATTAAAAATAAATATATATTATTAGTAGTTGGTTTTCATTGTGACTATGCATGAATTTTAGATAATGATAAACATGTATGGAGACTTTAATAAGATTTTTAATTTAATATGGTCTCTTTAGGTGTTGTATTTTGTTAGAAAATTAATGTAAGGAAATTAAAGGATATTAAAGTCGTGTAAAATATTATTCATAAGATAAAAAACACTAATAATCAGTAAAACTGAATGATTAAAAAGTTAGATAAGTTCTTTTAGTGTTTAAATATGATTGTAGTTGTGTTTGTTATGATGTTAAAAGCTGAATATTTTTTGTTTGGAGTGATTTATTAAGTTGTAAGGAGTTTTTTTGATGTAACAAAATGTGTTTGAATGATGGTTGAAGTTTAATAAAGAATAATTAAATAGAAAATGTTAGAGTAAATATAGTTGTGTGACTACTGGAGTTATGGTGGCTTGGAACTAGAGTTTTGGTGACCTTAATTTTGGAAATGGTGAGTTATATATATATTTTTAGCCTTCTAGTGGAAGTCCACTATCCTTCCCATGACATAAATAAAGGTGGTTTTTGATTCATTATTCCCCAAGAGAGATCTTGTAATCCCAAATATAATTCTGGTATCTTTTTGAAAAAATATCCATTTTTATATATAAGATGATTTGGGTTGATTAGTGCCACATAGTACTTCTATAAATTAACCAAAAAATCCCTAAATAATATCAGAGTTGATATAAATCACTTAAGTGATCTGATAGATTATATTTAAGTTGGAGTTAATAGAAATTATTTATGGAAATTATATTGTGAACATGAAATTCAAAATTTATAGAGGGATATTGTTTTATATTATTTTATGAGTATTTTATGATTTTTCTAAGTCGGATCTTTAAAATTAGGTTGAAGGATAGAGGAGAATATAGAGGATAATAATAATGGAGAAAGAAGAAGAGGAGTTTACACTATTTTGTGTTTTTTAAGAGGATATCATCACATTATTATCGTGTGCTGATGAAGTGGAAAGATTCATAATCATTTAATGGTTTTAATAAATTTGAGAGATCATAATATTATTGGGAGAATATAACAAAATCAAGTAATAAAGAGAGATTATTACCTCATTAAAATAAATAAGACAATACGATATCAAGTTTTATTGAAGGAGGAATTCCTATCATCTTGTGTTAGGAGGTCTGTATTATTTGATTCTTGTATCATGAGTTTATGAATATTATATATTCAAAACGAAGATTCTAGTGAATCATACAATATTAGGTTTTTTTGGATCATTCCAAGGATTTATTCATTCATTTTTAATGACAAACTTTGTAAATTCAGTTTTTTCATGATTGATTTTATTTGGTCTGTGAGAAATATAAAAATGAGATTGATCACTCTCACAAGTGATGAAGGTTTATTTCAAATAAATCATAAAATGAAAAGTAAAAAATGTGTTCATTAATTCACCACCCTCTTAATAAAATCTCACAATGTTGGGTCTATCTCAATTGGTATAAGATCATTTTCATATTTCCTATAAAGATCACAAGGAGTTTAAAGTTTTTTATTACAACGGGTGTTAAACTTAGTTAGTATTTGAGTTTTATAACTCTCTATTGGTTTTAATATAGTGATTAGATTTATATTTGGATATATTGATATTGTTTCAAAGTTTCTATCAAGAGGTTTGCTTAAATATTTTTAGTCTTTAAAGATATAGATTTTTAATTCAGTGAATCGTAATTAAGTTCCAATATTTGATGGGAATAAATTGCATATTTATAAGGAGAAAATGTTTTAATTTTTTTATTTATAATTTTTGAAATACTGTATATCATTGATTTTTTTTTAATTATGTAAGGTTCATGATGATAGATAAAGATAATAAGAATTTTTTGTGTGATTTACAAGCATAAAATGCATTTTTTGATGAACTCACAAATAAAGTTTTCACAGAGTTTTAGGGAATCAATATCTCCAAATGTATTTGAGATAGGTTGATAAATATAAATTTTGAGGATTAAAAAATGAATGATTTTAGGTAAGAATAAATTTTATATGATTTATATTCCTCACATAAAATTTCAAAGAATATATCCAAGAATTTTAAAATAAGAATTTTGTCATCAAAATGTTTGGGAATGAATTATTTAATCACTAAAATAAAGAATAATTTATCCCAAGTAGATATTTAATTAGGTGATAGTAGAAAGAAATATAGATCTTAAAGTGGAACAGGTGAGAAACAGTATTCATGAGAATGAATATTTTGAAATAAAGATGTGAAGGATGCATAGATGGAAAATAAGTTACATCATGTGGTGATGAAAAGGGAAATGATGAAGAAACACATGAATATAAAATTTAATTATTATTGAATAAATATTTAAAAAATTATATATCCAATAATTTTAAGTTGGATAAATATATTGGGATCATGAATATTTCATCCTGTGAATTAGAGTTGGATAGGATGATTTTTAAATAAAGAATCCATGTTTCTCTTATTGGTTGAGGAAGTGACTGAAATACTGACTATATAGAAGGATAAGTTTGAATAGTTTTAAGAGTAGTGTCTTGAAAAGGATAAATATCTTTAATATTTAAAGGTATAGTTTTTGGAAAAATAAAATCATATGAATAAATTTTGATATGATATTTCAAATTCTAAGCATGAAGAGGGATAATTCTATATGAAAGAGAAGCTTATTGTGGATTAATTTATTCTTGGAAATTATTTAAATCAATTTGTATCTTATAAATTGATTAATAAATATCGTGGTATTATTCATGAAAATTATGGATCCCAACTAAATAAAAAAATATTAAATAAATACACAAAAAATAAAACATTTTATAATTATGTTTTTTCTCGAAATCCAACTTTGAAGAAAAATATGCTATTATGTATGAAGATATAAATTTGAGAAAAAATTATATATAGATACCAAGATATTATAGTATTTATAATTGGTGTTTTTAGGGTGATGGATGTGTTGGTAGAGAGTTTGTAAGTGGTTCATGAGTGAACATATTATTTTTTAACTATTAAAATAAATCTTTACATGATGGTGTCCTCATTATTCAATATTTGGTCTATGTTTGGTCATGGTTTAGATGTGAGCAAGGTGGATTGGTCTTTTTTTCTAGATGAGGTTAGTTGAATTTATTTTAGCTATTTTGGAATAATTTTATGTTATGGTTTGAAATTATGATATGATAGTGTCTATTTTGGTAATTGTGGTCTGGACTAAGTTAGGTCAAGTCCTTGTTTAAAATGGGAGAGTATAAACAACCATTTTTATAGCCATGGGGGTTTAGGACTTTATATAGTGAAGAATATATCATAGTACTATTGAGGATTATTTGTAATATAGGAGGAAATAAATGTGGTTGGTGTATTTTATTTCATGGAAGTTCGTGATTCAAGTGGTGAGATAGGAGGAACACAACATGGTCTAATTACATTATGTCATGGAATATTCAAACCACATGAATTTAAGAAAAATAAATATAATATTAGAAGGAGTGGGATATTTAAGTCACGATTGTTTTTTGATCTAAGTTGACTAGGATTTAACATGCCGTGTTCATCCCTTCACCACAACATGGTGCATTCATCTCATGTTTTATTATAAATAAGATATTTACTCCCATTTAATTTGAAATTACATCTCTCTCTCTTTAACATTATGAAACCATGTTTTTTTGTTTTTAAAGGTTTTATATTCCCTTGTAATATTCTATTTATTATAGACATTGTGTGATCAAGCTATTGAAATTCATGGTACAATTATTCCTTTTTTCTCAACCTTATCTTAATTCATCCATCTCAGAAATTTTTAACAGATTATTTTTCATGGAGGATTGATAGAAGTATGATAGGGTTGAATTTTGTTTAATAATTCATAGGTGATCATGAAATTACAAGACCTTTAAATATCATTCCATGGTGTTGAGTTGGCTTAAGCTTCATTTGAGATAGAAGATTATAACTTTAATTTTTATGCATGTTAATGTAATTGATATAATATTGTTCATGTGATAATTTATAATGTATAAATTATTTGAAGGTAAAATAAAGATAAATATCAATTTAAAATAATAAGTGTTAATAATAAGTGAATATTATGGAATGATGAAACACCATTAGTGAAAATTAAAATAGGAATGAAAGTTTTGATATATGAGAATAATGAATTACTATTCATTGAGTTATATTTTATGATGTCGATGTATGTTGTATATAATATTTATTTTTATTTATTATTGATTCTATAATTATTCTTAATAATGTTACATTTAATATTTAAAAATAATGAAGTGGTAGAAAATATTTGAATTTTGTGGTTTAGAATGTGGATAATTGAAGTTAGATTCCTAGGGATAATGCATTAGTATGAGAAAGTGAAAGATTGAGTAACTATTATGGGTTGTTTATTAAGATTGTAGATGTGTGTGAATTTTGGTTCTATAAACATTGATATGACTACTTGAGATGTTTTTAATTTATATATTATTTTCAGGCCAATATAACCTTGTTGGAAGGTTATTTTGAGATTTTTAAAGGGTTATGGAATTCACTTATGTTACTAGGGTATGTATGGTGATATATTCTCACCATAGGTACAGTTGTTGTTGTTGCTGCAGCTATACCACCATGATTTTTTTTGGAGACATATGGTTCTTTTTATAGATATATTTAGTTGTTGTGATTAGAAAAACTATCATTAGTGGTGTGGATAGAATATAGATATGTTGATCAGACAGTGTTGAAATTAGAGATAGATAAGTGGATGAAATGTATTCTGGATGTGGTTATTATTTATGATTATTAAAATTAATTAGATTATAATTATATATGTCATTAATTGAGGCTTTGTTATTCTTGTTAACTTAACACAGGAAAGGTTTGAGGAGGAACATATTGAGTATACATGTATACTCACCCTATTATTATCTATTGTTTTTCATACTTCCAATATCATGTTGAGTTTGGATTCAAGATACACAATTTTAAGCATGTGGTGACATAACCAAGTGTATGTGGTGCCATTATTGGATTTCTTATTACTCTTGTGGGATAGCAGTTTGGTCTGGTTTATTTATTGACATACTCCTTCATGTGTTTATCTATCTATTTAGTGAATGAATATCATATTTATGGGTGTTTTTATCTATTTGAGGTTGATTATTTATAATTAAAAGAGTGAATTCACCTATATATAATGTTTTACACCTTTGGTTCCAGTCTCTTCCTCATGGATTATTAGAGACAAACTTCAAGGGTTCACTATTGATCTCATTTGTAGCCTAAAAGGATTTCAGTTGGTATGGCCCGAAGGCCTTCATTTTTTTTATTATTTTGATAATCCACCTTTCAAGGGGTGAGGTAGAAACCTTACAAGGCCGAAGGATTAGAGACAATTACATTACCTATAGGTATTAGAGGGAATCACCCAGACAAGACAACTTGGAACTGCTCCTCCCCAACATATGTCATGATATCAGCACTCCAACTTCGCAGGGCTGGTCAGCTAGTAGTCTTATGCAAAGTTGCACAAGCCCGATACTGATGGAAAATCCATACCCTATCATTCTTCTAATTCTGGTTAGCTTTGCTCCAATGAATGCGCCTACCTTGAATCCTCCTCTGAAGCCTTGTCCCTTATATTCTGACTGATACATCTTCATTTCATGTGGCCTGAAGGCCCTTGGGTGGCCCAAAGGCCAGAAGGTGGCCCGAAGGCCTTGAGAATCAACAAGCCCGAAGGCCTTGGGTGGCCTAAAAGACTTGCAGGTGCTGAGGACCAAACTGGTGGCCCAAAGGCCTAGAATGATGAATAGTTTTGGCTGCTACAGTACCGAACAACAACTGCTATAGTACTGCTATAGTACCTAGAAATACGCCTCCACCCAGATTTGATCTCGGGTATCTTGTATGCACCAACCTAGTCCTCACTATCCTAGAAAGAGTTATGGAGGGGTTTGATAATGATAGAATGATACTAGTTAGAGTGTTCTAGGATGGAGTTTGCAGCAGGAATTTGTGAGGATTTCATGGAATTACTTGAAAATAGTGCTATGATCATGAGTGAAAACCATCACCGTAAGTCTAAAGACCAAGGATATAGCCTAATGTCCTTGGGCCTTCAGTATATGTAATGGGTCTCCCTCCACCCATTCAAAAATAGGTCTTTTCTTTAATAATAAAATGAGTCGTTAGTCCCAACCTTAAAAAAACCAAGGTTATAGCCTAAAAACATGTTATTTATAATTTTCAATACTATCGATGTGGCCATAGACTACAACCATAGTCAGTCTATGACCGTGACTATAGGTGGGATATTTCCACATGAACTACTCATGTCTATAGGGTTATTTCTGTAGTTAATGACCATATCTGTAAGTCTTGTAAGATTTTAAGAAGTTTCCACCAGGGTGATTTGATCACTCAATTTTTTATTTATTTTTCTACACCTTATGACACTAACCTACAACATATTATGTATATGTGTACACAAAAACACACACACACACACACACACACACTAGTTGTTACATATTTATAATTATAATATGTTTTAAAAAATGAAAACCTATGGGTTCACATGGACCTATATCCATAGTCAGCATGGGCTGTTTCCATAGGTGGCCATATAAAACATATATAGCCATAGTTTACATTGATAGTGGTGATAGTTTTGTCTTATGACCATGGTATATGTGTCTTGTGTCTATAGGTGTGTACTATTACCACAAATCACATAACCTTTGGCTATATGTGCGACCAATGTCTATATTCCACATGTTCCATGGATATAGGTAGCTTTAGACCAACCTATGACCACAATAAATAAGAACTATGGTCATAGGATAAACTATGACCATGGTAATGCCAACCGTGTGTATAAAACCATGTATGTAGGGTAATTTTCTAGTATTGTGGGATGGGAATTTTATCATACTATCTTAACATAGAATATGAAATAGACTAAATAAACTAGATAGGGACATATTTGGCCCCTATTATTCTAAGTACAAACTTTGATTGTTTACATATCATTACTAAGGGGAAGATGTATTATTATTAGGGTAGTTATATAGATTAAAGCTTACGTGTCATATAAAATTAGACAATAGTGATTGTGTGTATTACATTGAAATATTGTTTCTGATTTATTTAAGGTTGTGTATGTATATCCATATCTTCACTAGGTTAAGAAATTTGTTTGGATTTCGTTATCTCGTTTATACATTGGAATAGTGAGGAGAGGTCGATAGGGTGCATGATGTTACTATAGTTTCTCATCCAAGGTTGGACTCAGATATAGAGATGAGTGGAGAGTCACTCTATGGGAGTTCCAATAGTATAAATTTCCAAATTATGAAGCACTTTTTTTGAGATAAAGAAACAAAAAGTTGATTAAAGAAGTGGAAATATCCATTCAGATTTTGTAAGTAGTTAAAAATCATTAAATTCCATTAGTAGTGATTTTATTTCATGGAGAAAAACTATGGTGATGGATTATATATCTAGGTGAACATGACATATCTATAATGAAGTGGAGTCAGTTTTGGGAGCAGTTTCAGGAGGAGTTTTTGACTGTTACCCTTTAATCAGAGTAACAATAGAAGGTATCATCTAGTGCTTAGGAATATATGGTGATTATTATGAGTTTGATGTAATATTTTACTGAGTTTTTTATAATGAGGAGTGTATATGTCACCACTTTGAGATAGGATTGTGACTCTGAATTACATAGTTGTTTACTACCTTTTCCCTAAAGATATATTCTAAGTTTCTCAAGAAAGTAGAAATAATTATAAAGAAATTAGAGTAAACTAGTAGAATAGTATAAGAATATGAACATTAGATTATGTTTTTAGTGGATTATCTAGAAGGGTTCATTGATTTTAGTGTAGTTAGTTCAGCAGTATAGGGTTCCTTATTCATAATTCTCAGGAACTATAAGTTCATACCCTCAAGTGTGGGAGGTAATGCAGTATGTTATTTATGTGGAGGATGATGAAATCGATAGTTTATGTTTCCATCTTACCAGGGAGGTTAGAATGGACCCGAGTGAAGTGGGTAAGTGGAAGGAATACCTTGTTAATTACAATAATGACCATGATAGTTTCATATGTAGTATCACCAACAATTAGAAAAAACCACCAATGTAGTATGATGGTCGTAGAGGTCGACCTAGGAATATACCCCATCCTCTTAGATAGGGAAATGATTAGAGGTGAAGATGTAGGTAAGTAGAGAAACAAGGTAGAAGATATGGTTATGATCATTTTCATGTGGTAGAAGTTAATGAGCTAGTGGGACCTGAGGTTGTGATAGGTATGATATTGATATTCTCAACTCTTGCATTTATTTTATTTGATTATGATGCATCAAATTATTTTGTTATATATAGGTTAGTAAAAGGGTTGAATCTATTTTTCAAAATGTTTCCTTAACAAATTTATTTTTCTATATCAATAAGTGATATATACAATATTGTTACAATGACCTATGGATTTTAATTTGTAATTATATAAAGCTCTTTGAGACACGACCTAGTCCTACTAAACATACATCTATATGATTTCATGTTTGGTATGGATTGGTTACTTGTGGTACAAGCTAGTATTTATTTCCACTATAGGAGGGTGAAATTATTTAGAGTGAATAGAGATCATGTTCTGAGTTTTGAGGATATAGATCATAATAATGGGTTAGGACATGTTAAACCATAACTCATTACTTCTAAATTTTTGAGATTAATGATTTTCTCATTTATAGTAAATGGGAATGAGTTTCCCTAAGTGGTGAAGGATTTCATTAATGTGTTACCTAATGATATTACAAGGTTTCCCCCAAGGAATAAAATCAAATTTAGTATATAACTATATCCAATTACATCTCTGATATCGATGGTGTCTTATCAAATGGTTCTGGTCAATATTTGTGAATTGTGAATTTATTTTGATGATATGTTGAAAAGGGGGTTTATTTAACCTATTGTATCTCCATGAGGTTTCCTAGTGATTTTATATAAGAAATATTATGGGATTATAAGGTTATACATCAATTTTCACTAGTTAAATAAAGTAATGATGAAGAATCAATCCCCTTTGCTAAGGATTGATGATATATATAACCAATTAAAGGGATCTAGTTAGTTCTTAAAGATATATTTTTTATTTGTGTACCATTATATGAGGTTGAAGGAGGAAGATATATATATGACTACATTTTTGTACCACTATGGAAATTTTAGTTCATTGCAATGCCTTTCAAAGTCACCAATGCACTAATAGTGTTTATAGGGATGATTCATTGGGTTTTCAAACCATATCTTGATCATTTTATCATTTTTTTTATTAATGATATTTTTTTTATTATAGAAATGAGGATTATATTGAGTATTTGAAGATGGTTTTAAAACTCCTTCATATACATTAGCTATATGGTAAAATATTGAAGTGTATGTTCTATGTGTGGGAAATCTATTTCCTTGGCATATTTTTTCCAAACATGGAATAGTTAGGGACCCATATAAGATTGAGGTATTATTTTATTAAAAGGATAAAAATAATGTTTCTAATATATAGTGTTTCCTCAACATATATAGATATTATAAAAGGTTTGTATTTGATTTATCTTGGATTTCAAAACACTAATCATATTTGACCAAGAAGGGTAATGATTTTGTTTAGATTCCATAATGTCAGTTGGATTTTGAATACTTCAAGGTAAAGTTGATTATCACACATATCCATTGGCTTCCCAAGGAAGGAATAATGTTAAAGGTTTACTATTATTCTTCAAATCATGGATTAATATGTGTATTGATTCAATATAGGGTATTTATATTCAATATTCCTAAGAAATGGAAACCACATGAATCAAACTATGACAATAATGATCTTTAGTTAGAATTTGTGGTGTTTTCATTGAAGATACAGTGACATTACTTTATTGGGGAGTTATTTATAGTCTTTTTTGACCAAAATAAATTTTGATATGTATTTTTACTAAGATATTTGAAACTTTTTTAGAATATATGGGTAGAATTTCAACAAGACTATGATTTTGAGATTTCATATATATAACATATTTATATGAGAAATGATATATAGTTAGAATTTATTTGATAATAAAGTTTTATATTTATGATGAAGCTAATGATGAATGGAAGATGATAGTGAATCTTGTAGCATTGTGATTGGAATTAAATTAACATGATGGTTAAAATTTTTTATACCAGATGATGGTGAAATATCACTTTTTTAGTAAGTGGTGGAATATTAAATGGAGAAACATTAAGTTAAGGTTTAAAGAGATTATATAATTTAGTTTGATTCTTTATAATAAATGTTAGTGGATTATTAACATCAAGTATTTATCCATGGGAGGCTATTTGTTCCTATTTATATGTGAGAGGTGATATTGTGAGAGTTTAATAACTCACCCATAACACTACTTCCTATAAATTAAGATATGTATCATGCTTTGAAGGAGTAGTTTTTTGGAATAGTTTGAATAAATAAATGGAAGAATAAATATATTAATGTCTTATTTTTCATAGGTTTAAGGATAATAATTAAGTCCCAACGGGAATGTTGTATCCTATAGAGGTTCCCCAATGAAAATGGGAGGAAGTATCTACATATTTTGTGATAGGATTGCCTCAATAATTTGGAAGATATTATTCCATATGGGTTATTATATATCTCTTTATGAATTCATATCATATCCCATTGGTTAGGTAATCGAGTTTAGTGGATTTATTGGAAAGTAAGTATATAGAATAGGTTATTAGGATTCATGGAGTTCCAAGGAAGATCATTTATAATTGTGATCCCTATTTAACCTCATGGGTATGGAATGCATTGAAACAATCACTAGTATAAAAAATATTTATTTCATCACCTTTTTAACATTGGTTATTTCTAGTTGACATAAAAAATATGTGAAAATTTATTTTTCACATTGGCTATATAATAAATGATGTGAAATTTAATTTTTTATTTTATTTTCTATGTCGGTTAACTAGAAACTGACATTGAATATCAGGTTTATCATGTTAGTTTCAGTATAACCGATGTCAAAAAAATATTTATAACATTGGTAATTTGGAACCAATGTAAAAATATTGTTTTCAATTTATTTGTTAAATAACTAACATGATATACCTTTTAAAATTTATTAATCATTAGGTGGAATCATTTCAGTTTCTTTTGTTCTTATGATAACAGTCTCATTTATCTCTTGTGGAATCCAAAACCCTCATTTCTTTGATCTGGTAGACTCCAATATTAAATTAACATCTTTATACACCCTCAAGTTTTGTTGGACTCATCATTATCTATTCAAAGATAGATCTACTCATCTCATAATTAATCTTCAAACATTTTTTATCCTTTATTTCAGTTGATTTATAGGTGATTTATTTTAAAATTTATTCTCTGTAATGATTTTTACATTTTTAGGGTTTCAGTTTTATTTTCTTACTTTTTTGTGTTATTAGAACCCCCAGGTTTGTGAAACACTGGGTTAATTTCCATCTACTATCAAAATTTCTATTTAAGAAGCACTCCATTAGAATCTCTAGCTCTTTAGCTTAGTGGAAAACTAGTTTGGATATCATCTTGGACTGTATTATTGATTATTTTGTTAATTTTGATTTTTATATCTCATCTTACCATTTAGCATCACCTTATTTAAGAACTAAAATTGATTATTTCATGTATGTTAACCCGTCCAAATCTCATTTTTTCAAATGTGAATCATTATCCTTTATGTCTATATTCCACATATTTTTTTATAGATATCATTGTATATACTTTTATAATTTCATAAGGTTATATTATTTTTATTTTTAATTTATAAATATTTGAAAGGAATCTATTTTTTAATTACTTCTACATGAATGAATTTTCTCATAATATTTTTATATTTTCTTTACAATATTTCCCTTAATTGTTTCTTTGGTTCTTCAATGTAATTTATATTCTTAATATTTTATAAGTTAATCCCTTTGTAATAAAGGTTAATAAAAAATTTAAATGTAATATATTCTTATTTTTAAATGTAATTTTATAATTATATTATAATATAATTTTCATCTACATTAACAACCTTCAATGTTTCTTATTCTTAACTTGAGATATACTCTAATGATACCACTGAAATTATTTTTTAGTATGGATTATGATCAAATTTTTGGAAATCCTCTTTAATTAAATTTATCTATCATGTATTTAATATGATATGTTAGGATTATGATTATTTTTACATTTATGTTCTACAAATATATAACCTTTATCATTATTTGATATATGGATGAATTATATCCCTCAAAATTATTGAAAATATATTAGGGTATTTTACATCCTATTTTCTTTAATGTGGTTCGATAGAAAATTTTAATTTTTATTAATTTAAAAAATTGATCCCTTTTTTCAATGAAATATTTATTTTCATTAGATGAAGAGTATAATAATAAAATATATGAGTGATATTTATAGGAAATTAGATCACTCAATGTTAATATTTTTATCCAAAGTTTGTGATTATTCACAAATATTTTTGTTTGAAATTTCATTAGAGTTATTATTAATGTAAGATTTTTTTCTCAGTGAGTTTCTTAACTTCAACCTCCATATTTTTTACAGAAAAATACTAATACTCAAAATAATTCTATAATTAATATATTTTATTCAACAAATTTATTCTAGTAACTAAACATCATATATTATTATTCATTTTTTTTACTTTCAATTCAATGAAATATTCACATGATATTTCTAGATATTTAGTCCCTCTTCCAAGGATTTAATTATTTTTCTTTTCTAGTAAGAATTTATTTTACACTATAGCGATATAAATTTATTTCTTTTATTTTCTATTTGATTGTATAATCATTCCAATTAACATTAAATTTTATCTCCAATGTTATTAACATCTTTAACATTATATTCACTATCATTGAAAATCATAGAAACATTTCACTAATGAATAATACCACAAGTGTGTCTTCTTGATTGTCATTGAATTAATATTCTATTACTCGATATAAATCACTTTTATCACCACTGTATTATTTTGAAAAGATATTTGTTTTTTATATTTGTTCTAGATAATAATGCGTCGAATTTGGATTATTTCACTTTGAATAAGTGATGAATATGAGGAAGGTGTTGATGATTTTTTGGAATTTTATAAATTAAATGTCCCAAACAATGACATGTTTTCCTATCCATTCCTGAAATGTTTAAATATGAATAAGTTGAAAATTAGAGATATTAATGATCATTTAATTTATCATGGTTTTAATATGAGTTACAACCCTTGGATTTTTATGGTGAAACTGGGCATAATTTTGGATCTATTGATGATGATGATTTGCATGATGATAAGTTTGATCAAATAGAAGAAATTATTCTTGATATTAAAGTTGAGGAAATTAATAAATAATTAGTAATTGAGAAGATATATGGTGATTCAAAAAAACCATTGTATCTAGGTTATATGTAATTTATGGTTTTATTAATGGTGTTAAGATTGATTAACTTGAAGGAAAAAATGGATGGAGTGATAAGAGTTTTATTGGGTTTCTAAATTTACTTAAAGATATTATTCTTAAAGAAAATGATCTTACATGTTCACATTATAAATTCAAGAAAATATTATGACCCATGGGATTAGGGTATAAGAAAATACATGCCTACTCAAATGACTGTGTGATATATAGAAAGGAATATTATTTTTTGTCAAGGTATCCAAAATGTGAGACATCATAGTATAAGTTGAAAGAAAAATCACATGTTTATTTAGTATTTATAGAGACCCCCTTCCAAGTAATTTAGGTATCCTCTTATAATTTATAGTTTAAAACATTTATTTTAAAATTAAAATGATGAATAAAGGTTAATATGGCATGAAGATGAAAAAATATTTGATGTAAAATTATTTTATCTAACTAATTGCCCACATTGGAAGAAAATTTATAAAGAATTTATTATATTCAGAAATGAAGTTAGAAATATCAGGCTTGGACTGTACACAAATGAAATGAATCAATATGAAAGACTTAGTAGCATAAATTGTTTATATATAGTTTTATTGATATTTTAAAACTTATCTCTTGAATTTTGTATGAAGAAAAAATATGTCATGTTGAGTTTAATGATCTCTAGAAAAAAAATAGCACAAAAATTATATTGATGTTTTCTTGTCTCCATTAATTGTTTATCTGAATATTTATGGGAGGAAGGTATTAAGGTGTATGATTCTTATAAAATGGAATATTTTAAACTATATAAAATTATTATGTTCACTATAAATGACTTCCTAGCATATGGAAAATTTTATAGATATAGTGTTAAGGGTCATAAATCTTGTCTAATTTATGAACAACAGACTTCATATTATCAACCGCAACATGGGGGAAAAATAATATACATGGGTCATCAAAAGTTTTTGTCTTTGGATCTCTCTTATCAAATATTTAAAAAGGAATTCAATGGATAACAAGAATTTGATATTTCTCTAAAACCTTTTTCCACCGATCAATATTTTTAGAGGGTGAAAAACATATCTATGACATTTGGAAAGACACAAAAATATGGTAATGATAGAAATATTTGGAATAAATGAGAAATAATTTTTAGCTTATATATTGGATATATCATTAGTTAAAACATAAAATTGATGTCATTCATGTGTAGAAGAATACATATGATATATTTATTGAAACATTATTAAATATTAAAGGAAATACTAAATATGGGTTGAATGAAAGATTTGACTTACTCTAAATGGGAATACATTTGGATTTATCTACCACTCCTGATGGAAGGTGAACATTTTTAATCCTGTCTTGTCATACTTTATCCAAGAGGGAGAAAATTATTATTTTTAGTGTCTTTATGATATCAAAGTGTTATAGGGTTATTCTTAAAATGTAAGAAATTTTATATCTTTAAGGTACTTGAAGTTGATAGGTATGAAATATCATGATTGTTACGTCATGATACAATATCTCCTACTATTTGAATTGCATGGAATATTTCTCATCCATGTCAGAATGAATATCACAAAGTTTCATTATTTTTTCAATTCAATTCTTAATAAGGCGATTGATCTGAATGATTTTAACAATTTATAGAATTAATAAGTTTCTATACTTCTTGAATTGGAAATGTAATTTTCTCCATATTTTTTTTGATAACATGGTGCATTTAATGGTTCATTTGGTGTATAAAATAAAGTTGTATGGACCTATATATCTATGTTTGATGTATCCTTTTGAAAGGTATATGAAAATATTAAAGGGTTATATTAAGAATCTATATCAACCAAAAGTATCCATTGTTGAGAAGTATATTTCTAATGAGGTTGAAGAGTTTTGTACAAGATACTTTTATAAAGTGGAGCACATCAATTTTCCTACATCTCACCATGAATTAGTCAATTATGGGGGAAAATGATATGTGGATTGAAATTAAAATCATTAATAGGTGAATAGATAAAAAAGTTATATTTATACATCTTAAATAACATAGTTGATGCTAAACTATATATAACATTGCACATTAATGTGTTGAAACAATGTTATCTAAAGAAGAAAGATATATGGATTTTTAATTAGAATATCAAAAAAAATCCATGCTTTAAAGAGATCATGCTTGGTAGATCAGATGCATCAGAAAAATAAATATTATTAGTGGGTGGTCTAAGTTTAAATTTGATAACATGGTTTGGTCATGAAATTAATGGATATACATTTCATACGAAAGATCAGGACAAAAAAGGTGTTGCTCTAAATAGTAGTTTATTAGATTTCATAGAAGAAATATATTTTTTGACTTCTAAAGACAAAAACCCAATCTCTACATTGAGTGCATATTATGGAGTCATTGAAGAAATATGAGAGGTTGATTACATTAAATTTCAAGTTCTAGTGTTCAACTGAAAATGATTTATCGGTAACAATTATGTCAAACATGATGAATTTGGAATAAAACTAGTTAATAGGAATAGATTGGAAGAAAAAAATAATCCTTTTGTCATGGTAACACATGAAAAAAAGTCTATGTTCTTGAACAATCCGATATGTAGTGGTATATTATTTTACAAGGAAAAAACATCATGTTGGTGATGATAAACTTGAAAAAGATGGTGATTTATGTGAGATATGTACTTCCATGGAAATATTAATAGATAATATTGATGATCAAGTCATAGAAATGGTTTATTCCTTATGGAATTATCACGATGAATAAATTTTGGAAAACAAACCTTTAGTACATTCCTAATATTATAGAAAATATATGTTTATTTCTAGTTTAATTTTTTAAATTTCATATAATGTTAGATATTTTAATTTTTATTTTCTTTATTAAAACACGTATTATAATTAATAATTTAAATTTTTTATTTATATTAGTTTAGTTATTTTATTATTTTTACCCTTACATAACTTATCTATTAATTGATTTTGTTGAAAAAACCTATTTTAAAAATAATATGTTTAATAAAAATAAAAATATTGTATAAGAGTATATTAAAAAATATTCTTTTTTGGTGTAAAATGATTTATTAGGTTGGAGCATTTTTATTATTCACACACCATTTTTGGATTTTTTTTTTCATTCTTTTATGTATTTTAATATCCCATTAATGTTTTAGAATTTGAGATAACCACTATAACAAATATGAATAAAAATTTGGTTAGTTTAGTTTACGTTTTTTTGAATAATTTCTCATATATTCATATAATATTATTTTTGATTGAAAAATGGTGTTATATGTGGGAGGTTTTTACTATTCACAGACCTTTTTTGTATTTTTTTTAAATTTTTATGTTATCTCATCTATCATTAATGTTTTTAACATTTTAGTTAAATATAAAAAATATGAATAAAATTTTTTTTAGTTTAGTTTATGTTTTGTTTGATAATTTTTCATTTTTCATTTATATTTTTATGTAATAGTTGGATTTGTATATTTGTGTACTAATTCTTTGTTAATTCGATTTTTTGGATAATGATAGATCAATCATATGATCTACAACATAATTATAGATAGAATTGTATACATACATTTAGGGAGGAACATACACATGCTCTTATTGATGAGCCTCCTCATCCTTCTTTATAAGACACATATAATTCCAAGTGGGGAAAAGAGTTCAAGGGTTGGTAAATGTGGTAGGACACATTTACCAAAATTATCAGTTTCTCTTAGATAGGACCAGAGGATGCCGATAGACTTTGATGATAATGATATTACAAGAGGTATGAATTCATAATAATTAAATACTTTTATATCAGTGAAGACTAAAAGAAAAGTTTGTATTTTGATTCATGATTGGAGAAGTATTGAAAAAAATGATATTATCTCAATTGTGGGAAACTGTTTTGGTAAGATCATTTGTTATTATTTTACTTAACATGAAATTTTTATAGTAATATATTTTTCCCCTTCTTATCAAATTACATATGATATACCTAATATTGGATGAGTCAAGAGGAAATGTTTATCATTGGATTCTAGGAGATGGAGGAATTTTAAATCAACCCTCACAAAAAATTTCATTTTTGGGCATAGAAAACTTTATAAAACATGTGATATATATCCTTTTATAGATGAAGATACATGGAAATAATTTATTGAAATTAGACGATGGGAATATTTTTTTGGTAAGTGAAATGTTACCTTTTAGAAGTTTTTTTATATTAATGATCATGTTAATGATTTATTTATTATTAATTTACATAAATCAAGGATATCTCATCAAGAGATCAAATCTATAAATGTATACCTCCTTAATTTATCTCAGGGAGGGTATATATATTAGGTGCTTGGGGGTACAATTACATTAAACACACAGACACTGCACACACATGCCAAAAAGGCAGGCCATAACCCCCTTAAGGGATAGACCACCCATCAAGACTTATTTATTCAATAAATGGCTCGAAGGCCTAATGGTCATGAAGACCATTAAATGGACTAAAGTCCCATAAAATGGACCAAAGGCCTAGTGTAGCATCATTCCTACATCATTCCTGCGTCACCTTCTGCATGCATCATGCCTATGTCAATGCTTGCCCGCTTCACCACCTACCTACATCATCGCCTAATAGTAGAAATTTGATCCCATGCAAATTTGAACCTGGATCTGATGTAGGATTACAGGGAGCCTTCAAGAAAGCCTCAAAATGCATCTTGTGGAGGGTATATGTTACTAGAAAATCAAATGTTATATAAAAAATTTCAAAAATAGAGAGACGAGACTTCATGCTCTATAGAGGTTGACCCTCCTCCCCCCTCTAGACATGAAAAAAGGAAGAGGGATCAGATGAGAAAAAAAGTAAAATATCTAATTGAAGAGTCTAGGGTTGTAACTGATAGGATTTTAAGATGTTTAATTTATTTAAATTAAATCAATTATTTATTTATTTTGATTCACTATGGATTTTTTAAAATATTATATACAAGAATATCTTAAGGATAAGAGAATACCAGGGGTCTTCATAGCTGAGGGTAGGAAGGATATTTTAGCTAAAAAATTTTGAAATCCTAAACACTCAGGTCATGTACGAGGATACCCAGCAAGTGTATTAATAAAAAAAGAATTTATACATTATAAATATTCTTCAATAGAATATGTTTATAAAAAAAATAGAATCTTTGGAAGATACATTTGATTATATTCCTGAGATGATGGAAGATATGACCATATATTTATTATGGTTGATATTTACAAACATGAAAAAACAGTTCCAGGCTACTAATCCCACTCCTCCAATCATCCTACTAATCTTACTATAACACCCATCCTCTTCAGATTCCCATTTATTGTGACTTATATGTTGATGATCCCAAACATCATATTGTTTCATATGAGATTATATATTATATTGGCGATACCATTCATTATCAACTGGTAGAGATAAAGAATCATAAGGTCACTATAAAGGATATTATAGATAGATGAGTAAGAATTTCATTTCCCATAGATGAGGTCAGTATTGTCGGACAAAGTATTAGACATTTTTTAGTTTGTCTATCTATAATTGTTCGACATATTACCATATATGTATGTGTATATTATATCCTTTTTTTCATTTTTATATTAATTTTTTTAACATTTTAAAGTTTATATATTTATCTATTTGCTATAGGAATACTTTAAAGGGAAAGAAATATTGTATATAAAATAACTAATGCAAAGTGTATGAATTCAAATACAAATTATACTAGTCATGATATATTTTCAACATATTCAATTTTTTTTGGATGTTTATGAGATTCCAATGGAAGTTGTCATTTATAGGTGTGAAATGATTGTGAAACTTTCAAAATATAGATCATGAAGCTTTTAAATGGACATGAGTTGGGAATAAACACAATTCAAGTTCTTTCCATGTAATTTGATTAACATTAATCATTCAATTATTTTAATTTTTTGAATATTTATAGTTATGTTTGTTTTGTATCAGTTATATTTATAAAATCTATATGCAGTATGACATGATATAAGTATATGGTTTTATAGACCCATAATTTATTTCACCTATAGCAAGTATAATGATAGATATAAAAAGAACGGTTTATATTGCTGAAAGAATTCAAAAGCATGTAATTATTCAGTGCTGGATGGTTCTTTATCTTCAAGAGTATGAAACATATATATCAAGTGTTTTATATCTCCTAATAGAATTACCAATAACATTAAATTTTATTATATAGTATTGGCCATTTAATGATGGGTGTTTTTTTTCCAAGGAAGAAGATACTTTACTAGCTATGCTCTATTTATAGTGAAGTGAGAGAAAAATTTATGGTTGTATTGAACATGTAAGTTTTAATATTTTAATACATGTATATATTAAATGAAACTTTAGATTTATTTTATTTATATTATTTTCAAATAGGGAATAAAATTTATTTAGAGAGGCAATAAGAAAGAAAATCTCCAATATCAGATATGTAAATTAAAATGTGAGTTTTCATTTACAATTATTAATTTTTTACTATAATACTTAAAATTTTATTTTGAATCAAAAAAATTTTTTAAACAAAAATGTCATAAACAAAAAGTATTGAAGGAATGTGGACACTATTTTTTAATATTTATGTTTGAAATAATTATAATTGGGATAGTTATGAAGTCCCATAAGGTTATATCATTTTATAAACATTTCCTTTAAATTTTTATTCATTTTATTGAGAATAAATGTTAAATTATTATTTTTAATTTGTATATTTTTGATAACCCTCAGCATACAATGAACAAGATTTAATAAACTTTCAAATTAAATGGGAAAATAATTTCACAAGTCTGATTGGGTTTCAATTCATTTGTAATATATATTGTAAACTTGAAAATTCAAATTGTAAAAATGGTTCAAATATTTCTAATTTTTTTGCTATTATGTTATCTTCCTACTATTTTTCTAATTATAATATTCTATGAGGTGAATAAATAATATAATTTTATTTAAAAAATTATTTTTCATGTTGGTTATATAATAACTGATATGAAAAATCTAAAAACAGCATTTACCACATTAGCTTTGTAAAAAAATGGATGTGGTAAACACTTTTTTGTGTTAGCTATTCTATACAATCATGAAAACACTATATCTAATTTTTCAATTTGGTTATATGAAAAACAACATGAAAAATCAAATTCGACAGACTTTTCAGGTCGGTTATGGAATAACCGATGTGAAAAAGTGATTACCACATCAGTTGTTTTACAAAAACAATGTGGTAAATGTTGTTTTTTACATTTTTAACATTAGTTATATTATAACTGATGTGAAAAAATTAACATCCATTTTCATTAACTGAGATTAAAAAAATTATTTACAACTTTTATTACAATAACTTCATGCAATAACCGACGTTAAAAACAAATAAAAAACTACATGAAAAAGCCTATTTTCACTAGTGATTATTTTTCTTCTTAGTTATTCTTTAGCATAGCATTCCATCCTTATATGATCGGTCATACAGATAAAAATATTTAGAAATTAGAGGAAATTCTTTATGCATGTGTCCTCAATTTTATAGGAACTTGAGAAAATCATTTACATTTAATAAAATTTACCTATAATAAAAACCACCATTCATATATTATCATGGTAAATTTTGAGACACTGAATATATGACTATGAAAAACACCTTTATATTGGACTGAGGTTAGAGAGGTAGAAATTATTATTCCAAACTTGGAGAGATTTCATGATGTTTTCTAGGTATATTATCCTTAAAGGTATCTTCATGATGAATCTAATGTTATATATTGGGGTGAGCTAGAAATTGTAGAAGATGTAATATTAGTGAAGATACTTATTAGGATACAATATCCCTAGGATAATTTTCTATGAGGATGATTTATTCCCTTGGTTTATGTATTATAGAGTTATAATGGATTATAAGAATGTATATGGGAATGAAAATCACATATATTGGTTTAATAACTAAATTTTTTAGTAAATATTATTGTTATGATATTGAGATTTGATTTATATTAAAGTAATGAATCCATTTTTTCCCCTCTTGTGTTTTTTATGTTTTTTTGATAGTGATATTTGTCTTTGAGAGGCATCTCATGGGATTTTTAGAATCAAGGTTGTTTTTTTACTTCTTAGGTTTTATTTTTATTTTTTATAATGAGAATCATTTAATAGGTATCTAATGTAGAGACCCAAATTTTATAGGATTTATACTTTTTAGTTTTTTGGATTTAGAGGTGCCGGAGGAGAGTTTGGAAGTGGTTTAAAAGTGAAGAAATGATTTTTGTAAGTCTTGAAAGAAACCATACCATAGTGGTATCCTCATTATTCCAGGGTTGGTTCATAATTGGTCATGGTTTGGCTATGGTCATGGTATATTGGTTGTTTTTTCTATAGGAGGAGATTTGAATTGATTATATCCATTTGGGAAGAAGTTTATTTTGTGGCTTGATATTAAGGTGTGTCAGTGGCATTTTTGGTGAACTTAGCCTAGATTAAGTTGGGTAAAGTTCATATTTTAAATTAAAAGAGTATAAATGAATATTTTTATAGCTTTTGTGGTTTATTATGTGGTTTAGTAAAGGCCACTTCATAGTCTTATTGTGGATTCTCCAGTAGATATGAGGAAGATGAAGAGGATAATGTAAGGTTTGTTTTGGAGGTTCATAAATCAATTAGTGAGATTGAAGGACCATAAAGTGATTTGATTCCATTATGAATTCATCTATTCAAACACCATAAATTTAAGAAAAAATTACTAATGTATTAAGGAAATTGGTATATTTAAGTCCCTGTGGTTTTAATTTCTTAGATGACTGAGATTTATTATTCCATGTTCATCACTTCACCATTCTATGGTGTAGTAATATAGGGTTTTATTTTAAAAAAAGATATTTCCTCTCATTTTTTTCAAACTAATATTTATATATTCAAGTTTAGTTTAATTTTTGGTTTAGTTTTGAAAGTTTTATATGCCCTTGGAATATTACCTTTATTATTAGTTTTGTGTGATTAAGCTATTGCAATTCAAGGTAACATTCTTCCTATTTTCTTAACCTTCTCTTAATTATTCCATCTTGTATGTCGATAAAAGTGTATGTTGTTTTGTTTTTATGGAGTATTTATGTAAGGATGATGATGTTTATGTTTATTCAAGGATTATTATATGAGTGTTCATGTTTGATACCTTTAAAGATCATTTTTTAGTGATGATTTGGTTGAATATTTATTAAATGTAGGGGATTCCAACTTCACTTTTTATATGTATTGATGAAATGATATAATTTGTTTGATATAATGTTTGGTATTGAAAATATTCTTTGAAGGTGAATGAAATATAATTATCAATATGAAATAATAATTAATAAAAAGAATTGAATAATATATAATAATGAAATTCCGTTGGCAAGAGTTATAAGAGGAATAAAAGTTTGTATATATGGGAAGAACGAAATACTATTTATTTAGTTATATTATATAATTTTGTTGTATGTTATATATAATATTTGTTCTTATTAACGATTTTTGTGTGGATTATTGTTAATAATTCTATGTTGGATATATAATAAAAATAATGTGGTAGAAACTTGTTAAATTTTTATGTTTAGAATGTAGATAATTAGTGTTAGTTTCCCAAGGACACGTGGATAGAGTATTGAAATTAATATGAGAAACTAGAATATTTATGAATTATTGTGGTGTATTTATTGGTATTACATATGTGTATAAATTATTATTCTGTGCATATTCATGTGATTACTTGACTTGTTATTGATTTATATATAATTTTATACCCCTTTAACCTTATTGGTGGGTTATTTTGATGTTGTTTAAGGGATTTGGTATTTCATTATGTTGTAGAGGAATGAGGGATGTTATATTCTCATATTAATATAATTGTTGTTGTTATTTATATACCAATATGTAATGGTTGTGTCTAGAGATAATTTCATTAGAATTATCAATATCATACATAGATGTTGATGGGATGGTGTGGATCTTGGTTATGTATTGGTGGATGGCATGTATTTTTGATGTGTTTATTATTCATGATTACTAGGGATGGAAATGGGTCACGTACCCAGTTATTTTGGGGTACTTGAACCCTATCCCATTTATGGTAGTTCTAAATAAAACCTATTTAAAACCTAATTAATACTAACATGACCCCAAACCTAATTAATTATTTTAATCCCATTTATTTCCCAAACTTTCCTAAAACCTGATAATTTTATTATTTTTATATTTTTAATTTTTTTGCATATAAAAACTATGACAGGGCTAACTAGAGAAGGGTGGTGGAAGATTAGGATCATCAGTGGGGACGCTGGTTGAGTGAAGTGAGAAGGTTATAAACCCCTACTTCCCAGTTTTAGTCTCTGATGTGGGACAATGACCACAAGCTATCTCATTATCCCACATCAGAGACAATGAGCGAGACACAAGGGTTTGTAATCCCCTCTGTCCCTCAACTCTCTTGAATGGTGTCTCTATCGGTGTTCCTAATTTTTAGTCACCCATCTTCTTTGTGTGGCCTCTATCAACGCTGTTAAATATAATTTTTAATATAAAAATAAAAAATAAAAATCAAATCAAATGGGTTCAAGTTTTAGGTATCCTACCATAGATACTCAAACCCCACTCGATTAATAATCGTGTAATCTAATTATAGCTACCCATAATTTTCATATATATATATTATATCTTGTTAGATTAATATTCATTATATAAAATAATGATCCATGCTATAACTATCTAGTTCTAGTTCCTTTTAAAAATTGGATAGATAAACAATTTTTTCATATGAGATCTGCATTATATCCCACTTAATTTTTCACAAATTACACCCTTCTTATACATATCATACTTAAAAACATCCTTTGTATCCTGGGAAAGGGAAACACAAGAAAGGGAAAGATCAGATTCTTATCAAGGGTAAACAAGAGATATATCAATGATCATATAAGAATGAAATGAGTATAAGGGTATGATAACATGATCTTAACATTTAAAAACCATATCATGCATATCATAGATCATAATCTTGAGTCATGAAATAAATCCTGGTAGTTCATAAGACATGAATAAAAAATAAATCCAATAACATGAGCTATGAGAGCATAACATTGGCATAATACATAGATTTATGGCATACACATAAGACTATAAAATCATTTCCTTAGTATTAAAGGATTACTTCCATGATTATCATAGTGGATCGGTGTAAGATCTCTGATTTCCATGTAAGGTATGTTCTTATTTATGTTTTAGTTTTAGTCCTCTTTTTTGGTTAATAAAATGTTTTACCATGTACTTAATAAGAATCATGGGCGTTTTTGGGGTTTGGGACATGAAAAGGGGAAAAAAGGGGATTTCTGGGAAATCCGCATGGTTTTTTCACAGTTTGGAAAACCGTGCAAGGGGAGACTGTGCAGGCAGTAGAAATCCACATGGTTTACGCACGGTTTTACAAACTATGTGGGTAAACTATGCAACCTGGAAACTTATAAAAAATTACAAAAAATTCTGTTACGAGATTTCTTTTACCACTCAAGTATTTTCCTCACTTCTTCCTCCTCCAACCTTCGTGACGCCCCAAAAGCTCCAAGAGATTTCAAGGATCAATCTACCTCATCTTGGGGCTGTTTGGAGTGTCTTTGGTTGTGGATTGAAGATCTGAGTAAGGCTAATATCTCTCTTTCTTCTCTTTTTGGTTTAGGGTTTTTATCTCTTCCTTCTATCCATCTGAAGCTCACAAACCCTAATTTTTTGGTGAGGTTTAGGTTGATACCTCAAGGGTTGGTTTAATCAATATCTAATTCTTTGATTGGGAGTGCATTTTCCAATGAATTCAAGGTAGGTGGTATACAAATTAAATACCTTGGTATTTATGCAGATTTTTGCATGTAGGGTTTTTATTCTTCTCTATTTTGATGAGTTCTTGGTGTTTTTGACATTAGGTGATGTAGTGGGTGTCTAAATGGTTAATTTAACCCATCTTGATCCCCATGGGATGAAAATAGGATGACTCAACCAAATTAGGGACACCAATGGGGTGTGCCGATATTCCCTGGACATAGAGTTAGCCAAGTAAGTGTAAGGCTGTTGTGCGAGAACATAGGTCCCATGATGAATATGTTAAAATGCTTGAAGGATGTGTAATTGGTGTTCAGTAATACACTTAGGTTGGTTAAGGGCCTAAAAGGTTGTTTGGTTGGCATGGAAAAGGGTTAAACAAATTAATGGGAAAATGCTAGGGTATTAGCTTTGTACTTGAATATGATTAGTGAGATAGGCATGAAAAATGAGAATGGGGCTAAAGGGGTTAAGTAATATGAATAATTAATATGTTAATAGATTGAGGAAAAATGTTAATTTCACATTTATTGATATTGTTGAGATGTTGTAAATGATGTTGGCTATGATTTTTGTGATATGGTTGATTGTGGTGAATGATTAATAAGCATGTGCACATGCCTTGGTTGATTGGGGTATCAACTTGAGGTTCTATGCCCATGGGTTGACTTGGACCGAGGTTCTAGATCCACCCCTAAATGAACGGTTTAGGGAGGGGGATGAAGTTCTATTCCCCTAACGGTTACATTCCACCCAGACTGAGGCTTCGAGGTGAGTATTATGAAGTTGTTATAATGTGATTCCTAGTGAGACATGATCTGATTTAATTCCCAGATGTTGAGAACATTTAACATTCCTAATCCATTGAACACATGAAAAAGGTAGGTTAAACCATGAAATGTCTAAGTAGTGAACCTGGATTCAATGGTGTTATAAATTAAACGATCATAGTCTAAAATGACCAATTGATCTGTTTATCTTTACTTTCCATTATTTATCATTTTCATGCACTATATGCCTTGCTGGATATTTTGTAGACACCACTGGTGGTGGCCTACTGAGTTATACTCACACCCTGCTCGGGCCTCCATTGGGTACCTGAGTAGATTTCATGCTTGCAAGTCAGGGCAAGGGCAAGGGCCCTATGCTACGGAGTTGAGTTGGACATGGGACATGTTTGGGTGAGGTTTCAGACTTGGAGTTCGAACCATTTTGGGGATTTTGTTGTTGTTTTTATTTTGGGGTTTTATTCACTGAACATTGTAGCATGTAATGACATATTTACTATTGTATATGGTTGTACCCATTTTTGGGATCTGGTTATTTATGCATGTTATGGATTATTCTCTTTTGTTTTCACTATTTAAATTATTATCTATTGTGTCTTACTCTGATATTGAGGGTATAATCTCCCCATGTGACCTACTATACCCTCGATTCTAGTCATAAAACTCTAGAATATTGGGATGCGTGCTTGAGGTCATGTGGTGACCTGGATCGGGGCACCAGTTTAGTGTCTCTCAGGTCAGGGATGTTACAAAGTGGTATCAAAGGAGTTTTTTTCTCTTTATTACTATTTGGGAATGGTAGATAGGAGGTTAGGAAAGTGTCGGGCCTTGGTAATGAGGTCGTGCTTGGGATTAGCTAACCCATGTACGGGGGAAAACCCAAGTCACCCTGGGAGGGGATTGTTGTTATTATTGTGTGTTGTTATATTTTATAATATTTCACCATTGGGTGATGCACTTGTTGTGTGGTTTGACGGTTTTGTGATATTTCTCTTGTGGTTGGAAGGGTTTGAGGTTGTGAATTCATGAATCATTCTAGGAACCTATATAGGTAAGTGACATGCATCATGATAGGCACACACATAGGATGGGTGTGCTTGATATAAAGGTTGGGATGCATATGTTTTATTAAAAGTAATGGAATTGTGCGTAATGGGATGGTATGCATGCGTAAAAATGGTAAGTAGTAATTAGAAAATAGTGCTTAACAAATAAGAAAAATTGGATTAACTTGTGGTAAGAGTAAATTGGAATAGGGAAACTGTTTTTTATCAGGTAAAAGATAAGGGTTGTGACCATGTGAATTAGATACCGTGTTATCCATGGCCTTAGGAGAGATGACCAAGGGTGGTGATCCAATTGTGAGTGGGTTCTTTTGGGTAGTTTATATGGACTAGTTTGGTTACGGCGAGTGATGATCCTACCTATATCTCCTCCTTCTCATAAAATCTTTATGGTTGCGTACTAAAGATCATGTTTATTATTGTATAGAAATTCCATCGAGAAGATGTGTGCCCGTTGGGCGACATGAGGACGTTGCCAAGAATGATCTTCCAGTAGTGGAGTAGGAGAACGTAGAGATCCAAGAAAATAAGGAAGATCAGTTCCATGAGAAATTTTCTCATTTTATGAAGATGATGGAATGAGACCCAGGGCGGGTTGCACCGAGCATGTTGGAGCTGACCAGGGAGTTTCAACTACAGTACCCTCCAACCATCACCAAAGAAGGTGGGATAGAGTCAATGAAGTTTTGGATAGAGTCCATCCAAACTATTCTTGAATATCTAGATACTCCTATCAAGAAGATAGTCAATTTGGTGGCTTATATGTTAAGGGGACAGGAAAAATGTTGGTGGGACATCATGGTCCAAACGGAGCAGGCTGAAGGAATGATGTGGATGAATTTTTAGGAGAAGTTTCTTGAGCACTTCTACCCAGAAACATTGAGGCAGGAGAAGGATGAAGATTTTATGAGGCTGAATCAGGGTAAAATGTCAGTGATGGACTATTCTATTCATTTCACCAACCTGAGACACTTCTTTATGATTTTGATGGGAGATGAGACAGCTGTGTCGAAATGCTTCTAGGACGTGTTAATACCCGAGACCAGATCTCAGGTGAATATATTTCATCTAAAAATGTTTATTGAAGCGGTGGATCAAGCCCTTATCTCAGAGGGGAACCTAAAGGGATCTTCAAGTAGTGAACTTGTGTCACTAGATGGGTGAGAAAGTGGTGTGGATTTTGATAGTAGGAAACTCTACTTCAGAACCTTTCAGTAAGGTGGAAGCGCTCAGAGTAGTCAGAAGCGGGGGTCAGATTTTGAAGGTGGTGACCAAGTTTTTTGTTATCAATGTGGAAGTATATGGAACAAGTGTGACCAGTGTCCCTGCCCACTGGTTGAGTGTCGAGTGTGTGGCAGGTTAGGCCACGTGTATAGGTTCTGCAGGAACCCGCGACAGTTAGGGAATGATGGATATTAGAGGCAGATGTCAAGTGTAGGAAAGGGGTCGGTCACCCCATATCAGGAAGGTAGTTGGAGCTCCACAATTTGTACTGGTAGAGGCGGTAGATGTGGAACTCTGGTGAGATATCATACTTACCAATAGAGCAGTGAAGTGCAAGTCACTCAGGTTAGAGCCTAGGGTAAAGGGGTAGGTCATATCTATATAGTTTCGGCTACACCTGAGGGTGGTGAGGTAGGATTGTCTACTGTTTGAGGTATGATTCTTGTATCATACATGTTTTCTAGTGATATATTTGATATAGTTTCTACACATTCCTTTATTTATTCTCTGTTTATAGTTGTGTAGGTCTTAACCATAGAGATTTCATGTGGGGTAATGTCGCTTGATACTCTTCTAGGGGTACGAGTTGAGGACATCAGGTAGTGTAAGGTTTGTGCTCTAGAGGTTGGTGGGTATCATTTTTTGTGGGCTCTGTTTGTCCTAAAGATGTCAGGTTTTGACCTAATTTTGGGAATGGACTGTTTGGTGTTATATCAAGCTCATATAGACTGTTACCGACATCAGGTAATGTTCACATCTCTCGATGGGAGCACTTATGTCCTTCATGGTGAGTGGGATACTTGAGAAGGCTGCATAGGGATTCTATGCTAGTATTTGAGAGAACTCATAGCCCAAGTGGCATGCCTTATGTTAGATTATGGGGAGAAAGGACAACCATTCTTACCTTTTGTTGTGGACCAGTTTTAGGATTTGTTTCCTGAGTATTTCTCAGGGTTGCCACCCGAGAGAGATATTGAGTTTACGATCAAATTTCCACCAGGAGTGGAGCCATTTTCTATTCCAACCTATCGAATGGAATCAGCAGAGCTCTAAGAACTGAATTTTTAGTTAGAGGAAATAGAGTGTAAGGGGTTTATACATCCTAGTAAATCACCTTAGGGATCTTTAGTGTTGTTTTCTAATAATGATGACGGATCACTGAGGCTATGTGTCGATTATAGGAATCTGAAATAGATGATAGTTAAGAACTGATACCCTCTTCCTAGAATTGATGACTCATTTGATCAGCTCAGAGGTGCCTCGGTGTTTTATAAGATCGATTTGAGATCATGGTACCATCAGCTGAGGGTGATACCTTCTGACATACCCTAGACAACTTTTTGAAGGAGATATGATTTGTATGAATTTTTGGTGATGCCGATTGGTTTGACCAATACACCAGTGGTGTTCATGGACTTGATGAATAGGATATTCCACCCATATTTGGATCAGTTTTTAGTTGTGTTTGTTGATGACATATTGGTGTACTCTAGAACTCATGACAATCATGCCAAACATCTTGAAATCATCTTGAGTACACTAAGAGAGAATAAGCTTTACGTCAAGCTATAAAAATGTCAGTTTTGGATTGATGAGGTGCACTTTTTGGGACTCATCATTTCTGAGTCAAGTGTGTTAGTGGATCTAGAGAAGGTGAAGGTTGTGGTGTCTTTGGATAAGCCTAAGAACATCTATGATATTCATAGTTTTCTGTGTTTGTCCAATTTTTACTGAAGGTTTATTAGATATTTATCTCATTTTGCAGTGCCGATCACATGCCTAACCAAGAATGGGGTTACATTTTATTGTTCAGTGGATTGTGGGAATGATTTTTAGGAGCTGAAGAAGTGGTTGACTACCGCACTAACTTTGATCTTGCCTGAACCAGGTAAGAGGTATACCTTGTTCTGTGATGCGTCTGGTGTTGGAATTGGGGAAGCATTAATGTAGGATGATTGGGTTGTATCTTATGGGTCAAGACAGTTAAGGCCACATGAAAGTAATTATCCTACTCATGACCTGGATCTAGCTGATGTTTTTTCATTCCTTAGAGTGTTTGAGGCATTACTTGTTAGGAGAACCTTTCACTATGTTCACTGACCATAAAAGTCTTAAATAAATCTTCTCTCTATAGGATTAGAATCTTCAATAAAAATGGTGGGTCGAGTACCTAAAGTATTTTGATTTTGAGTTAGTGTACACAACATGGAAAGAGAATAGTGTTGCTGATGCTCTGAGCCAGAAGACTCAGAATCAGGTAGTTCAGGAATCCAGTTTAGAGTGGGTGATGACGAACTTGTTTGTGGAGATGTATTTGGAGGTACATGATGGGCATGGGCAGATGACCCTTTCATCTATAGCAATTGAATCCGCACTTATGAACTGAGTTAAGGATATTTAGTTGGTGGATCTGAAGTGTTTGGCTATGAAGGAAAGTCTTAAAGGCAGGGAGTCACCTTCTGGTTGGAATTTCGGTGCTGATGGAGTTTCTTATGTTCATGGTCATGTTCTGGTACTAGAAAATTTATAGGATTAATTGATGCGTGAGTTCCATGCATTAAAGTGGGTGGTGCATCTGGGCTTGACTAAGAATTACTATGATCTTCGTAGGTAGTTTTGGTGTCCAATAATGAAGAAATAAGTTGCAGGTTTTGTGGCATGATGCCTTACCTGTCAGTAGGTGAAGGCTGAACATCAGTGTCAAGGTGGGTTGTTGTAGTCATTTCCTTTTACATAGTGGAAGTGGAATGAAATAATTATGGAATTCATAGTGGGTCTTCCGAGAACTCCTCAGAATAATGATGCAATTTGGGTGGTGGTAGATTGACTAACCAAAGTGTCCCATTTCTTGCCGATTCAGGAGACCTATACTGTGGACCAGTTGGGAGAATTGTATGTTCTAGAAATAGTGCTATTTAATGTTTTTTTGAGGAACATAGTTTCAGATCATGATCTACATTTCACCTCATGATTCTGGATGGGATTACAGAAGACACTTAGCACCCAAGTGTTTTTGAGTATGGCTTACCACCCAAAGACTGATGTGTATTCAGAGCATAAAATCCAGGTATTATAATACATGTTGAGAGCATTTGTTATAGATTTAGATGGTTCATGGGAGAAACACTTGTAGCTTGTTTAGTTTTTTTTACAATAACAGCTTTCAGAATACTGTTCAGATGAAAACTTTTGAGGAACTTTATGGGAGACCGTGTAGATCTTCATTGTGTTTGTTAGATGTTGGGGAGTCTGAGCTGTTAGAACCGAGTCTTGTACATGAGATTTTGGAGAAGGTTAGTTTGATTCAAAAACATATGGAAACAGCTCAAAGTAGGCAAAATTCATATGCATATCGGCGTTGTAGACCTCTCAAGTTAATGGTGGTTGATAGTGTGTTTCTTCGGGTGTCTCCAAGGTTAGGTCACTATAGAATTCGAAAGCAGGGAAAGTTAGCACCTAGATATGTGGGGCCATTTAAGATTGTAGAAAGGATCGGGTCAGTGGAATACTGATTGGATATTCTATAGTGGTATAGTGGTATGCATGATTTTTTCCATGTTTCATAACTTTGATAGTATCACCCTGATCTGTCTCATGTGATAAATTTCAAGGATTTCAAGCTTGAGGCTGATGCGTCCTTTGAGGAGAACCTAGTTTATATAGTGAATCATCATGAGAAAGTTTTGTGGGGAAAATTCATACCTTTAGTTCATGTTATATGGAAACATGGAAACATTTAGGAATAAACTTGGTTTAAGAACCCGGTTCTTCTTTTTGAGGTATAGTTCATTTTATTTGTTTTCCTTTGAGTGTTTTTGAGAAAACAAGGGAAAACTTGACAAGTACTAGAATCATACTTTCATATGGGCTGATTTAGGGTTACATTCCATGTAATTCCAGATTAAAACCATGTATTTTGGTCATTTATTAATGGGATACATGGTGTGGAGTCATGTCAGTAAGGAAAAGAGGAAAAACCATCTACACGCCATGTAATTCCTAGTACACACCGTATAGTCATGTTGGCAGGCCCTGGAAAGTAAGTCGGTGGATCTTATCCACCAAATGAACAGTTAAATGATATACACGCTGTGTATATAGAATTACACACAATTTATTTTATGTTTTTCACTTAAAACAGGCAGTATTTTCTCCATTCTGTAGATTAGATAGTGGGCTCGCCGGGGGAACTCCAGAGGGGTGTTAGAAATTCAACCTATTCTCGGTTGATCATCCGAACTCTGAATGAATCACCGTCAGTCTCGTTGGAACCCAATCAGTAATCTCTCAATTACTCTAGAGACGTTCTTGGTGATTTTAGTTCTATATTATGTTATTTAAGGTTGATTGAATATACTTATTTCATAGATCTCTATTGTTCTAGCTTGAATTGGAAGTTGAGGCTAGACGAGAAGAGTCATACTATGACGAGGTAGGTTCTCTCATGCCTCTCGTTAATTGTCAAGATGTTTATATGTGTCGTTGTTCTGTGAGACAATGTTTAGGGTGTCTCCTTGAAAGTAATTTGATTCTTATTATTAATTAATGTTGTTATGGTAATGAATTCAATTAATTAAAGCATGTTTAGCTTCATTTTTTGGTTAAGGGCCACCCCGTGGGTGCATTTCCCTCAAATAATTTTTTTGGCCGTTTCAGCCTAGGATGTCTATAGGAATGCCTTCGTTTCCATTTTAGGGTTTTTTAAAAATGAAGATTATTACTATATGAAATTGAAATTGTGTTATAATTGTAAGTATTTTTATGATGGATTTGGGATTGTGTTTTCCCCGTTTTCATGCAGTGATTTTACTTATTTAAGCAGGTTGAAATGTTTTATTTAATTTTAATGAGTAAATTGTAAATAGAGTTGGGTGATACATGGGTTCAACTTAGAAATCCATGAATTAAATCACATAACTATTGTACCTTGAACCTTGAGTGATACATGGGTTTAGTTTAGAATTCCATGGAAGTGCTCAAGAGGCTTTTGATTTATATGTCATTAGTGATACTTGGTCTCCCTAGTAGGACTTCTAGTGACATGCTAAATTGACATAATATTACATCACACATAGAGTGATACCTTTGGGATCTCTAGTAGGACCACTGAGGATGGACTCACATGAACTTATACCAATATCAAGAGTGATACTTGGGGCTCCCTAGTTAGTCCACTGAGAATGAACTTGCAGGATGTCAGTAAAATTACAACTGTAGTGATACTTAAATTACAACTTAAGAATCCCAAGATCGAATTCAAGTTATACTTAAATGATGGAATGGAATGAATTGTGACATGTCAACCAAGTCAAAACATAATCTTGGATTCAGTCTTTACTTACTTGTTAGAAGGTCTTATGAGACTTTTGTTGTTTTTACTTTGCTGTGGGGAATGTCCAGCTTAGGCCGAATTCCAAGACTTAAATACTTCAGGTAAATGAATTTCTAACGAACATAGTGAACTCTATAAATGAAATCCAGTACTTGTAGGATTGTTTACTGTGATTAACTCCTAGTTTGATACATTTATTTTCTATACAGAACTGCTACATATACTCACTAATAGATTGGAACAGACCTTAGGTGATTTCCTATTGGGATTTATTTCTCACACCCTTTTGGGGTCATGTTTTTGGGCCCAAACAGACTACATTGTCGCAGGTGTCGATAGGGGAAAGGCTCCATATATAGGTACTTGATTGCTGCTTAGGAGCATGAGAGCATGAGACCAAGCTAAGGATTGCAATGCTGTTGTGTTTCATTTGTATTGTTATACCTTGGTATTGGATTATACTTCATTGCAGTGTATCCTATTTTCACTATTTTCTTGGGACATGTGACATGCTGCATAATTTTTGTATTATATGCCTTATGATTATCTTTATCTTTCATTATTCAGTTGTTACTTTAATTGCATGCTGTTTACTGCTTCCTCTATTGTTATTATTTATTCCGCTATGTTACACTCTACCAATGAGGGCATAATTTCTCCACTATCACACCCTAGTCCCTCCCTGCTAGTCGGAAGCCTCTGGTGTTTGGGGAAATACACTTGAGTTCATGTGGCCAAATGAGTACGGGGAACCAGTTGAGTAGGTTCCAGACCTGGGGAATTACAAAGTGGTATCAAATGATTTATTTTCTGTTTTGTCTTACTGTTTGGCGATAATAGACTAGAAGAGGAAGGGTATATAATTTGGTAATTAGTTGTGCCTGGGAGTAGCTACCCTGTGTACATGAAAAGTCCAAATTTCCTCGAATTAAATTGTGCTTTGGGATTTGATCCATTACAGTTGATTCGATTTCACCATTGGGTGACTCACTTGTTTTGTGCTATTATTATTGAAATTACTGTGGTTTTATTTTGTTCCAACCCAATGAGATGAGGGTATGCCATCTCATGCATCATATAGACACTTGTTAGAATCACATGCCATGCATTATGTCATGCCATCTATGATTAATTAGATATTTCATGATGTTGTGATAGATACCATGCTAGATATGCATTTTTTTATGATAATACCTTGATAGATATGCCTGTTGTTGTGATAGGTGTATTGGTACGTGATATGGTTTAAATGGGATGTACACCAAACTTTATCCTCTGAGTTTTATGGTCTCTCTTAGATAAAAAGTCAATGGATCGTGATTCATCCTTTGTTATAGAATTTTATTGAGGTATGTTATGCTTGGATGCCGCACTTTGATTCATGGGGAGTATGTGCCCTCATGGATTGGAATTTGGCATCCCACTGGTATGTTTTTCTACTAAACAAGGGTTTTCTGAGAAATTTGGAGTTTATGTCCTGAAAAACCCAGTATACACGGCGTGTAGTTTATCCTAACACGTCATGTGTTCTTCCTATTCAGAGAAGAAGGTGTTCCAAGTTTTAAGATGTACACACCATGTATCACATGTACACACTGTGTAGTAACTGACCATGTAACAGTCCACGTGAGAGGAAACATGAGCTATTAAATTTTGATTAGAACATGATGTGTACTCTTGATACAAATCGTGTAGCATACCCAGGCAGAACCCATGTGGACCTGGCCATGTGGGAGTACAAGGATAAGAGGGAAGACCCGAGTGCACTCTATGTTTATTCCTGACACACCATTTACTTAGGAACTTTACACAACCAAAAGGGCAGGTCTACACACCCATGTGAAATTTTAAAGGAATACACCATGTTTCATAATGATACACCATGTAGTTGGGGTTGATACATGCCTAGGCCAAAAGTATAATACGACTGTGTGAGAACTTAAAGGTACACACCATGTATCGTGTATACATGAAGTGTATTATCTTTTTGAAAAAAATTTAGGATCTTTTCCTGTTTTGTTCTTGGAACTTTTGAATGACAAACCTTGACAATTATTTTTGAACTGAGGTGTGTTCTTGACCTTGTAGAGTCATATTTCTATGATGACCACGAGTTGTATTTTAGGAGAGTGGTGATGATCATACTCCAAAAATGGTAGGTCATGGTCTAATGATGGATCCTCCAATTGTTCCAGCTACGAAACCAACCGTTATACCAGACACAAGTGTAGATGCATAGTTCCGTGAGGGTTTTTTGAGGTTCATGCAGACCTTTTAGGAATCACCATAGGCTACCACATCTATGGAAGAGATGGCACATATATTCTAGCAGTAGCATCTGCCTACTTTTTCTGGGGATGATGGACCATAGGATGTGGAATCATGGATGGAATTAGTGCTGACTATATTCAATCATCTGGAGACGCCTCTTGAGAGGAGGGTCTAGCTCACAACATATATGATGCATGATTCTTCCAAGAGGTGGTAGGATGTTATCACTCAGGCAGGGCGTCATTGGTATATGACATGGGAAGAATTTCAGGTAGCCTTCTATGATTATTATTTTTCTGAGATGCTGAGGGCCGACTGAGCTTGGGAGTTCATGCACCATAAGCAAGGAACACTGTCAGTTATTGACTATTCTACCCGGTTTACTGACCTTTAGTGTTTTACACCTATTATGATGGGTGATGACATATAAAAAGCTAAATTATTCCAGTATGGTCTCCGATTTGATATCTGATTAAAGGTGAATGTATTCAGGTTTACTTCGATCTCTAATATCATGAATTAGGTTCTGATTACATAGTGCAATCTGTGGTAAGCTAGTGGTGCAAGCCAGGGTGGTTCAGCACCAATTTATGGTACTGTCTCAACCGGCAAGAAGAAGTGTCATCTAGAGTTCTCTTGTGGTGATAGTAGAAGTCAAAACCTTTCTTCTGGTAAACATATGAGGTGATAACATTGTGGTAGGCCAGGGAATATGAGGCCCCAATGCCCGAAGGACCCAGTTGAGTGTTGAGCTTGCAGCAAGATGAGCCATCTATAGCGTTTTTGTTGGACATTTCCACCAGTGTCTAGTGAGATAGGTTATGTACATAATCTGTGTATAGGAGAAAAGTTAATAGCTTCTCACCAGTTTAGAAACTAGAATACATTGGGTCATTTAGGTCAAGGCGGTGATCATGGTAGCCAGAACCCAGGATCTCAGCAACATTAGGGTGGTTCAGCTCTGGGTAGCCAAGTAGTGTCTCAGGGCCACGGTGTGGGTCAGACTTATACAGTGCAACAGACCCAGCAAGAGAAAGATCCCAGACCTTCTATTGTCAGAGGTACCATCTTAGTCGCCTATGTTTTATCTTCTGCACTTTTTGATACTGGTGCTACACATATATTTATATATGTGGATGTTGCAGAAATCCTTGGTCTTTGTGTTTATACTTATTCTAGTGTTATGATGCTACACACTCTGTTATGTATTAAAACGACAGGTGCGTGTCATTACAAGGAGTGCCCCCTTGAGATTGGTGGGTGTCACTTTCTATGGAACCTCTATGTCTTAGAGATGATGGGATTTGATGTAATTCTAGGAATGGACTAGTTGGTTTCTTTTTAATCCTTTTTATTACTATCTCCGCAGGGTGAGTTTCACATCACTGGATGGCAGAGAGTTTCTACATAAGGGAGAATGGTATGTTCAGGTGAGCCGAGCTGGACACGAGCATCATGGGCTGGGTAGGATAATATCCCAGATTGTGAGTTTATATATAGATGACCAGGGAACATGTCTGGCATATTTCCCTCCAGTGGTTGATTGTTTCAGGGACGTTTTCCCAGACGACTTCTCAGGCTTACCTCTAATCAAAGAGGTGTAGTTTACTATCGATCTAGTGCCAGGAGCTGCACCAGTATCCATTGCTCCTTATAGGATGGCTACGACGGAGTTGCAAGAGCTCAAGTGGTAGTTGGAAGATCTGGAATCTAAGTGTTTTATCCAACCCAGTACTTCTCCTTGGTGTTCACCGATCATTTTTTTGAAAATGCGGACGATACCCTTAGGCTATGCATGGACTATCAGAAACAGAACCAATTGATGGTTAAATCTATTATACCTTGCCACTAATAGATGAACTATTTGATCAATTTTTTGGAGGTCGAGTGTTCTTGAAGATTGACCTAAGGTCAGGATATCACCAGGTACATGTTCGATCGGTAGACATACCTCTTATACCCTTTTGTAGCAAGTATGGTCTCTATGAGTACTTGGTTATGCCGTTTGGTCTCATGAAAATGCCAGCATTTTTCATGGAATTGATTAACCAAGTGTTCCATCCTTACCTAGATTATTTTGTGGTGGTTTTCATGGACGATATCTTGGTGTATTTTCACAATTGACACAACCATGCCAAACATCTTCAGATCATTTATAATACCCTAAGAGAGCATCAGTTATATGCTAATCATGGAAAATGCCACTTCTGGATGGATCAGATTCACTTCATGGGTCACGTATTCTCAAATATTGGAGTATCAGTGGACCCAAAGAAGGTAAGAGCAGTAGTTACCTAGGAGGAGCCCAAGAAAGTTTTTGAGGTGTGGAGTTTCTTGGGGATAGTTGGTTACTAAAAACATTTTATATAGTTCTTATGATGATTATTGGAGTTGGTGGCCTAGAACCAACTACTTTGTACTTTATTCATTAAATAAATACCTTATCACATCTTGATTTTTCTTCTACATGACAATGCATGTGATAATGTCCTAAGGATAGTTGTTGCATTAAAGGTTCATAGTGGATCCCTACTATGATGAGAACCTAGAAGTTCCATAACACTATTCTTGAATATATATGTTATATGGCTGGATGATTTTATTTGAGGGACACAAATAATACAAACCATTAGGGGTGAGGACTCATAAAACATTGAGGAACCTTCTCATTGTGTGCGCCCTTGGTAATATCCAGGAGAATATTATGATAACGAGACCCTCCAGTAGGAATTCCACATTTCATAGTGTCATTGGATGTTTCTATCTACAGACGTGTGTATTGGTCCTTAGAATTTAAGATTATTATTAATGGGTATTACAACTCGTGCACTTAGATGTGTTAACAAAAACTGTGACGACACACTGTTCGCGATAAGGTAAGATACGTTGGGTGCATCACGAGTGATACTGCATTAATAGATAATGCGAGAAAGTATTTTTCCCTTATATTCCATAAAAGAAGTAGATATCTTAGGCCCTTTGATGGAATTGATATAGCCTAAATAAATCCATGGCCATGGTAAGGAATGGGCAAGTTCAATTCTATAAAGTCAAAGAAAGAATAATCGAGCACATGGGTTGATGGCACCAGCATGCAACCCACTTGATTCGAGATATCGAGACAAAGGGATTATATTACATGGTAAGCATTCGTAGGAGGTGACACATCATTGTAGTGTTAACTTCATTCTCTATAGGTGCCTTGGATTGTTGCTAGATGCTAACCTTGGACATTAGGTAGGCTCTACCTAATGCCACAGAGAAAGAGGCCTAGAGGGTCACACACTAAGTGTGTCCAAGTATCTCAGTTAAATATTAATTTAACAAGTTAAATAAAGATTATTCCCAATTGTGGTTTAATAATTATTTAAGGATGCCTGATCTCATTTATTTCAACACTAGTTATTCAAGAGAATATATTATGGGGGAAATAATATATTTATTAGCGAGTAATGCAGTGATATTTATTTTAGAAATAAATATCCATTATTCAAGGTATAATAAATGTGGTGGAGGAAATAATGAAAAATGGAAAAATAAAAGTATACTCCATGTATATTAAATATACATGCCATGTATTTTTTCTAGGAATTTATGAGAAATAATAATATTTATTTAATTAAATAATATTAGGTATAATTCATTGGGCGCATGTCAAATAATAATAATAGTCAACTGTTATTATTACACATGGGTTATTACTAAGAATTAAAAGAAATGAATAAATGCTTTCGGGTAATTAATTCATTTTATTATTCTATGTAATTAAAATCCCAATTATAGAATTCTCATTATCCTAGCCATTTTTGTGGTTGTTCACAATAGATTTGGAAAAGCTCTCAAGCCAAGAGAGAATTCTTTTTCCACTATGAACGCTCTCAAGATACGAGAGAGAGATCCACCTCTCTTGGATCAAGGCGATCAGAGGCGAACATCGCAAGTGAGGGCTCTTATGCACTAGCATAGGGATATCCCTTTGGAGTCATCTAGAGATACATGGAGCACCTCTGGATCACTGCTATAATAATCCTACACTTGGATTCTATGATGCAACTACGAATCACATCGGATCGTGATCAGAAACATCAAAGAAGAAAGAATTTCATCAAGGTAATTCTTGTCAATTAATTAAATTAATTATAATCAATATATGATGATCCTATTTATGGTTCCGGGACTCCCATCTTTATTTTTCATTCTTTTTCTATTCTTAAGATCCGACGTTTTATTATCATGATAGATCTCAGATTGATCGTTGTTAACGCTAAAATTAAAGTTTGGTACACCCACCAATATGCTTCCGCTGCACCCAGAACCTACAAGTGGTATTAGAGGGAGTCATATCATTGATTATAATTATTTAGTTTTTCATTGGTGATTTATGCATTTAATAATTTAGTTGTTTCAATTCAAGTTAATCGTTTTTTAAAATCCGAATGTCGAGATCTGTTCCTCCTCTCTTGTTTCTCGTTCACCTTATAGAAACAAATTTTTATTTTTATTTAGATTAAAATAAAATAGAGGATATCATCCGGAGGTGTCAAAAATTCATGTCCATACAACACTAGAATACACAACATGTATTAAAAAGTACACGTCATGTAGTATAGGTTTAATGCATCGGTCTGGTCCACAAAATAAGGTCGTGTGTTCACTATTGGGAAGTTGGGTTTTCCCAAAACTTTTATACCAACGGTTCAACAGAACCGTTGGTATAGGGGCCCTTTACCAACAGTTTATTCAAACCATTGGTAAAGGTTGAGTTAGTGAAGGATTTACCAATGGTTTAATGAAACTGTTGGGAAATATACAAAATTTTATCCCTTTAACAATGGTTTGTACAAACCATTCGTAAAGTCCATGCTTTTACCAATGGTTTTTAAAAACCATTAGGAAAAGTCCCCCCCAAATACAGCACCCTGGCCCCTAATTACACAGAAGCAGACATTTCCCCTGATTTCCAGAATCCCCCGCACAGGTGAACCCTAACCCGAGGTCTTCCATTCGATTTGCTGGAACTCCCCCATCCAGGTTAGACTCCTTCAACAACTTCCCAAATACCGACATAGAAGCCCTAATTGAGGTAATTGACATGGTTGGTGTGTGGTCTACCAAACTCTGTGAGCTAACATGGTGAGTTGAGGTATCTTATTCATTTATAGTGTTGTTCATCCCAACTATGAGCAGATATCCTTCTATTCTCAACCTTTCTCCATTTATTTCACTATCTAGAAAGATCACGTCATTATTCCCTATTTCTAGGGATATTGGAAAATTTTATGATTTACACTATTTGATATTGAATCAATGACTAATACTTGATTAGTATATTTCTGTTATTATATAGAATATGGTTTATAAACTATCACTTAAAAGTATCATTGTTTTGTGTTCTTTATGATGTGTAGTATCATTGACATACTTTATTATTAATCTCAACTTTAAAAATAAATGTTTTTGTCTATACTTTATGAAATTAAAACTCTTTACGATCCATGAAAAATCTATTAGTGTAGAAGCCTAAACTTTATCCACCCATGGGGTGCTATTAACTTGGGGAACTAATTGGGTAATGAAAGGAATGACCATAGGGGTGCCAAGAATGAGTTATTGAACATGAGTGAATGATTTGGGATGCCTATAACACCTAATTGAACCTGAGGATTGTGCCTCTTATATGAGACCTATTGAAAATGAATATAAATAAAATTTAATTAAATTTTTTAGTACTTGTTCTTTGATTAATGATTTGGAATTCCTTGAAGAAACCAACCAAGGATTCATGTTAAAAACAGAGATTTTAATTCCATTTGAAAACCCCATTGGATTCATGATGATTTGGTTTAGAATACTTTGGGGAAATCTACCTTGGATTCATAGTGATTATGATTTAGGAATCATTGGGGAAGTCCCCCTTGGATTCTAAACTAGAGGCCTCTCTCTTTACATAGGCTGGGAACTCCTTCCTCCCTATAAATCCATCTGACGTCAATAAATTTTTTAGTTCTACACTCCAAATCTATAAGGATTAACTTAGTTTTAATGTTTTTCATCTATTATTCTTTGTTTCTATTTTGATTTGACCTAAACCAGGTGGTAACATGTGTGGCATGACATACCCAATAAGCGTAGTTTGATTTGTTTTCTATTTTCATTTTACAATTAAAGTTTCATTATTATATGAATCAACTTGATTTTAAGTCTTCATAGCCACTCCTTTTATATAGTTAGTGAATCATATCGACTAATAGAGGTGCTGGTGAGATGTATCCCCACTCAAAGATGGTAAACGGTTTTTTTAGTCATATTTTCTCAAGGAGGGTAATGGATATAAGGATGATCCATGTGAAGGGATTGGGGATGGTTGGGATAGTGAGGTAGGTGGTTTTCCTTTTTTTAGTGGGGTGATATGGTACTTTATGTGGACTTTAGTTTGGGTGTTATGAAATGTACTAACTTTTCACAATATTTCCACTTTTTAACATCAAGAACTTATTTAAAAAACTCTCTTTACACATTCAACATATTTCATGAAAATCCTTCACTTTGTAATATCTTGAACAATGTTCTATTAGGTCTATGGTGTATTCTTTTATGTGATAAATTAAAAAATTACAAAACACATCTCACCTCAGATTTAGGCACACATAACTGAATTATTATATCTTTAAATTGTTTTAATAGTTCACTACATCAACTAGAAACTCCCTCCTTTATCGTTTACTTAAATATATTTTCAATTAAACTTCAATATTATTGAATTTCTTATGAAAAAATGACATATAACAATTATTTTTACAGAATGGATAGAAGTTGTATGTATGAAACCGATCGGATATCAAGCAATTTTCAAAACAATTTGGAGAGATTTTTAGATTTTTTATTCCACAATGCTTCAGATAGTGGTCGCATACACTACCCATGTTCCAATTATGTTGGTAGACCTTGGTTGAGCCGTGAAGAAGTCAGATACCACATAACCAAATATGGTTTTAAAGCAAACTACTATGTGTGGTATCACAATGGGGGAGAAAATGAAATCTCAAATTGCTGATGATCAAAATGAAAGAAATGGACTGGAGAATTTGTTAGATGACCGGTTTCCATTTATTCGTCATCATCAAAAAGAAAGGATTTCGACTCAAGAAGACTTCGATATGAGGACAAATTATGAATCTAATGAAAATGATGATATTTTTAGGGTGAAAAAATTGAATGATGCTGCCATGACTCCAGTATATTGACGATGCGATAAAATGAAAAGGCTGAAATTTTTAATCCTATTATTTCATGGGAAAAATTTGTATGGGATTTCTAATACAACAATCGATTACATTCTTACCTTCTTGAAGGATTTACTTCTAGATGATGCGGATATTCCCTCAAACCACTATATGGGATGGAATTTAGTTGAGGAACTTGGATTTTCAAGAAACAAAATTCATGCTTGCCCGAAAGATTGTAGTTTATTCTGGGAGGAAACCGCTAAACAAAATGATTGTATAAAATGTGGCACATCACGTTGGAAGTCAAAATCTAATGGAACACCATCCCACATGCCAAAGAAAGTAATGTGTAACTTTTCATTGATCCCTAGACTCTAGAATCTTTTTATGTTTGATGAAATATCAATAAAAATGAGATAGAATGATATTGAGAGAAAGAATACTAATAATGAGTTGGTTCACCCTGCAGATGTATTTTCATAGTAGAGATTTGATGCTCGATATCCTGATTTTGCAGCTAATGTGCATAATGTGAGGCTGGGTCTTTCATGTGATGGTTTTAATCCATTTGGGAAGATTCTTACTTCGCACAACACATGGCCAATTTTTATACACATTTATAATATTCCCCCATGGTTGTGTATGAAAAAACCTTTCACTTTCATGAGTATACTCATATCTGGACCTTCTGATCCTGAAATTGATATTGACATATACATTCAACCCTTAATAAAAGAGTTGAAACTTTTTTGGGATGTGGGTGTGCACACATACGATTCATATTCGAAAGACATATTTCATATGAGTGTTGCGCTTATGTGGATGATCAATGATTTTCTGGCTTATGAAATGATGTCTAGATGGAGCATGAAAGGAAAAATGTCATGTCCTATTTGTATTAAGAATACATGATCCATAAGACTGAAACATCGCTGTAGTTTCAGTTTTACGGGACATCTAATATTCTTTCCAATGGACCATCCATATATAAATAATCCTCGAAGATTTGATAATACCATAGAGACTGATGATCCACCTCAGCGTATGTATGGAACTGATGTGATTAATGAATTGAAAGATTTTAGTTTTTCATTCGGGAAGGGTTAAATGAAATCTGGAAAGAGAAAGAATGTTTCCACTGAAACTTGTCACAATTGGAGGAAGAGGAGTATCTTTTTTGATTTTCCTTATTAGTCAACCAATTTTTTACGTCATTGCTTAGACGTAATGCACATTGAAAATAATATATGTGAAATGTTTCTCTTCATACTTCTAAATGTTAAGGGAAAGACAAAATATGATTTACGGTCTTGGCGTAACTTGGTGGATTGGGGCATCATACCAGAATTGCATCCTGTGCGTATCAATAAAAATAAATGGCAAGTTCCATGTTCTTCTTATGTGATGACACCTACGGAAAGAAAACAATTTTTGGAAGTATTAGAGACTATTAGAGTTCCTGATGGCTATTCAAGCAACATATCTAAACGGGTCAACAGAAGAGAGTTGAATCTAAAATCTTTGAAGACTCATTATTATCACATTCTTCTGCATGAGTTGATTCCAATAGCAATCCACCATATTTTGTCCAATAATATAAGGGTGACTGTTATTCAGTTGTGCAATTTGTTTAGATATATTTTTGCTAAGAAGTTGTCTAAGTATTTCTTGCAAAAAATGTTGACATATGCCCCATTAATTTTGTGGGAGTTGGAGAAAATATATCCTCGATCATTTTTCACATGAATGCTGCATTTTAATGTCCATATTTCCACTGAAATACTTCTTGGAGGACCTGTTTATTTTCATTGGATGTATCCAACTGAAAGAAATATATACAAATTAAAGTCTTATGTCTAAAACAGGAATCATCCCAAAGGTTCTATCATGAACAGTTACTTGGCTCAAGAATGTATGGATTTATTCCCAATGTATTTGTCTGATCTTAATACAAGAATGAACAGAACAATGAGAAATGAATAAGAACATTATGAGAAAATTGAACCCAGTTTTCCATCACTTCTTCAAACAGAAGGAATTCCTGGATCATATACATTGAAGGCATTAAGGCTTGAAGAGCGGAAGATGGCACATCACATTGTTTTGTTCAACTGTGATTTGTTCGACGACTACATCTGGTAATTAAATTTAATATGTATATCTTACATATATATCTATTAATCTATTCATATTTTTTATCTACAGGGAACATAAAACAATGATAAATAGAAAGCATCGTTCTTTATCTTTGAGAAGGAGGGAGACTTTGCATAGTAAAGAGTAATCTGCTTGGTTAAAATTGAAGGTAAAAATATTACTGTTTAAAATAATTAAAGCAATATTTAATTAAGTTTAATATTCATTTATATTTCAGGTATTGATTTTTCCTGCTGACTCTATCTTTGAGGAAATAAGAGCTATGGATTTTGGTCCTAATACCGTGGTTCATGAATGCAAATCAATTGTTATCAATGGGTACAAATTTACTTTCGTTGAATAATCAAAGAACATGAGAACACAACATGATGTTGTTATGGTTACTGCCACAATAGATCATTATTACAGTGAATCAGATAGTAGACTGTGATTAAAAAATATGGGTTATTATGGAGTTGTTGAAAAAATAATATTATTGGATTATTACTCTCATGGATGAGTCACGATAATGAAATTCCATTGGTTTGATTCTATGATGAGACAGGGCACATTTATTGATGATTGTGGATTTCAAGTAATTAATATGACTCACACTATTTCTACCGAAGAACCATATGTATTGGAATAAATGGCTAAACAAGTTTTTATGTCAAAGACCAACTTCAAACTGAATTTGGTGTCATAGTTGAAGTAATTCCAAGAAATATTTTTGATGATGGTGATGATATAATTGACACTTTCCCTACCACCATTGGAACCAATCCATTTATTTATTTTGATGACTTTAATAGCTCAATTGTCAGAGTTGATTGTGAACCTAAAGTTGTGGGGGAAAATATATAGAATCATCCATCCATGTTCTCAATTATTTTGGTTTACCTCGATTTGGAATTTTTATTTGAATTACATTTTCTAATTTGGAAATGAACTATATTTAAACCTACGAAACCAAAATTTCTAACTTGGTGAACATTTCAATTCTTTAACTGTGATTTTTATAAAATTTTTATGACTCTAAGTCCTCTCTTTAAAATTTTACCAAGTAATAAACATGATGGTTTGTATTCTTCTACAAAACATGTATTGAAACCTGTATCATCTACCTGAGCTAAAGAAATTAAATTTTTCCTTAATTTTGAAAACTTCTTTACTACTTATGAATCTGGTAGAATCAATGTTCCATGATTTTAATAGACTGATGACACTTAGTAAATAATCATCCTACTAAAAACTAAATTTCTTTATTACATCTTGTACAATTTATTGACTTCATTATATATTTGTTCAAGATCACCTAAAATAATGGTTAGTTAAATTATTCATGAATCCCCCTATTCCCACTCATTTTTTTTGGGTTACACATTAGTTATCCTTTTCTATTTACTTATATATATTTTTTTAAATGTAGGAAAATGAAACCAATTGAAGAGAGGCGACGAAAACAGATTATGGACAACAATCGGCGCATGACTGAGCTAGGCATTCCACCACTAGTGCCTCCAGAGAGTATTTTATTTCAAATATATTTATTTAAATAATATATAATGTCATGTGATTAATTTTTTTAAACATTTTTTAGGATCCATCTATTAGGTGATAGTTATTTGATGAGCAACCTAGTAGTGGTCCCAGTACTCGGGGTGTTTATACGAGGGGAGTGGTACAGGAGCTAGAAGATATGGTTGGCATACCCGATTAGACCCTACCCATCCCACTGACATACCATCCATACCACATTCTGATCCTAGAGTTCCGTTAGGGACACATGGAATATTTAGTCCCCCCATGTTTTCACCACCCTTTACATCGATCCTCCTCACCCATCTGTACCATATCCGATGATGATTCCCACTCCCCATCCACCATTTGGCCAGTCATCCCTGTCATCTTCTTTTACTTCTGATTCCTTCTCTCTGGGATTTCATATTCCATCTTCTTCGAATCCTGCTTCGCCAGAGTCGGTCCCTATCATCTTCTTTAGAACAAGGATCCATGGTTCATTTTTGACATGTATGAGTCAACCTAGCCTCAATCTGAGGCACGGTGTGGCCAGTACTACTCAAAGTGTCTCACTTTTATTTGAAATGGACAACATTTTTAAGTGAAAACAACAACTGACATACAAAAAACCAACCAAACACATTCATATTGTGTTGATACTTTCATACAACGATCCATGGGTCATATGTGATGTGTACCAGTCAACCCTGCCTCAATCCGAGGCACGGTGTGGCTAGTATCACTTGAAGTGTCTTTCTTTTGTTTAAAATGGACACCCTTTTAAGTAAAAACAACCGGCATATAGAAAACTGACCAAAAATATTCATATTGTGTTGATAATTTAGCACAAGGATCCATGGTCACTACTACAAATATGACTTTTATTAGCGCTAAAAATGGCCTTTAACAATGCTAGAAAAGCACTATTAATGCTGGTGAAGATAAAGGGGGGTCCCCTTTATCTGCGATCCAAAAAGCGCTGATAAAGATCCCTTTATTAGAGCTTCCTTTATCAGCACTTTTGTTTTAGCGTTGATAAAGCACCCCTTTTATCAGCACTTTTTTAAAAGCTCTGATAAAAGGTAAAAAAAATTAAAAAATTAAAAAAAATTAAAAAAAATTAAAAAAAATTAAAAAATACTTCCAATCGGGGGCTTTTATAGCGCTTGAGCCCCCCCTTTTACAGTGCTTTTCCACCCCCCTATAGTGCCCCATGCACCCCCTCCACCCTTTAACAGCGCTTGCTCCCATATTCCCCCATGCGCGCGCGCGCCTAACTCCACCAGGATTTGAACTCGAGACCTCCCCCCTGCACGCCTAAGCCCTTACCACTCCTCTATTTTGATTTGTTTTCCAATTCATGATATCTTAATATATATATATATATATATATATTTATTTATATTTATTCGTATAGTAATATATATTTATACTAATATATATATAGTTATATTATAATATATATATAGTTCTATTAATATATATATAGTTATATTAATATATATATATCTCTCTCTATATATTTAGTAATATTTATTCATAGAGTAATATATATTTATATTAATATATATATATAGTTATATTAATATATATATAGTCATATTAATATATATAGTTATATTAATATATATCTCTATTTATATATATATAGTTATATTTATTCAGATAGTAATATATATTTATATTAATATATATATATATAGTTATATTAATATATATATATATAGTTATATTAATATATATATTTATAGTGATATTAATATATATATTTATAGTGATATTAATATATATATTTATAGTAATATTAATATATATATATGTGTAGTTATATTAATATATATATATATATAGTTAGATTAATATATTGGTATATAAATATTCATATATTTGTATTTTAAATAAAATGGATATTAGTTATTATTTAGATAAAGGTAATATATTTTATAGCTAAATATATTTTATTATTTATATTTATAATTAAATTTTTATATGTGAATATATAAAAAATATGTATATATTGTTATATATTTGATTATAAATAGAAGTGAATTATAAAAAATGATGAAATTTCAAAGACATAATATCAATATGAATGTAATACCTTGGAATAAATCCAATACCCACTAAAAAAAAGCCAATAATACCTCATTAAACGAGGCTGAAAATCCACAAAATGTTAAAAAATCGGGGTACCCCAACTAAAAACTCAGTTTTGGACGCCTTATAGGAATTTTTAGCCTTGAAAAAACCTTTATCGAGGTCCCCCTAAGTCATAGCGACGTAGAGCTCGTTGCAGGCTTCGATTTGATATGTGGTAGAGCTAAAACAGACTCCCGGATCAAAAGTTATGGCCGTTTGAAGTTTGAGTTGCGTTTTTAACATATTTTGGATCTTTTTTTATTTTATTTTTATTTTTTACTCTTCAAATTGGTATTAAATGACTATTACTCCATAATAATTAGTAAATTATTAATTAAAAATATTTTTTTTTATTTTTTATAATCCATTTTCACTATATATATATTATATATTAAGTATATTAAGTGTAAATGTATATTTATACCTATCTAAAATATATTTAAAAATTATATATTATATTTATATCAATATAAATATATTTATATATTTATATATTAATATATTAATATATTAATATATTATTTTTAATAATTTTTTTTGAAGTCGACCCTTTATCAGCGCTAACGAAAAAGCGATGATAAAGGGGGACTATTTATCAGCACTTTTTCGTTAGCGATGATAAAGGTTGGCACTGAGAAAAATATTTTTTATGATAGTGGGGTCATTTATGATGTGTGAGAGTCAACCCCGCCTCAATCCGACGCACGGTGTGGCCAGTACCACTCAAAGTGTCTCAATTTTATTTGAAATGGACAACATTTTAAGTGAAAAAAACAACTGGCATATGGAAAACTGACCAAATGCATTCGGATTGTGTTGATACTTTTGGGAAATGATCCATGGGTCATATGTGATGTGTACGAGTCAACCCTACCTCAATCTGAGGCACGGTGTGTCCGGTATCACTCAAAGTGTCATTCTTTTGTTTAAAATGGACACCCTTTTAAGTAAAAACAACTGGCATACAGAAAACTGACCAAATGTATTCGGATTGTGTTGATACTTTAGCAAAAGGATCCATGGGTCATTTTTGACGTGTACGAGTCAACCCCGCCTCAATCCAAGGCACGGTGTGACCGATACCACTCAAAGTGTCTCACTTTTATTTAAAATGGACAACATTTTATGTCAAATCAACAACTGACATATGGAAAACCGACCAAACGCTTTCGGATTGTGTTGATACTTTAGGAAAATGATCCGTGGGTTATATGTGACGTGTATGAGTCAACCCCACCTCAATCTGAGGCATGGTGTGGCCGGTATCACTCGAAGTGTCTTTCTTTTGTTTAAAATGGACACCCTTTTAAGTAAAAATAACTGGCATACGGAAAACCAACCCAACTTATTCGGATTGGGTTGATAATTTAGAACAAGGATACATGGTTTATTTTTGACGTGTATGAGTCAACCCCACCTCAATTTGAGGCACAGTGTGGCCGGTACCACTCAAAGTGTCTCACTTTTATTTTAAATGGACATCATTTTTAAGTGAAAAAAACAACTAGCATATGAAAAACCAACCAAACGCATTTTTATTGTGTTTATACTTTTGAACAATGATCCATGGGTCATATGTGATGTGTACAAGTCAACCCCGCCTAAATATGAGGCATGGTGTGGCCAGTATCACTCGAAGTTTCTTTCTTTTGTTTAAAATGGACACCCGTTTAAGTAAGAACAACTGGCATATGGAAAACCGACCAAACGTATTCGGATTGTGTTGATACTTTAGAAAAAGGATCCATGGGTCATTTTTTATGTGTATGAGTAAACCTCGCCTCAATTCGAGGCACGGTGTGGCCGGTACCACTCAAAGTGTTTCACTTTTATTTGAAGTGGAAAACATTTTAAGTGAAAACAACAACTGACATACGAAAAACTGATCAAACACATTCTTATTGTGTTGATACTTTCGAACAATGATCCATGGGTCATATGTGACGTTTATGAGTCAACGATGCCTCAATACGAGGCACGGTGTGGCCGGTATCACTCGAAGTGTCTTTCTTTTGTTTAAAATGGACACCCTTTTAAGTAAAAACAACTAGCATACAGAAAACCGAACAAATGTATTTGAATTGTGTTGATAATTTATAACAAGGATCCACGGGTTATTTGTGACGTGTATGTGTCAACCCCACCTCAATCTGAGACATGGTGTGGCCGGTACCACTCAAAGTGTTTCACTTTTATTTGAAATTGACAACATTTTAAGTGAAAACAAAAAATGGCATATGGAAAACTGACCAAACACATTTGGATTTGGTTTATACTTTAGAAAAATGATCCATGGGTCATATGTGACGTGTAAGAGTCAAACTCTCCTCAATACAAGGCACGATGTGGATAGTATCACTCGAAGTGTCTTTCTTTTGTTTAAAATGGACACCCTTTTAAGTAAATACAATTGGCATACAAAAAACTGAACAAAAATATTTGGATTGTGTTGATACTTTAGAACAAGGATCCACGGTTCATTTTTGAAATGTACGAGTCAACCCTGCCTCAATTTGAGGCACGATGTGGCCGATACCACTCAAAGTGTCTCACTTTTATTTGAAATTGACAACATTTTAAGTGAAAACAACAATTGGAATACGGAAAACCGACCAAATGCATTTGGATTGTGTTTATACTTTTGTAAACCAATACATGGGTCATATGTGAAGTTTATGAGTCAACCCTACCTATATCCGAGGCACGGTGTGGCTGGTATCACTCAAAGTGTCCTTCTTTTGTCTAAAATGGACACCCTTTTAAGTAAAAAAAATTGGCATACAGAAAACCAACCAAATGTATTCATATTTTGTTGATAATTTAGAACAAGGATCCATGGGTCATTTGTGATGTGTAAGAGTCAACTCCACCTCAATCCGAGGCACGATGTGGCTGGTACCACTCAAAGTGTCTCACTTTTATTGGAAGTGGACAACATTTTAAGTGAAAACAACAACTGACATACAAAAAACTGAACAAAATCATTTGGATTGTGTTGATACTTTAGGAAAACAATCTATGGGTCATATGTGACGTGTACAAGTCAACCCCACCTCAATTCGAAGTACAGTGTTACCGTTATCACTCAAAGTGTCTTTCTTTTGTTTAAAATGGACACCCTTTTAAGTAAAAACAACCGGCATACAGAAAACTGAACAAATGTATTCTTATTGTGTTGATACTTTATCAAAAGGATCCATGGGTCATTTTTGACATGTACGAGTCAACCCCACCTCAATACGAGGCACGGTGTGGCCGGTACCTCTCAAAGTGTCTTACTTTTATTTGAAATGGACAACATTTTAAGTGAAAACAACAACTGGCATACGGAAAACTAACCAAACACATTCAGATTGAGTTTATACTTTGGGACAACGATCCATGGGTCATATATGATGTGTAAGATTCAACCCCGCCTCAATCTGAGGCACAGTGTGGCTGGTAACACATGAAGTGTCTTTCTTTTGTTTAAAATGGACACCCTTTTAAGTAAAAACAACTGGCATATAGATAACCAACCAAACATATTCAGATTGTGTTTATGCTTTAGCATAAGGATCTATGGGTCATTTTTGATGTGTAAGAGTCAACCCCGCCTCAATACGAGGCACGGTGTGGACAATACCACTCAAAGTGTCTCACTTTTATTTAAAATGGACAACATTTTAAGTAAAAACAACTGACATACAGAAAACCGAACAAATATATTTGGATTGAGTTGATACTTTATAACAAGGATCTATGGGTCATTTTTGACGTTTACGAGTCAACCCCACCTCAATACGAGGAACGGTGTGGCTGGTGTCACTCGAAGTGTATTTATTTTGTTTAAAATGGACCCCCTTTTAATTAAAGACAAGTGACATACAGAAAACTGACCAAACGTATTCGGATTATGTTGATACTTTAGTACAAGGATCCATGGGTCATTTTTGTTGTGTACGAGTGAACCCCGCCTCAATTTGAGGCACGGTGTAGCTGGTACCACTCAATGTGCCTCACTTTTATTTGAAATGGACAACATTTTAAGTGAAAACAACAACTGGCATACGGAAAATAGGCAAAATTCATTTAGATTGTGTTGATACTTTAGAAAAAATGTCCATGGTTCATATGTGACGTGTACAAGTTAACCCCGCCTCAATCTGAGGCACGGTGTGGCTGGTATCACTCGAAGTGTCATTCTTTTGTTTAAAATGGACACCCTTTTAAGTAAAAACAACTAGCATACAGAAAACAAAACAAACATATTTGTATTGTGTTGATACTTTAGTACAAGGATCCATGGGTCATTTTTTACATGTACGAGTCAACCCTGCCTCAATCTGAGGCACATTGTGGCCGGTACCACTCAAGGTGTCTCACTTTTATTTAAAATGGTCAACATTTTAAGTGAAAACAATAACTGGCATACATAAATATGACCAAATTCATTCGGATTGTATTGATACTTTTGAAAAATGATAGATGGTTTATATGTGACGTTTACGAGTTAAACCCACCTCAATTTAAGGTACGATGTGGCAAGTATCACTCGAAGTGTCTTTCTTTTGTTTAAAATGGACACTCTTTTAAGTAAAAACAATGACATATGGAAAACTGACCAAACATATTTGGATTGTGTTGATACTTTATCACAAGAATCCATGGGTTATTTGTGATGTGTACAAGTCAACCCTACCTCAATATAAGGCACAGTGTGACCGGTACCACTCAAAGTGTCTCACGTTTATTTAAAATGGACAACATTTTAAGTGAAAACAACAACTGACATACGGAAAACCGACCAAACGTATTCGGATTGTGTTGATAATTTATCACAAGTATACATGGGTAATTTTTTATGTGTACGAGTCAACCCCACCTCAATATGAGGCATGGTGTGGCCGATATCACTCGAAGTTTCTATCCTTTTTTTAAAATAGACATCATTTTAAGTAAAAACAACTGGCATATGAAAAATAGACCAAAATTATTTGGATTCTGTTTATACTTTATAACAAGGATCCATGGGTCATTTTTGATGTGTAAGAGTCAACCCCGCCTCAATCCAAAGCACGGTGTGGCTGGTATCACTCAAAGTGTCATTATTCTGTTTAAAATAGACACCATTTTAAGTAAAAACAAATGGCATATAAAAAACTGACCAAACGTATTCGGATTGTGTTGTTACTTTAGAACAAGGATACATGGGTCATTTTTGACATTTAAGAGTCAACCTTGACTCAATCCGAGGCACGGTGTGGCTGGTACCACTCAAAGTTTCTCAATTTTATTTGAAATTGATAAAATTTTATGTGAAAACAACAACTGGCATATGGAAAACAGAACAAATGCATTCAGATTGTGTTGATACTTTATGAAAACTATACATGGATCATATGTAATGTGTAAGAGTCAACCTCGCCTCAATCTGAGGCACGGTGTGGCCGTTATCACTCCAAGTGTCTGTATTTTGTTTAAAATGGACATCATTTTAATTAAAAACAACTGGCATACGAAAAAATGACCAAACGTATTCGGATTGTGTTGATACTTTAGCATAAGGATCCATGGTCCAACCTCACACAATCCACTTCTCATGTGGGTAACTTATACCCCTATTCTAAAACACATAACATTTAATACGCCAAGGACAACTACATTCCCTAAGTCCCACAAGCTCATTGATACACACCCATTATCATCATCACTAAGTTCAAAGACACCTGCCCCAAACCATGGGACATTATATTTGTGTTTCGTTGAAGTCATTTATCCATTTCCTTATTTTGGGGTTATTAGCTTCTAATTTTTGAATTCAATCATGTATGTGTTATACAAAATGCAATTTTGTATGTATTATTAATTTTGTATAACACATATAATTACATATTCAGTTTTTTATGTATTGTATTCTTAATTGATAATTAAATTATGTATGTATTCAATTCAGTATTCAATTATGAATTGAATTCCGGATTGCACATGTAATTGTCATGTCAATTCTGAATTTAATTCTAAATAAATTATGTATGTTTATAATTACCTTATGAATTATGTTTTAATTATGTATGTGTATAGTTTCAAGGTGAATTATTTGTTAAATATATATGAATTAATTGTGTATATATAGGTGTTATAGTTTTTTATTACAGGTAATTGGAGTTGGGGAAGTTGGAAATGCAGAAAGTGCAGCCTGCTACTGGAAATCACAGAGCAGCAGACTGCTGCCTGAATTGCATAGCAAAGCCTATTCCAATGGTTTACAACCATTGGCATAGGTTTTTTGATGTGTTTTATACCAATGGTTTTAAGAGAACCGTTGGTAAAAACACTTTCCCAACGGTTTACAAACCGTTGGGATATAGGTGAAATGTTTAGATATACCAACGGTTTGTGTAAACCATTGGTAAAAATCTATACAAAACTATATTCCAATGGTTTGAAACTATTGGAATAGTATTTTTACCAACGGTTTCAAACCATTGGTGAAAATTTATACCAACAGTTTGACATAACCGTTGGTATAATGTAGATTTTCCTAATATATACCAATGGTTTTCCAGAAACTGTTGGCATATGTTTTTCCCTATGGATTACTTCCCTACAGTTTGGATAACCATTGGTATATATTATACAAATGGTTATCCATCCTTTACCAACAGTTTGGAACCGTTGGTAAAGGGTTCATTTCCAGTAGTGGTTGGAGTATTTCTAAGTCATAAATGACACTGTGTGTTGACCAGGAATAGGTGGCACACAGTTTCTAGATTACACGCCGTTTGGTCCACTGAAAACGGCGTGTAGTCCCTTAGGGTTAGGGTTGGACCATGTACCCTGTACATAGATTGCCCAGCTGGAAACCATGTAACGCAGATACTACATGACATGTGTCCCACTGAACACACCGTGTACTCTAAAAATTTCCGAAGTACATCTATACGCCATGTCCCCAGGCATGTACTTCGGATAGACGGTGACCAAAATTACACACCATGTAGTCGGAAATAAACACCGTGTACTCATCCAAATTACGCAGATTTATTAAAATTTATTATTATATTATACAAACCCTTAAGACGTGTACCATAGTGCAGGTGTAAAGATGAGGCACAATATGTGATAAGTGTTTTATATATATGTGTTTAATTTAACATCTGTGTAATGTTCATTTCTACTCATTGGGTAGTTATAAAAAAGAATACATCGAGTTTCCTATAAGGTACAAGTTACGTACAAAGATAATTTTAAATGAATTTATTTGTTTAAAATTATGATGGATGAGAATCACAAGGAAATTAAAAAAATGGTTTAAGATAAAAGGATTGATTAATTAAAGATAATTAATTGATTCGAGCATGATTTATCTTAAATAAGAATGATTAATGAATTGAATGCTAGTTTTATTTATGCGTAAATATTATTTCATTCATATATGATCATGAGCTAGACCAAGATCTTTGTATGTGAATGGTGTATTTTAATTTATTTATTTAAATTAAATTTGTTGGACTGCGAGCCTTCTCCTCATTAATATATAGGGCATGCGTGGACAAGGTTTATTTTATGTAAAACCCCATTTTACCCCTCACCTACATGTGAGATAAATTCATATGTAATGGATGGAGCTCCCAAGATGGTGGAGGTGGCTCAAGTTAGGAGCCAAGGTGAAACCAATCCAAGGAGATACAAAGGTGGACAGGTGGAAAGCTGTAAACATGAATCCAAAAGGTTCAAGGTATTTCTCCCCTAGGTCTTGGGTTAGTTTATCAACCAATAGATAAACTAACCAATAGAACTAGATCATGATCATACTATTTATTTTATTTCTGTCAGTTGCATGGTTTATTTATTTTGGGTGTGTTTTCACAATCACACAATTAATGAATTAAACAAGCATGCAAGATAGAACTAAAATAAAGACCGGCTTATGTGTAACATATTATCTTAGACATGGTTAATCACTTAAGTATATCCCACTTAATATTAAAAAGCATGTAATCAAAGATAATAAAATGGAAATTTATGTATAAGGATAAAATCCCTCAAATAAATATTAATTCAGAATAGTCATCCATGATCGTGGTTAGAATCAAACCATAGTTCAAAGTGCTTGACCAACCCTAGTTGGGGTTCTTTAAATTATTGGGGAATTATAATTCAAGGTTTTGGGTTGAATTAACTTGGTTTTCATCATGGGTTGACTGCCACAATAGGACTTGGTGTGACCAAGATGCAAAGGTTGAGGAAATTCAAAATAAAAGGATTTCAGTATTAGGGAGTCCACTCAGCGGATCAAGGAGCTTCGAGTTAATGCAGTTGGCATTTGTAATGCCTGCCTAAAACCCTTCCAGTTACTTAACCAACCCTATCTAGGGTAATGCGAAGGGAAATATGGATCCTTACCACTAGAATATTTAGGCAACATAATATTCTGAAGTCAATGGTGAGGGCCACTGGATTTTGATAAAATAGAGGGAGACTAATGAGTATTAATTAATTTATTTGTCTCAGTTTTATCATAATAAAGTACTAAACCTTTTCTCATCTTAATTTGTAGAAACATCAAGAAAAAAGACTTCAAACATATCATTGCAAACCATACTTGAGAAGGAAAACCTTCTCACCAGTACCAATTTCCAAGAGTGGCAAAGGCGTTTACGAGTCATCCTTCGCCACGAGAGGAAATTGTATGCGATAGAAGAGCCTATTCCAATTGTGCCTGGAAAAGAGGCCAGTGATGAGGAACTATCTCTCTATATGAAACATATAGATGATGCCACATATGTCCAGTGTTTCATGCTATCGGCCATGTCTAATAAGCTCTTGAAGCAACATGAAAACATGGACACGTATAGAATGATGTCTCACCTTAAGGATATCTATCAAGATAAGGCGATACATGAGAGATATGAGATCTACAACACTTTTTTTACAACTAATCTTGGAGATTATACACCATCTGGGCCTCATGTAGTCATGATTATTGGCTACATTGAACGCCATGACATCTTAGGGATTAAGTTCCTGGATGAGTTGCGTATAGATCTCATCCTATCATCACTACCCAAGACCTTCTCTAGCTTTATTGTCAACTACAACATGAGAAACAATGAGAAGAGTCTATCAGAACTTATAAACTTAAATTTCTAGGTAGATAAGGACATGGGGCGTAAAAAACCCACAGTCCTTATAGTGAATAAGAAAAGGAAGGACAAGGAAAAAGGGATAAAGACTTATAAACGGCATGAAGACCCCAAGCACCATCCCTCCAAGAATGGGAATATCCATAGGCAGGTCAAGGAATGGGAGAAAATATGTTTTTCATGTGGCAAGCAAGGTCACTGGAAGAGGAACTGCACCTAGAAGCATGGGGATGCTAAAGGAGCGTTCTTTATTGAGTGTAATCTATCCATTTCTACACATTGGGTATTAGATACAGCTTGTGGGGCTCAAATTTGTATTCAAATGCCGGAACCAAGTATATTTAGAAAGATTTCTAGAGGAGAGGTGGATCTTAGAGTTGCCAATGGCATGAGGCTCGATGTGTTATCCATTGGTGATTACCACCTCTCATTGTCAACTGGGATGTCTTTGGTTTTACATAACTGTTTTTATGTGCCTAGTGTTACCAAAAACATAATTTCCGTATCATGTTTGGATATGTATGGATTTATTTTCAAGTTTGGAAATAAGGGTTTCTTATTTTATAATAACAAAGTATGTTATGGTATGACGCATTTAAATAATGGTTTGTATCTATTAAATTATGAAAACCAAGTGTTGGAAATCAATAATGAAACAAACTCACATGACTCATACATCACCCAGTTGTGGCATCACCGTCTTGGTCATGTAAACGAGAAGCACTTGACAAAGATATAACTAGATGGTTATTTAGACTCTAATTAGATAAAACCACTTGATAGATGTCACACTTTTTTTACAAGGTACAATGTCCAAGCCACCTTTCAGTGGATAGGGTGAAAGGGTCATAGAGCTTCTAGGATTTGTGTACACAAATGTGTGTGGACCATTTCCAGTAGAAGCTAGAGGTGGATATTCTTACTTCATTACTTTTACTAATGATTTGAGTAGATATGGATACGTCTACTTAATGAGGTATAAGTCATAATCCTTATATAAATTTAAGGAAATCAAGAATGAAGTAGAGAATTAGCTTGGTAAGAAGATAAAGAAGCTTTGATCGGATCGAGGTGGAGAATATCTAAACCAAGAGTTCATCAATCTTCTATGGGAGTCTGGGATTCTATCTCAAATCACTCCTCCTTATACACCACAGTGGAATGGTGTTAGTGAAAATAGGAACCGCATCTTGTTGGACATGGTGAGGTCGATGATGAGTCATACAGATCTTCCATTATCCTTATGAGGATATTCATTACAAACTACAACATACACATTAAACCGAGTACCAACTAAGGTAGAAAATGGAATTTCCTCCTAGTTATGGAATGAAAAGAAACCCATTTTGTCCCAAACATGTGTATGGGGATGTGAGGTATTTGTTAATGCCTTCTCAGGCAACATACTAGCACCCTGGGACATAAAGTCTATCTTTATAGGATATCCTAAGGAAATGGAAGGATATTACCTATATAACCCTTCAGACAAGAAAGTGATTATCGCCAGACAAGCCATATTTCTTGAGAGAGATCACACCCTCAAAAAGAATAATGAGAGAAATATTGAATTTGATGAATTTGATACTCAAGATACACATGAATTGGTATAGGAATAAGTTCCACATGTACCCATGGAAGAGGTTCTAGAAACACAAGTACTGTGTAGAAGCTTAAGAGAGGTAAGGGAACCAAAGAGATTTGGTTTCCTAGTCACTGAGGATGGTGAATCATTATTGTTAGACAATGATGAACCTCTATCCTACAAGGTAGAAGTAGAAAGCTCAAAAGTTGAAAGATGGCTAGAAGCTATGAATTCTGAGATGGATTCCATGTATCAAAACTAAGTCTGGGTTTTGGTCGATGAGCCAGTTGATGTAAAGACTATTGGATGAAAATGGGTATTCAAAATAAAAATGGACATGGAAGGTCAAGTTATCACCTATAAAGAAACTCTAGTGGATAAAATATTCTAAAAGCATCAAGGAATTGACTATGATGAAACATTTTCACCAGTTTCCATGTTTAAATCCATAAGAATCATACTTGCCATAACAACTTACCATGACTACGAGATTTGGCAAATGGATGTAAAAACAACACTTTTTAATGGGAACCTTTAGGAAGATGTCTATATGATACAACCAAAAGGTTATGTGACACCAGGTGAATCCAAATAGGTTTACAAGCTGTATAAATCCATTTATGGATTAAAGAAAGCATCTAGGTTGTCGAACATTCGATTTGATGAAGCTATAAAGGAATTTGGTTTCATTAAAAACTAATTTGAGCCATGTTTCTATAATTAGTTTAATGGGAATGTGTTCATTATCCTAGTAGTATATGTTGATGACATATTTCTTATTGGAAATGATGTACCAATATTGCAGTCAGTTAAGGACTGGTTGAACAAGTGTTTCTCCATGAAGGAATTGGGTGAAGCAGCCTACATTCTAGGGATCAATATCATTCATGATAGATCCAAGAGGCTACTTGGACTAAGTCAGGGTACATATATTGACCAAATACTAAAGATATTTAGTATGGAACAATCCAATAGGGGATTGGTTTCAGTGTCACATGGCCTGCATCTTTCTAAGAAAATGTTTTCTCAAACACAAAAAGAGAAAGATAGAATGAGTAATATCCCATACGCTTTGACTATAGGATCCATCATGTATGCCATGTTATGTACCTGTTGGGAAAAATCCCTCAAGGTAACCAAAAACATTTTTGGGTTGGTTGTGTTTGTTGATAAAAGCAGGTTTTTATGGTGAATTGTCAAGTTCCAAAGATGTTGTTGACAATCCATGTTGACAAGGAACCATGACAAAGGAATGAATGATATGGAGGTGGTACAAAAAGAACAGATACAAGGTGGTGTTGTTTTCTAGTGCTTTCCAAATTTTTGGGGTCCAAAATTTAGAGTTTGGTGAGCATCACGAAAAGTGGATATCCTTGAAGATATCATCAAAATATGGCAAAGGCATGAGTTTCGCAAATATAGGCTTCATTGATTGGATTTCTCAAAGACCAGAAGAATGTTGACGGTGATGCTTCGCGATTACATCAAGCATTGCAAATGACAGTGGTGAAGGGATTTGCGAGGGAGCTTCATAGAGAAGGCACGAAAAAATTGACGGGATGCTCCGCGATTACGATGAGCTCCACAATCAGAAAATTTCCATGGTGCTTCGCGATTTTGAGTGAATTTCAGTGGGAAATTCAGAGCTTCACAATTTGAGATGAAGTGGTGTTGACTTCGCGTGGAAGGTTCGAGAGTCGGTGGAAACGCCTATAAATAGGCCTCTACTCTCGAGAGAGAAAGAGAGAGAATTTTCATAGAAAATATATTTTTTTCTCGGCTTGTGAAGGTGGTTCACGAAGGCAGAGTGCTTCGTGAAATAAGAGCTCTGCGGAGGCTAATCTTGCTCTTAGAAAGTTGTGTGCTCCATGTTGGCTCAGTGAGCTTCGTGAGAGAAGTTGATATGCGATGAATTGAGATCCAAAATGGCCTGATCTCTGCGAAGGTGTGAGCTTCGCGAAAAGGCAGGAGCTTTGCGAAGGCCTTTTTGAGCTTCATGAAATTGGGAGCCACGCGAAGTAGGGTGCTTTGAGAAGGTATTTCCAAAGTAATTGCCCAGTGTTCAAGGAAAAAGGTGTATTCGTTAGTGGATGAAATTTGGAATTCAATAGAGAATCTATCTATAGTTTGGTATGTATGTATTCATGCAAATGAAGAGACCTACAAGTCTATAAATTGTGACCGAATCCCTTCCAAGTGCAGTGAGAAAAGGAAGAGGAAGAAGGTTATTCTTTCTAATGGCATTGAGCCAGTGAGAGAGAACATTATTGGGAAAGTAGTGAGCTGACCCTAAACATTATAAAGGCAGTGAGCCTGGGCATAGAAGTGATATATCCTGAACATTATTGGCAGTGAGCTTTAGTGGATTTGGTACAATAGCACATCTCCGTTGTATGCTCCTTGGACATAGCCTAGTGAGGGTGAACCAAGTAAAAATCTCTGTGTCTTCCTTCTTGCTTCCCTACATCGCATTTAAACCATCATCATCAGATAAAGACAAAAAGAAGTGATCATCATAAACACACAAGTTCAAAAAAAGTGACCCTAATAATAGAGAGGTCAAGATCTAGTGGGGCAGGAAGAATTTTGAAAAAGAATATCCATACCCTGATTCAACCTCCCTCTCAGGGTATCTAGGCCCCCTTTTTGCCCTAACAGTGCCAGGATTGATGTTTCCTATGCACTGAGCATGGTAGGAAGATATCAAGAAGATCTAGGAGAACGGTATTGGACTGCTGTAAAGACTATCCTTAAGTATTTGAGAAGAACTAAGGATATGTTTCTGGTGTATGGAGGAGATGAGGAGATTGTCATCAGAGGGTATGATGATGCTGGTTTTTAGAAAAATCAGAATGATCTGAAATCACAATTTGGATATGTTTTCTATCTCAATGGAGGAGCTGTGAGCTGGAAGAGTTCAAAGAAAATAGTTTCCACTGATTCTATAGTGAAGTATGAATATATAGTGGCTTCTGATACAGCCAAGGAATCCGTATGGATTTAGAACTTTGTCTAGGATCTTGATGTGGTCCCTAGAAGTAAAGATCCTATCATGTTGTATTGTGATAATACTGCAGCGGTGGCTCTTGCAAAAGAACCAAGGTCACATCAACGAACAAAGCACATACTCCAAAAGTATCACCTCTTGAGTAATTTCTATCAAATGGGTGAAGTTGATATAATCATAGTGTCCACGAAAGAAAACATGGTGGACCCCATGACTAAAAGCCTATGTTAGCAGAATCATGAATATCATGTGAGAGCTAGCGAGTTAAAGGTTTTTAGAAGTTGGCTCTAGTGGAAGTGGGAGTTTGTTGGAGTTTGTGGCTTAGAACCAACTACTTTTTACTTTATTCATTAAATAAATACCTTATCACATATTAATTGTTCTTCTGCGTGACAATACATGTGATAATGTCCTAAGGATAGCTGTTGCATTAAAGGGTCATAGTGGATCCCTGCTATGATGGGAACCCGGAAGTGCCCTAAAAATGTTCTTGAATATATATGTTCTATGGCCAGATGATTTTATTTGAGGGAAAAAAATAATATAGACCATTAGGGGTGAAGACTCATAAAATTTTGAGGCACCTTCTCATGGTGTGCTCCCTTGGTAATATCCAGGAGGATATTATGAGAATGAGACCCGCTAGTATGAAGTCCGCATTTCATAGTGTCATTGGATGTTCCTATCTGCGGGTGTGTATATTGGTCCTTAGACTTTACGATTATTATTAATGGGTATTAAAAATCTCTCACTTAGATGTATTGATGAAAACTATGATGACACATTGTTTGTAGTGAGGTAGGATACGTTGGGTGCATCACGAGTGATACTGTATTAATAGATAATGTGAGAAAGGATTTGTCCCTTCTGTTCCATAACAGAAGTAGATATCTTAGGCCCTTTGATGGAATTGATATTGCCTAAATAAATCCATATCCATGGTAATGAATGGGAAAGTTCAATTCTAGGAAGTCAAAGAAAGAATAATCGAGCACATGGGTTGATGGCACCAGCATGCAACCCACTTGATTCGATATATCAAGAAAAATGGATTATATTACATGATAAGCGTTTGTAGGAGGTGAAACATCATTGTGGTGTTAAATTATTTCTCTTTGGGTTCCTTGGAATGTTTTTAGATGCTAACCTTGGACATTAGGGAGGCTCCGCCTAATGCCACTGAGAAAGAGTCTTAGAGGGCCACACACTAAGTGTGTCCAAGTATATCAGTTAAATATGAATTTAATAAGTTATATAAATATTATTCTCGATTGTGGTTTAATAATTATTTAAGGATGCCTGATCACATCTATTTTGACACTAGTTATTCGAGAGAATATATTTTGGGTGAAATAATACATTTATTAGTGAGTAATGCATTGATATTTATTTTAGAAATAAATAGCCATTATTCAAGGTCTAATAAATGTGGTGGAGGAAATAAAGAAAAATGGGAAAATAAAAGTACACACTGTGTATATTAAATATACATGCCATGTATTTTTTCTGGGAATTTATGAAAAATAATAATATTATTTTAATTAGATAATATTAGGTATAATTCTCTAGGTGCATGTCAAATAATAATAATAATCAATTGTTATTATTAGACATGTAGTATTACTAAGAATTAAAAGAAATGAATAAATGGTTTCAGGTAATTAATTCATTTTATTATTCTATGTAATTAAAATCCCAATTATATAGTTCTCATTAGCCTAGCCACTTTTGTGGTTGTGCACAACGGATTTGGAAAATCTCTCAATCCAAGAGAGAATTATTTTTCCACCAAGAATGCTCTCAAGATACGAGAGAGAGATCCACCTCCACCGGATCAAGGTGATCGAAGGCAGACATCACAAGTGAAGGCTCTTCCATGATAGCACCCAGAGATCCCTTCAGTGATGTCCAGAGATACGTGGAGCACTTGTGGATCACTGCTAGAATAATCCCACACTTGGATTCTACGATGCAATGAAAGATCACATCAGATCGTGACCGGAAACATCAATGAAGAAATAATTCTATCAAGGTAATTATTGTCAATTAATTAAGTTAATTATAACCAAAATATGATGATCTTATTTATGGTTCTAGGAATACCCTCTTTATTTTTCATTCTTCATTCTATTTTGAAGATCCGATGTTTTATTATCATGACAGATCTCAGATTGATCATTGTTAACACTAAAATTAAAGTTGGGTACACCCACCAATGCGCTTCCGCTGTGCCTAGAACCTACAATGCTTAGCAGCGCCGATGACAAACTTGACTAAGAAAGGTGTGAAGTTCACATAATCAGATTCTTGTGACACAACCTTTTAGAAGTTGAAGGGACGTTTTACTTCAGCACCAATATTGATATTTCTATAGATGGGAAATAGTTACACTGTATACTATGATTCATCAAGTTTTGGGATGGGAGCAGTGCTTATACAGGGGGATTGAGTTGTTGCGTATGGGTTTCGGTAGTTGAGGTTACATGAGAGGAATTACCCAGCACATGATCTCGAGTTGGATACAGTTGTTCACACTTTGCTCTATTGGAGACATTATTTATTGGGGGAACATTTTTTGGTGTACATAGACCACAAAAGTATCAAATAAATCTTTACTCAGTGTGATTTGAATCTAAGATAGAAAAAGTGGGTGGAATACCTTAATTCTTTCAATTTTGAGCTTGCCTATATGCCTGGAAAAGGCAATGCAGTGGTTCACATACTGAGTATAAGGACTCAGATACAGGCTGTGCAGGAGGCTAGTGGTGAGTGCCAGCTTATGACTTTGTTCTCTAAGATGCATTTATAGGTGTACGACAGTCTGGGGCAGACTTATCTTCCATCTTTAGCTGTTACCTCTACTATACTGGACAAAGTGAGGATGATGCAAATATCAGATTATGAAGGCCTAGTTCTATGTGAGAGTATGGAATGTGAGGACCCTCCTCCTAGAGGGAAGATAGGCGATGATAAAGTTATGCATATCCATAGACATGTGTGGGTTCCATGGGATATACTCGAGGATTTTGATGCGGGAGTTTCATGCTTCAGCTTGGGCAGTGCATCCTGGAGTCACCAAGATGTATCGTGACTTGTGCCGTCAGTACTGGTGGCTTGGTATAAAGTGAGAAGTAACTGGTATTGTTATAAGGTGTTCCACCTATTAGCAGGTGAAGGTGGAGCATCAGCAGTCAAATGATATTTTATAAAAGTTACCTATTATAGAGTGGAAATGGGATGATGTCATGATGGATTTCATGATAGAGTTACCAAGGTTGCCTAGGGGAAACAATGCTATGTGGGTTATAGTTGATAGGCTTAAAAATGTCGCTCACTTCCTGCCAATCAAGGAGACCTTCGGTGTTGATGAGATCAAAAATTTGTATATTCGATAGGTAGTACGAATTCATGGGGTTCCTTGTTCTATCACTTCAGATAGGGAAACTCTCTTTACGTCTCATTTCTAGCAGAGTTTTCAGAGGCCTCTATGTACATAGGTGATTTTGGGCACATCATACCACCCTCAAACTGATGGACAGTCAGAGCATACAATTAAAGTGCTAGAGTAAATGTTGCGTGCATGTGTTCTATACTTTGATGGATCTTGGGAGAAGCATATAACCTTGGTTGAGTTCGGCTATAATAATATCTTCTAGGATACTATTCAAATGGAACCATATGATGCTTTATACGGTAAGTCATGCTGATCACCCCTATGTTGTCTAGAGGAAGGAGAGGCACTATACTGGGACCTTGTATTGTCCAAGAGGAAACTAAGTAAGTCCACTTGATTCAAAAGTGGATGGATGTTGCACAGTCTTGTCAGAAATCATATGCTGATCGTCGCAGATAACCTTTGGAGTTTGAGGTTGGAGATCGAGTTTCCTACATGTCGTTCTAAGGTTAGGACACAAGAGGATCAGGAGACAGAGTAAGATTTCACTGAGATATCTTAGACCGTTTGAGATTCTAGAGTGAATTAGGTCAGTTTCCTATCAGTTAAAGTAACATTAGAGGTACCGAGACATGCATGGCATCTTCCATGTATCTCAGCTACACCACTATCACTCAGAATTGTCTCACGTTTTTCAGCCTGAGGGGGTTGAGATTCAGGTTGATTCATCCTTTGAGGAGAATCCAATTTGTATAGTTGACAGGAGCATGAATGTTCTCTGAGGCTGGTCAGTTCCTCTCATACAGTTGCTATGGAAGCATGGTTGAGTACATGAAAATACTTAGGAGTGGGAGGCCGACGTACGTGCTTAGTGGATGGAGTTATTCTTAGATATGCCTCCACCAAACTTGGAAGGGAAATTGAGGGATGAATTTATTTAAGGGGGGAATTTTGTAATACCCTGGTTCTTCTTTTTTTGGTACAGTTTCTTTTATTTGTTTTCCTTTTAGTGTTTTTGAGAAAATAAGGGAAAACTAGACAAGTACTGAAATCATATTGTCACATGGGATGATTCAGGGTTACATGACGTGTAATTCTAAGTACACACCATGTAGTTTGGCCATTTATGAAGGGGATACATGGTGTGTAATAATGTTGGTAAGGAAAATAGGAAAAACCAACTACATGCCGTGTAATTCCTAGTACACATCATGTAATCATGTCGGCAGGACTTGGAAAGTAAGTCGAAGGATCTAAACCACCAAAAGAATAATTAAATTATACACACACCATGTATATAGACTTACACGCCCTGTATTTTGTGTTTTTATCTTAAAAAGGTAGTATCCTCTCTATTATGCAGATTAGATAGTGGGATCGCCGAGGGAACTCAAGAGGAGCGCCGAAATTTCAACCTCTTCCTGGTTGATCATCCAAACTCTGAATCAATCACTATCAGTCTCATTTGAACCCAATTAGTAAGCTATCGATTACTCTAGAGACGTTATTGGTGATTTTAGTTCTTGAATAAGTTACTTAATGTTGATTTAATATCCTTATTTTGTAGATCTCTACCGTTATATCTTGAATTGGAAGTCAAAGTTGGACGAGGAGAGTCATACTCCAATGAGGTAGGTGGTCTTGTGCCTCTTGTTAATTTTTGAGATATTTATATGTGGTGTTGTGCTAAGCGCCCATGTTTAATGTGTCTCCTTTAAAGGAATTTGATTCTTATTATTAATTAATGTTGTTTTGGTAATGAATTCAATGAATTAAATCATGTTTATCTTTGTTGTTTGGTTAAGGGCCACCGCGTAGGTGCATTTCCCTAAGAAAATTTGTTTGGTTGTTTCATCCTTGGATGTTTATGGGAATGCCTTCATTTCCCTTTTTGGGTTGTTTAAAAATGAAGTTGATTACTATCTATAATTTCAATTGCCTTAGAATTGTAAGTATTTTTTATTATGGATTTGGGATTGTGCTTTCCCACTTTTCCATGCAGTGATTTTACTTGTTTAATTAGGTTGGAATGTTTTATTAAATTTTAACGAGTAAATGGTAAATAACATTGGGTGATACATGGGTTCATCTTAGAACGTTGTGAATAGACTCTCATGACTATTGTACCTTACACCTTGGGTGATACATGGGTTCAGTTTAGAAAGTCATGGACGAACTCGAGAGGCTTTTGATTTACATGTCATTAGTGATACTTGGTCTCCCTAGTAGGACCTCCAGGGACAGACTAAATTGACATAATATTATATTACACATAGAGTGATACCTTGGGTCTCCCTAGTAGGACCAATGAGGATGGAATCACATGAAATTATACCAATTTCGATATTGATACTCAGGGATCTCTATTATGACAATTGAGAATAGAATCATAGGATGTCGGTAAAATTACACCTGTAGTGATACATGAATTCCAAATTAGGAATCCCAAGAACGGACTCAGTTTATACTTAAATGATGTAATGGAATGAATTGTGAAACATCTTGCAAGTCAAAAAATCTTGTATTCAGTCTTCACTTACTTGTTAGAAGGTCTTTTAAGACTTTTGTTATTCTTACTTTGCTATAGGGAATGTCCAGGTTAGGCTGAATTTTGGGACTTAAATACTTCAGGTAAATTAATTACTAATGAAAATAGTGGACTTTATAAACGAATTCCAGTACTTATAGTATTGTTTACTCTAAGTACCTCTTAGTTTATTACATTTCTTTACTATACACAACTATTGCATATACTCACTGACAGATTGTCATAGATATGAGGTGGTTGCCTACTGGGATTTATTTCTCACCCCCTGTTGAGGTAATGTTTTTGGACTGAAATAGACTTCATTGCTACAGGTTTCAATAGGGGAAAAGCTCCTTATACAAGTACTTGATTGCTGGTTAGGAGCTGGAGAGAATAGAACCAATCCAAGGCTTGTGATGCTACTGTGTTTCATTTGTATTGTTGTACCGTTGTATTGGATTTTACTTCATTGTAGTGTATCCTATTTTCACTGTTTTCTTGGTACATGTGACATGATGCATCATTTTGGTATTATATGACTTTTGGTTATATTTATCTTTCAGTCTTTAGTTGTCACTTTAGTTTCATGTTTTTACTGCTTTCGCTATTATTATTATTTATTCTGTTGTGTTACACTCTACTAATGAGGGTATTGTTTCTACACTATCACACCCTAGGCCCTCACTTCTAGTCAGAAGCCTCTGGAATTTGGGGAAATGCAGTTGAGGCCATGTTTCCAAACGGGTATGGGGAACTAGTTGATTGGATTTTAGACCTGAGACGTTAGACTTGGGAGAGAGAATAATATATTTGGGCCTAGTTTCTTGATCTATTTTCTTTAGGAACTCAATGATTCTTAGGAGGAGTGGCTCAAGGATGATCCGTTATAAGGTGGGGAGGCTTTAAGATCTCAGATTTCTTTGTAAGATATGTTCTTGTTTATGTTTTAGTTTTACTTCCGTTTTTTGGTTAATTAAATGTTTTTCCAAGTAATTAAGAAAGATAGGGGTGTTCTAGAGGTTTGGGACACAAAAAATGGGGAAAAGGGTTTTTCTGGGCAATCCGCATAGTTTGCGCATGGTTTGGAAAACCATTCAAGGGGAGACCATGCAGGCAGTAGCAATTTGTACGGTTTTCACATGGTTTAGAAAACCATGCGGGTTAACCATGTGGCCTGAAAACTTCTAAAAAATTACAAAAATTCCATTATGGGATTTCTTATACCACATGTCATTTCCTCCTATCTTCCTCCTCTATCCTTATTGATGCCTCAAAAGCTCCAAGGGATTTAAAGGATCAATCTCTCTCATCTTGGGGCTGTTTGGAGTGTTGTTGGTTATATATTTAAGATCAGAGTAAGGCTAATCTCCCTCTTGCTTCTATTTTTGGTTTAGGGTTTGTATCTCTTCCTTCTCTCTATATGAAGCTCTCAAAACCTACTTTTTTGGAGAGGTTTAGGTTGAGGCCTCAAGGTTTGGTTGAATCGGGATCTAAAGCTTCGATTGATAATGCTATTGCCAATAGATGTAAGGTAGGTAGTCTACAAGTTATATCCCTTAGTTTTTGTGTAGATATGTGCATGTAGGTTTTTTATTATTTCCCTCTTTTGATGAGTTCTTGGTAATTTTGACATGAGGTGATGTATTGTGTGTCTAAATGGTTAATTGAACCGCTCTTGATCCCCATGGGATGAAAGGATTATGACTCGACCAAATTAGGGCCACTTGTGGGGTGTGCCTATATTCCCTGAACTTAGAGTTAGCTAAGTAAGTGTAAGGACATTGTGCGAGAACATAGGGCCCATGATGAATATGTTAAAATTCTCAAAGGATGTGTAATTGATGTTTGGTAATACACTTAGGTTGGGTAAGGGCCTAAGAGGTTGTTTGGTTGGCATGAAAAAGGGTTAAATAGATTAATTGGAAAATTATAGGGGATTAACTTTGTACTTGAATATTCTTAGTGAGATAGGCATGGAAAATGGGAGTTGAGATAAAGGGGTTAAGTAATATGAATAATTAATGTGTTAATAGATTGAGGAAAAATGTTAATTTCCCATTTATTAATATTATTGTGATGTTGTAACTGATGTTGGCTATGCTTGTTGTGATATGGTTGATTGTGGTGAATGATTAATAAGAATGTGCACATGGATTGGTTGAGTGGGGTATCGAATTGGGGTTCTACACCCACGGGTTGAGTTGGACCGAGGTTCTAGATCTGCCCCTAAATGCAAAAGTTAGGGAAGGGGATGGAGTTCTATTCCCCTAATAGTTTCATTCCACCTGAACTGAGGGTTTGAGGTGAGGATTATGAAGTTGTTATAATGTGATGCCTTATGAGATAAGACTTGATTTATTTCCCATATGTTGAGAACATTGAACATTCCTAATCCATTGAACACATGAAAAAGGTAGGTTAAACCATGAAATGTCTATGTAGTGAACCTGGATTCAATGGTGGTATAAATTAAATGAACATAGTCTAAAATGGACAATTGAACTGTTTATCTTTATTTCCATTATTTATCATTTGCATGCACTATCTGACTTTCTGGATATTTTATAGACACCGTTGGTGGTGGACTACTGAGTTATACTCACACCTTTCTTAGGCCTCCATTGGGTACCCAAACAGATTTCATGCTTGTAGGTCAGTACAAGGGAAAGGGCCCTATTATAAGGAGTTGAGTTGGACACAGAACATTTTTGGGTGAGGTTCCAAATTTTAATTCTAGACCATTTTAGGGATTTTTCTATTTTCTTTCTATTGTTATTTTTTTTTCACCTGACACTATATCATGGCATGACATATTTACTATTCTATATAGTTGCACCCATTTTAGGATTTGGTTATTTATGCATGTTATGGATTATTCTCTTTTGTTTTTTCTATTTAAATTATTATATGTTATGGATTACTATAATATTAAGGGTATAGTCTCCTCACGTGACTTATTAGACCCTCGCTGCTAGTTAGAAACATCTAGCATATGGTTAGGCGTGCTTGAGGTCATGTGGTGACCCGACTCGGGGCACTGGTTTAGTGGCTCCCAGGTCAGGGACATTACAATTGGGTTCACTCCCCATTCCATCATATTAGTCATGGTTAACTCTGAAGACTATCATAGTGAATAGAGTCCCTTACTAAATTAGGTTCACTCCACATTCCAATCCTATTTATCTCATGAGATATCCATCTTTACCCAACATATTGTTGGGATATATAATTCTAGGATCACCCATAACATAATGAAAATAATAAATATTTATGCCAAAATATCATAAATTATTCATCATATCATAACCCATGAATAGGTAATGGGTTTCATAGACAATTTATCATTTCATTATATCATAACCCATAGAAGATAAATGGGCTTTATAACTTATATAACTTGTGGAAAAGAAAAAGGGTTTCACATAATCAGCCTTAAATCATAATAATAATAATAATAAATCTAAAGAAGTAAATTGGATGGTATCATTAGATCATATCCTCAATAAAGATTAAGTAACATCAAAGGATGTCATCATTGGAAAAAAATTCCTTTAAAATATCACTTGGAACATTTCCTAAGGAAAATACCCTTTTTACTTTGAAATAAATTATTTAAAATCTAAAAATTTCCCAAATATTAATGAAAATTTTTTATTTGAAAAGAAAATTGAAAAATTATAAATTAATATGTAAATCATTTAGCGGTCATGAAGTTGGGAAATTCTGTTCATGTTGTATAAGTTAAAAAAACATTCCTTTCACACTTTTGTAAAAAAAAGTCAAAAAGTGCCTCATTTTGATAACGATAAGATGATTCCTTTTAAACTAATTGTAAAAATTCAATAATGGGTAAAAATAACTTTAAAAAATCATAGGATAATATAAACATATCCTTGAAAACATTTTTAGAAAACATGGATGTGGAAAAAAAGGATTTTTGTCGAAGTGAGAAATACAATAGATTTTTCTTAAAAATGTTCTTATGATATCTTGAGTACTTAAAGAGAGGAAAATAAAAATAAAATGTGTAATACATATAAATAATAATTTTTGAATAAAATTAATGAGATTAGTCATGGGTAGTTAATTAAATTTAAACATCATAAACTTAATCACAAAAAAATTAATCTTTTTAAAAAATTCTCAAAAAATCACTCTAAGATAAATTTTACATGTTGATTTCAAAAATGAATTTATTTTTTCAAATAAATTTGTGAAATTTTTTAAAAAATAATTATATTTTATTCTGAAAAAAGCAATAAAACCATTTTTGAGGAAAAATGTATTTTTTTTGAAGCATATACAGACTTTATTAAAATTTGAGTATGTATTTATCAATATATTTTATTTGTATAAAAGTATTTATACATATTTTTAAATTTTATTTATTCATATTCACTCTACTAATTTAATGGATATATTATAATGATATAGTATGTTACCATTCATTTAGAATCGAGGTTGCGTGTATTGAATGCTATCGAAGAAATTAAATTTATTTAAAAATAAATATATCATAAAATATTAGAGAGTTACATTATAAACCCCTTAAAATGATTTTTCCTCAAAATTACATTAATCTAATATAAAAAATGTGGATATATCTATTTTATTTCATCTTAGGGTTATTAATTATGTTCTTTGAATTTCTAATTCCTCCATAGAACTTTAACATGGTGAGTAGCCTTGTTCTAATGCTCTTTATCTATAGGTTCCAATATTTATACAAGTTTTTATTTATAATAAAGATCATGATTTAGTGGTATGACCTATAAGTTTAGTAAATGTGAAGGATAAGGTATGTACTTTATATAGAGAGATACATTGAACATATCATGATATTGAGAGATGTTATGTGGAAGCTCTAAGCGATAAGCTACCGTCCCTACTCAGTCCAAAATCTCAAAGGGATGAATATATATAGGGAGTATCTTTACTTTATTTCTAAATCACATAAACTTATTCCATGGATAAATTAATAGTAATACCTTCTCACTAACTTTAAATTCTATATTTTGTTGATGATTGTTGGCATAACTTTTTTAATGACTCTAAGCTGCCTTGATGTGCTGCTAAATGGTTATGGATTTATCTGCTATTTTTTAGCTAGCTCAGATCCCAATAACTTTCTTTCTCTAACTTCATCCCATAATGTTAGAGTTCCACACTTCTTTCCATAAATGGATTAATAAGTATCCATATGAATTATTGAGTAAGATATATTGTTTTTAGAAAACTCAAAAATATAAGGGTTTTAATCCCAACCAAATTTAAAATCAATTAATCAAGATATCAATATATTCACTAGGGTTTTAATGGTTATATTATATTGAACATCTCTTTTAAGATGATAAGTAGTACTAAAACTCAAATCTATATCTATATCCCACTAAATACTTCAGTAGAACTTTGAGGTAAACCTCAAATCCTAATTAGATACAATTGAATGTGATACTCCATGAAACCTTACCACTACCTTAATGTATATTCTTGCAAGATGATCAATAAAGAAACATTATTTTATATTAATGAAGTGTCATGACTTTGTAAGGTGATAAATTACAACCTAAATAGAATTATAGACTTTAGAAATTTTGGGGAGTTTGAAAACAAAATCCATAGTGATTTTTTCCCATTTCCATTATGGTAAGGGTAATGGATATAAAATCCCATTATACTTCTATCTCGCAGCCTTAACTTGCTGAAATACCAAGAACTATGATACAAAATCTAAAATATCTCTCTTCATGTTTTCCCACCAAAAATAATGTTTCTAATCTATATACATATTTTTACTTCAAGGATGGATAGAGAATATTTAACTATGATCTTCATCCAATAACTCATTCTTCAAATTTGGTATTTATAGGAAAAATACTTAGTTCATGAACCTTATCATACCTTCACAATAAATGTTGAACTCAGGAACATTTCTAAACTTCTTTTTCAATTCCACATATTCCTTTTATTCCTTTTTAATATTTACATGGATAGATGGTTGAATAATCATTTAAACAAGATAATATTTCTTCTATTCCTATAAGATTTATAGATCTATAATTTTTAAATAAAAAAATATTGGATTATTTTTATCCTCATCATAGACAATTTAGTATTATACTTTCAACTCATAGGATCTACCACCTTGTTCACTTTCGCATGGTGGTAATGCATTGAGGATTCATAATATTTAATCAACTCCAAACATATTCTCTAAAATGTATTAAGATATTTTTTAGATAATATATACTTTAAACTTTTATGATTAGTATATAAATAAAATATTTCTCCATAAAGATAATACCTCTATATCTTTAATATAAAAATTAAAACATATGACTCTAAATCCTAATTTAGATAATTTTTATTATAAAAAAATCAATTTTCATGTGGCATAATCTATCACCATATCACTTTGAATGAGTAAAAATCTCATTCCATTCTTCAATTAATCACTATATATCAAAAACCCTTCTCCACTGTTGAGTAATGTAAGCACATGTGAATGGATTAACCATTTATTCAGTTCCCTAAAATTTTATTCACATTAATCTCTCCAAAATAACTTAGATCCCCTTAAAGTTAAATTTGTGAGTGTATTATTCATTCATGATAAATTCTTCAAAAACCATAAATAATACCTGGATAAACCCTAAAAACTACAAATCTTAGCCATCGAGGTTGGTTTTTTCCAATGTTTAGCAACTTCCTTCTCTAATGGATCCACATATTTACCCTCGCTTGAGATTATATGACCAAAAAATGATACTTTTTGAATCCATAATTCACACTTAGTAAATTTTTCATACAAAATATCTTTCCTTAGGGCCTTCAGAATAATCCTAATGTGGTCTTCATACACTTCCTTTCTCTTTAAATATATAAGAATATTGTCTATAAATACTACCACCAACTAATCATGGTAATATATAAAGAATCTATTCATTAAATCCATGAAGATAATAGGGTAATTATTAATAAAAAATCTAATCATTATGTATTCATAATGTTCATACCTTGAATTAAATGATTTCTTAGTTATATATTTCTTATTGGATCTCAGTAGACAATATCTAAAATGAAGACCAATATTAGAAAATTATTGAGCTCCATGAAGTTGATCAAACACATCATCAATACGAGGTAGATGATAATTATTAATGATTTTAATCATGTTATTTTCTTGATAATAAATGAAGTGTCACATTTATCTATATTTATTCTTAACAAAAATAATATGTGCATCCTAAGGTGATTCAGTTGGTCGAATAATCCCTTCTCAAGATTCTTATAGAGTTACTTCTTTAATTCCTATAACTTAATTGGGGATATTATATATATATTCTTTGAAATAGGTATAGAATTAGGTATGAGTTCTATTTAAAACTAAACTTCATTAGTTGGAAGAATATTTGGAAACTCTTCAAGAAAAACCTTAACAAACTCCCATAAAATAGGAATGTCTTTGATTTTGAGTTTATCCTCAACCATCTGATATAAACACCCCTTTTGAATAATAATAAAGACCCATACAATGGATATAATTTCCATTGTAAGGTTATATTTATTATCACACTAATATATGATCAAAGTTTGGTTTGGAATATAAGACATGACTTCCATTCCCTGTCAATTTATGTGGGATTTATGTAAATAAATCAAATACATTCCCAAATAACATAAAATTCAACTAGAGGTAGAATAAAAATATTTTCAAGAATCATATTCCCATAAAATTAAATTATATAAGAATAAAATAATTGAGAATCTATTATCACACTATCGGGATTTTTCACAACTAATTCAAAATATAATGATTAAGGTGGTATTTTGATTCTTTTATCAAATTATTTAGTTATAAAAGAGTGGGTATATTTATAATCAAATAAGACATTAGAAATTATAGAGTGGATGGTAATTGTACATTTTACCACATCATTATCTATATGAACAATATTGATTGAATGATATTTACCTTTTTATGGGATTAATAGGTTTATGATGTTGATGATCATCATTAACCTTTATATTTGAGCACTACTTATCATAATACCCATAATACTTGAATTTAAAACAGTAGAGTGTGGTTAGTGCATTATGTGGTGATTTTTCATTATTCGTTTCATTTATTGGAATCTTCACATCACTTCAGTATTCAATTTACCGATGAACTTCATTTCCACACTTAAAAAATTCACCTTCCCCCTTAATAAAATTTCCTCTATGTTTTCTTCCACAATTTGTACATTAATCTCATCTTATTATCTTCAAGGTTTTTATAATTTCATTTAAATTCCATATTTATTTTCTTATCAAAAACATGATATTGATGAGTAACTCAAATATACATATCTCCACCTTGATAGCACATCAAACAATTTATTCATATCTACTGAAGTCCCTTATGGACAATACCCTTTGGAGACTTGGTTTTAAGCCACTAAAGAATTAATCAACCTTACATTAAGGTTAGATGATAATACCAAAATCATATCTCATAATTATTTTAAAATTTTCCTTATAGGTACTAATGAATTTATCATCCTTCTACTTTAGCTCAAGGAATTAATTCCCCACTTTTATATGAAGAATATAAGGAAGGTACTTATTGAATAATAACCTCTAAAACTCATCCCACTCCATGCAGTCAATTTAATCCCATTGCCTCATGTTATTAATAAGGTTCCACCATTAATATGATTCTTCTTCTAAATGATAAACAACTGAAATAAATTTTCATGTTTAGAACACCAGAGAATGGAAAATATATTTTTAATGGTACTAATATATTTCTCAACAACTAGTGGATAAAAAACCCACTTAAATAAGGTGGATGTTTCCTCATGAAGGAATCAACAAAATATTTTCCCTTCTTTCCTCATTTGGAATCTCATCATGATTAATAGATTGAGTATGATTTGTAATAATAACAACAAGATTTTTTATTATAGATACTATAAAATTTGGTTTCTTAGGAGGACAATCATTGTATTTTCTGACATATTCAACATTAACATGATTCATTTGGGTTCCATACATTGACTAAAACCAAAAAGAATAGTTTGAGAAATAATAATAATAGTGGGAAACCACATAATTATGAAAAATAATTTATATAATGTTTAAATCATTACACTTTCTTTTCAATCCATGACACCTTAAATTTAACCTAGATGATTCATGGTCATCATTTGTTCAAATCCTTCATAATGGTTTATAAATTGAATTAACCTAAGTATATCCCTTGGGAGTGTCAAACTAGGTGTGCAGTAAGTGAACACTCACCATGCACTAAAATGAAGGATGAGATATATTTGACCAACTATTTTCATGGTTATTACCCCTAGATGAATCTATACCAAAACCACGTCCACTTGTAGTATCTAGACATGGATGTTTTTTAGGAAAATCACAATCATTTATTTACCATAAATTAGGATATTCTTATATACATAGTATTATCCTAAGGGTTCTCACTAAATTTTTCTCATCCTAGTTTCTATAGGTAACTAAACCTTACTCTGATACCCACTATAGTGACCCATACTTTTCATACATAGATATTACATCATATTATATGAATATTCATTATATAAAATAATGATCCACATTATAATCATAAACGTATAGTTCCTTTAGAAAATTATATATATATAAAACTTGTTAATACTAGATATAAATTGTCTCCCACTTAATTATTTATAACTTTCACCCTTCTTATACATATCAACATCCTTAATATCTTGTGGAAGAGAAACATAATAAAGTGTGAGATCAGATACTCAGTAATTGAAAATAAGGGTGATATTAATGATCACATAATAATAACATGAGCATAAGGGTATGATAATATGATCTTAACATTTGAAAACCATACCCTGCATACCATAGATCATAATTTTGAGTAATGGTATAAATATTGATAGTTTATAAGACATGAATTATAAAGGAATCAAAGAACATGATCCATGTGGGCATAACATTGTCTTAATACATAGATTTTTGGCATACATATATGTATAGAAAACTATTTCTTTAGTAGTAAAGAATTAATACCAATACTATAATAGTGGATTGGGTTTACTACCTATTCCATCATGTTAGTAAAGGTTAACTCCCAAGACTATCATATTGGACAAATTCCCTTATTGAACTAGGTTCACTCCCCATTCTAGTCTTGTTTATCTAATGAAATCCAAATTTACCTAATGCATTGGAGGAATATATAATTATGAGCCCACCTTTCACATAATAAAATTCATACATATGTGTAAAAAAATATCATAAAACATTCATAATATCATAACTCATGAAAATCAAACAAGTTTCATATACATTTTATCATTTCATCATAGCATAACCCATCAAAATGAAATGAGTTTCATAACCTATATAACCTGTGGAAATGCAACGAATTTCATAGAATCATCCTTAAATCATCATCATCATCATTAGACATACAAATAAAGAAATTGGATGTTATCATTGGATCATATCCCCAATAAATATTAGATAACATCAAAGGAATCCATCTTATGTAAAAAAAGTCCTTTAAAATATTACTTAGAACATTTCCTGGGGAAAATACCATTTTCATTTTGAAATCACTTATTTAAAATCTAAAAAATTTACTAAATACTAAAGAAAAAATTTTCATTGAAAATAAACTTGAAATTTTTTAAAGTAATCTTTAAATCATTGAGAAGTCATGATAGTAGGAAATTCTGTTCATATTGTATCGGTTATTAAATATTCATTTCACATTTTTTTAAAAGTCAAAAAGTAAATCATTATGAAAAAAAGAATATTTATTTTAAAACTTTTTTTAAAAATTAAATCATGGGTAAAAATTACTTTAAAAAATAATATTTTAATATAAAAATAGTCTTGAAAACATTTTTAGAAAACATGGATATGGATGAAAATTTATTTTCGACCGAAGAGAGGGATATAATTGATTTTCCATAAAGATGTTCTTTAGATATATTGAGTACTTAAAGAGATAAAAATGAAAGTAAAACATGTAATCTATAAAAATAACTATAGTATAAAAAATCATGATATTTTTTAGAGGTTTTTCATTAAAATTTTATCATCGTAAACTTAATCGTAAATAATCTTGATAAACAATGATATTTTAACATAAAACCCTTACCTCGAGTTCGACTTGCTTTAAAAGAACTCTAACCTCATGTATAATAAATTTAAATTTATTATAATTATATACCATAATAATTTACATACTTATAATATCATATATGATCCTATTATAACATTTCATCACCCAATTATTAAAAATTTCTTATTAAAATCATCATTTATGGGTGTTAACTATTTCATTTTTATGAGAGTTTTGGTTTGGTAATTACAATATTTATACTTAGATCATGATTAGATCATACCAAGAATGGTAAAATAATATAAATATAATATATAATCATTATATATGTATTTATAGTCATTATTAAAGGATAGAGATTGAAAAATAAATTACATCATTCATGGAGATGGTAAGTCATATTTACGCATGAACATTGTTTTCACTTTTCGATGGACGGAATGAAATAAAGGTAAATATTAATTAAAAATTATAAAATAATTATTATATCATAAATATCATATATATTAATTAAATTTATCTTTATTACAATCCATGTAAATAGGAAATGAAAAATGAAACACATCACTTTGTAGAGGTGGTAGTCACACACGTGCACACAAGCGACATTATCATTTTCCAATAGATTGGAATGTAAGAAGTTAGATATTATATTATAATTAAAAAATATATTTATTTATTAAATATAATATATAAACACTAAAACTATTATAATAACCATCCATGAAAGATGGTGATGGATAAATGAAATGTATCTCCGCGTGGAGTCGGTATTCCACATGTATGCACAATCGATACTTTCACTTCTAATTTGATAAAATAGAGGGTGGATATTTGTGGTTATATAATAATAATAATAATAATATTTAAATATGTTTAGGAAAATTAATATATTATTTTATGATAAATACCGCATATTTAGATTAGGTAAAAGAATAAGTAAAAAGAAAGTGGTTGGTTAAGGCGATTACCTCTTCTTTGAAAGAAATCATTTATATATCATCTTAAGGACCGTAGGGTTAGTATTTTATAGAGAAAAAAGTATATAGAAAGTGTATATATAATTTTATAAGATAAATGTTTAGGGTTTTTCTAAGCTATAAAGCTCAAAGTGGTGTAAAGAAGAGAAGGGTGCAGTGACCTTTTATAAGCGGGGGAGAGGACACACTTGGAATCTCTTAAAATATTAAAATATAATAAAGTCATTCTCAAGAAAAATTCTTCAAAATTTATAGATATTTTAACATAGAAAATTATGATGTATAAATATGTCCATAAAATATGATTTATACATGTTTAAGTGGTAAAATTACCCTTATCTATTGGTTTAACCCTCTAGTAAACCCATGTTAACCTTTACCGTAGTGATAAATTTTTACTCTTTTTACTATTAATTATGAGAAAAGTTAAAGTGGCCTCATTAACAAATTTTTAAATAATGATTCAAAAAATGTAATACACTTTATCAAATTCAATTCACATAAGTGGTAGAATTTAATTTAAATATAAACCCATAAAACATGACAAAAGGCAGTTTTCTAAAAAAAAGTCATCCTAAGTATGAAATGTGTTTATACTAAAATCCAACATAAAATTAATTTTAATGAAATTAATTAGATTTTTCATAGTATACATTAACTAATTTTATTTTTAAAACAATTTTAAAACAAAATTGAACTTTGTAAATACTTTAAATGAAAATATAGTTTTCAATAAAATTTGATATTTTCACTGGTCATCGAAGACTTAATATTTTTTAAAAAAAATCAAAATTTAAGTCTAAGATAATTTTGAAATTTTTATTTAAAACATAAACTTTATTTTTTAGTCAAATTTTACAAAAGTGTAAAAAATTAATAATATTATTTTCTCACAAAAATAAATAAAAACCATTTTTGAGGGAAAATGTTTTTTAGAAGCATATAAAGACTTAACTAAAAATTGAGTATTTATTTATAAATATATTTGATTTATTTTAAAAAAATTTATAAATATTTTTAAAATATGGTTATTCCTATTCACTCCACCATTTTATTAGTTAAATTATAATGATATGTTATATTATGGTTCATTTAGACTCTGGGTTGCATATATCGAAAGCTATCGAAGAAATTAATTTTATTTGAAAAGAAATATATGATAAAATCTCATTATGTTACACTAATTAAAACTTGAACCCTAATCAAACCCATTTAGTAACTTCCCAAATTTGATTTTTATAGGCTTGGTAGAGCTAGGTACCTGAAAATTAGGTAGCTATTTCCATCCATAATGATTACTATGATGAATTAAATTATAATTATATATATCATTTAATGAGGGTTTATTATGCCTGTTCATTTAACACATGTGAGGTTGGAGAAGGAACTTACTGTATATATATGGATTATCACTATATTATTATCAGTTTTTATATATTTACAAGATCATGTTATATGTGGATTCGATCATCACTAGTTTAGGCATGTGGTGACCTAGTTGGGAGTAGGTTGTGTCATTATTGGAGTTCTCATCACTCTTGTGTGTTAACATTTTGGTTTAATTTATGTTATGAAATAATAATACATGTGTTTATATATTTATTTTTATAATTATTGTCATATTTGGGGGTGTTTTAATGTTGAAAATTTATACATAAACGGTTAATAACTCCCATATATAGTGTTTTATTCCCTTGATTCTAGTTTCTACCCTTTGTCTTACTGGTGGATTGCTTCAGGGGTCACTCTCAATATCATTGTAGAATTAGGAGGAATACTATACAGTTTTGGTTATTTAAAAATAAAATGAATAATAACAAGTGTAAATTATTTTGGTGTTTTTGTTAGTCAAATTAAAATTAGATTATTTTTTCAACATAATGAATTTTAGAAGAGTGTTGTTGCTAGATAATTTGGTCATTCTATGATAAGATTGGCCTTTATGGCCATTTCCTATTTTATATATGATTCGATCACATTATAATATGCTTCTAGTTTAAAGTAAGTATATTTAAGACCATTAGAAGATATGAAAGGCACAAATATAAATGAAAAAGTCCTTTAAAAAATAAATAAGTCAAGTAGAATGTTATTCTACAACAGAGTGTCTGTTGAGACCAATAGATTTTTATAGGAAGATATTGATACCTAAAGTGGTTGTTACCTTGGGGATATTTTTGTTGATCCCCAGATATTTTTTACTAAGATATTGAATTGAAGAGGTATCCTCTAGAATGTAGAATTTTTCTAAAGAAGTATATTTGGAGAAATAAAGAAGTGGATGTGTTTTTGTGTTTTATTTTATTATTAATACATAAATCACATTCAAATTCAATAAAAATAAGGTTTTTAATGTGAGATAATTTATATTGAGAATTTTAAATTAATTTTATAGAGTTAAATATTTTTTATAAGTAATCTGGAGGTTTTTGGTATTTATACAGAATTTGTACTAAAATATTCTTAAGTTTGGAATGCGTAAGGTTTTCCTTACTGAGATGCATATGATTTTTATATAGATGGACTGAAATTTTCATAAAGTTAAGAACATACTCCTATAGGTATGGTTTTTATATCTGATCAATCTAGAGTTTCAAAATTGGAAAAATCCTTGGTCAAAAGGTAATACAAAATATCTTTGATTCATATGTATATATTTTTTTGAGGTTCATTGAAAATTATCAAATCCCTGAATGCATAATTTTTTATGTTCAATACATATTATATATCTTAGGATAAAAATATGGAAAAGTAATGAGTCTATCGGATACACATAAGATATTTCTAAGATATGTAAGATTTTTTATTGATATATAAGATATTTAGAGATCATACATAGTATATTTTTGTGAGCATAAATTTGGAAAATTCATTGATCAAAAGAATTTACGTCTAAGATTTTAAATATATTAAATGATGCATAATATAATTTCAAGGATGTGTAATAGTTTTCTTTGGTACATATGATTTTTTAATTGGAAAAAATAAGTGTTACCATAATTTTTATAATAAATTTATATAATTTATCATAGGAATTTTCAAAAGACTTATTTATGATACTTAAGAAGAATTAAAGGGTATTTTTAAATCATACGATGCTAAAGCTAATATTTTATGGAATAAATATCATGAAGTTAATTCATGATACAAGATGTTGGGTAATTAAGGTTCCCACCATGAAATTATTATTGCACCATAATTATAAAGGTTTGAAGAAGATATGAGGAGGCTTTAATTGTGATGAACAACCATGAAAATTATGATTCACGATGTTTTGAGGAAGAAATGTGGTTTACACTATAAAGAACATATTGTTATATGAAGGTTTAAGTAGTTTATGATAACTATTTAATGATGATATAATGGATAAATTCATTAAATTATTTTTCCAGATTCCACCAAGACATATCAAACGATTATAGAAGAAAAAGACAATTTGATAGGAAGCTGAGATGAATATAAGAGAATTTAGTAGTTTGAATTTTAATTCTAAATTGAAATTAAAATAGTAATAATATAAAACTATTTTGTAAGATATAATTTAACTAGGTCATTCATGGATGATTTTTTACTTCAATATTCATTGAAATAGAAAATAAATTATAGAGAAAGTGTGTAGTGAAATATTCATAGGGATAACACTTGTAGTTATGAAAGTAGTAAAATAAGAGAAAGTGTAATAAGAGCGTACTTATATTGTGAAAGTATAACAAGAAGAGGAGTAAGAGGAAGGATAAGAAAAAGAATCACAACAATAACTTTATGGGAATATAATTCAATAGAAGACCCTCATTTTATTTAAAAATATATTTGATATTTGGATTGTGTGAGAAAACTGCACAGAGTTGAGCAGCATTTGTGTGTCATGAGTAACGGATAAACCTTTATTGTTTGTAATACAAATGATAATACTAGTGGATTTTATGGTCTCAGGTGAATTCATATTATTCCAAGGACTTATTACTAATTTTGATTTGTGAATCATGTAAAAAATATTTTGTGCCATCTATGTGTGTTTGACCGGCCCACATGACGTTGTTGATCATGCACAAAAATTTATCAGATTAGAATTTGTATTTCCCAAATTACACTCAACTACTAAGGTGTAATAATGTTTTGGTCTAGGTTCAAACCCATAGGTACAACCTGTAGGAAATTAACCTAACAGTAATAAAATTTTGGAAGGAGTCCTCATGATCTCTCTCTTTGGTTTGGGATTACTAAAATATGTAGATTGGGTTTTAAAATATATTAAGGAGAAGGGTTCAGGGTCAATTTAAGTGTATAGGTAAAATATAATCCTAAATATATCTTGGGATAGTCTTATGTCTTAGGCTGCAAAGCAGTGTAATGTTCATTAATTAGTCTTTTTCCAACCAATTGGATCTACTTAAGCTGGAAACTAATCATTGGTCTAGTGATATTCGACAAGCTAAGTATAGGAATCTTGGATTATAGGAAAAAGAATCATAGGCTATTGGTCCTAGATTACTTAACTTCAATTGGGTCATGGTCATTCAATTTCATCTTTGATGGTCAGGGTAGATAAAAAATAATGATATTAACAATTGTTTAAACCTAATTACTATCCATAGGGTTACTAATTTTTTATATATAGATTCATTACATTCAAATTCAACCTTACTCTTTACCCCTAACCCTAAGAGGATTAACCACACATGATAGAATTATAAAAAAGTATAGAAACAGATGGAAACATGGATTATATAATAAATAAATGATTCAAATTAAAGAAATCCAAAATTGAAATAATATTAAAGAATTTAAATACTAACTTGAATGATAAAACAATGAAGAACATAGTGGAAGATTGGTATTGAATGGAAAATAGAATTATATTCAATTATTAGATAATAAAACATAAAGAATGAATTTTGGAATCTAAAGTGGAAACAACATAATACTTAATAAAATAAAATAAAGTAATAGAAATATATTTTAATGAAATTAGAAAAGAAAATAAGAAGAAATATGGAAATAAGTCTGGGAATCCGAGCTCTCTTGTCCTCATTAGGGTCACTGAATATTTATAGAGCATGGGAGGTTCATGATGTGTAATGTATTCATATCATGAACATTCTTTAAGTGAATTCTACATCAAGTATTTCATAGTGTGTATTTTTCATTTATGTTATGTATTTGAATTTTCCAATTTTCTCCAAAGATCTTGGATCTCCAGATTTCACAACTTGAATCTTTAGCAACAATTAGGTCTCAAACTTTTCATGTCATGTATTGAGCTCATGTTGTGTATCTCATTAGATTTGAAATTTGAGTCTTTCATGATTTTTAATCTATATTCACATTGTGTACTTTTTTAATGCCTTTTTACTTTGGATTCACAGACTATCCTTCAGCTCAAACAGGTTTTCTATTTGAGGAGTATACATCGTATGCTTTATATTCACAATGTGTAATATTGATTTTTTTACAGAATATCCTCCCTTGAGTCTTGAGTTTATAATTCCTAAAAAAACACATCAAAATCCAGTTTATTATAAAATAAATTGTGATTAAACATTAAAGAAATGTGTATAATATATATGTAAATTTATCTCATCAATTTCCCCCACACTTGAATAGTTTATTGTCCTCAAGTAAAAATCATCTCAAAAAAAATTCAAAATGAAACAATTTTTAAATAGGAAACATGCATTACAGCCAGGCAAATAAAATTAAGTGCAAGAAGAAAAATAAATCCCTCCAGAATTAGTTTGGTAGGTAAAAGCAGTCATTCCTCATAGTTAAGTTCTTTATTCAATTTTTTTCTTCTTTTAATTACAATTTTCAATTATTACTTATAATTTATACCCATTTTTCATTTTTAACTCATAATGAATTTTCTATCATCACTCATGGTGAAATAAAAATGGATTCATGCTCATACCCTCAATACATGTTCATAAATATAGGCTTGAATTGGTTTTAACATCTCCAATTCATAAAGACAAATACAAAATTAATCACGAGGGCTTAAGAAATAAGGTTAAAATGTCTCTAAGGCTAAGGTAAGGTAGGTAGATAATAAGATTAAAGCTTAAAAATGAGATTAATCTATACAGTATAATGCATAATAATCACGAATAGTGTAATAAAGTAACTCCTCCAAGATAAAATGATGTATCTATTCTCCAATCATCTCAAAGAGGGTCCATGAATATGTTAAGAAAGCATTAAGAATGTCCCCCATTCCTTTCTATTTCTCATTTTATTTATTTTTTGAAAATAATTTCTAATCCAGATCTCATATATATCACCTAAACACATATGATCCATCATAAGATTCATCAGTCAGGTAATTGTGATTTTTTACCTTCCCAATAAAAAATGCATTATTATTTTTTATTTTTTATTTTTTTTATTTTTTCCATGAAATAGGGTAAAATTAGAAAATGAAAAAAAATCATGAACCATGTCAAATCAATCAGGTGAAAATACCATTGTATGTATACTCAATAATGAGAATCCCATGTATGTAAGTGATGACAAATACCTCACACTTGTTCAGAAAAATCATGCATAATACTAAGAGTAGGGTAGGAATGGATACTAGGCTTGAACAGGATCCATCCTAACAAGGTTATTCATGTATAATATGGGATAAAAAAGTATATATGTATAGGTGGGTATCGAAAAAATTGGATAAAAAAAATCTACTCAATTATTTTAATATTTTATTTGTTCAATAATATCCTAAATAAGATCTCAATGCAAGTTCTGATAGGTTTACATGTCCCAAGTATCTCTCGATAAATATACTCAAAAAATAATATGACAATGTTGGTCCAAAATCCACTCAGTGATGGGAGTATAAAATAACTAAAAATTAGTCAAGGAATATTATCTAGGGATAATTCAATCAAAATTAATCTCAAGAATATAGAATTAAAAATAATTTACTCAACTCATCAATCATGCTAAAAATATAAATAAGAATAAAAATGGATTTCAAAAATATTAAAACAAACTTTGTATATTATTTAAATGGGTGTAATGATATTTCAATTTATAGAATTATTTCAAAGAAAAATGTCTCCTAGACTAATGAAAATAAGAAAAAATCTAAGTATATAGACAATGAAGCTCAATAAAGACTCATACACACTTAAAATGTAATAGTTTTCACACAGTTATGGAAATATACATGATAGAGATATCAATAGAAGCATATATTAAAATAAAATGAAAATTTAGTGATATTAAATTAGAGAATCATGATCTCCCTATAATTAAATTCATGTCATGGGGGGATTTTTTGGATGTTTATGGGAAATTTTTCTACCTGTAAAAATTTTTATAAACGAAATACATTCGCTGGATAACTATTAGTACATAGGGGATAATAAATAGGTAAGTAGAAAAATGGTTAATTGAACACATTAAATAGTATGATAAAACAATTTAGATAAATGAATTAAATGACTAAAATGAAGTTTGAGATGACCTATGAATATAAAATGTGAGAAAATAAAAAAATAAAGGTCCTAAGCACACAATGAAAATATAGAAAACAAAAAGTATGGTTTACCTCCCATAAAGTGATAACTATGACATCTTCATCCATAAGGATGGAAAAAATAATCAATCAGTGTCATCCATCATCTCAAATATCCTCTACCTTATACAAAAACTATTGGTTGTATCATCGAGCTCATAGGAGAGCTTGGTGGGATTGACCACTCAGAAATGGGTCTCCCAAAACATTAATGTGGAATTAGTAAATCCCATGAAAATCAAAGAGGAATCTCCCAGTGACTACGGATCTAGAGCTAGATCTACTCAAGTTGTCTCTGTATATTAGCCACATGCTGATAGATCTCATGCAGGAGGCGAGAGGGTGTCCTAACAAACTCTTCAATGATCATGGATTATACAGACATGGCTAAAGTTATGCAGAAGTAAAAATGAAAATAACCAATCCATGAAGTAAAGTCAAAACTGTATCCCATCTATATATATGTTAAATTATAAATTAGTGAATATGGAATATAATAGAAATACATAAATATAAACCTATAATAGAATACAATAGGGTATGGTTATATGGACATAGATAAATAGTATAGACAAAGAGAATCACTCTAGGAAATGTTATAAAGGAACGAGAAGAAGTTTTGAGTGTGGAAAAGAAGGACACAAATTAATTAATTTCCTAGAAAAAATGAATAGTTTGGTTAATGAAATGGATGATAATAATGTTAACCCTAAATAATCATTAATGGTTGGATTTTATAAATGTATAAAGTATGTGAATTATATGAATCGATGTTCTATGGAGAAATATTGTGAAGAGAATCAGCAATGTGATACGAGTGATGGTTATAATGTTTATGATAAAGAGACCATAAATGGAATATGAAAGGTATAGAATGTTTTAATAGTTTTGTTTATATTAAACATGATAATGGTGGTTAAATTAAGTTTTATTATTGTTAATACATGATTCATATTTCATATTATAGGAAAGAGGTATTAAGGAATAATATGTTGTATCCTAGTTAATGGATTAAAAATAAAGTGGAATGATTGAAATTTTTATATATTGAAATTCAAGAATTATTTTATATGAATCATGAAATATATAATGGTTTTTCAATATAAGTTTTACTTAAAGTATTTTCAGGAATATTTTTAATAGTACCGATAACCTAGAAATTTTATTTAATGGAAAAGTGATATTTTATAGAAAACACATAATTAAGGGAAGATAACCCTTAATATTTTTCCTATGTTGAGAAAATAGTTTTTAGTTGGTATAAATAGATTATTGATATAGATAAAGTAAATTTTATGGTATATATTACCTTGGAACTAATTAATTATTTTTTGAACAAGTGTTCTATACTATCATTGATGGATTTTACATAATTATTGTATTTATCAGATATATTCAATAATCTATGGTTTTATTTAAGGAATGAGGAAGTATAAATTATTTCATTAATGTTTTATGGTAATTAAGTTTATTTCAATGTTTAAAAAGAATACATGATAAAGGTATTCACATGTTTGGTATGTGATAATTAAGAGTTAATTTATATTGTTTGGAAGATTAATAATAAGTTGATTTTGTAAATTTAGTGACAATTTTTCTAATGTTTTTGACTTTATCCTTTTACAAGGGTAATATGGTTAACCATTTATGAAATGGTTTAAGTTGAAATTTTGAGAAGGTTTTAGAGATTAATGTATTACTTAACCATGTGAATGTTTATGCATATTGGATAACCAGTGCTAACCATTTTTTTATAACTAGATACAATAAAGAATGACTTATCATTCTATTATGGATCTTGTGATTTATTAGTGCTTCAAGCATAAAAAATCATTTTCATTTCTAGGATCAAGAGATTAAGTGTAAATTAATTGAAACACAACCAAAGGATGAAAATTGAACTTATGATACAAAGGAATGATATTCCTTAGGTATACATGTCCCTTTGAAATTATTGATCGTATTGGGATGGTAGACTATCAATTGGTGCTTCCACCGAACCTATATCAGTTTTATGATGTGTTCCTTGTATCTCTCTTAGGGAAGAAAATACTTTATCCATGAATTGTACTAAACTCAAATTTTGTACTATTGGGTCATGATATTTTTTATGAGGAACAACTGATAGAGATTTTGGATTAAATAGATAATTTTCTAGGAAACAATATTGTTCACCTGGTAAATGTTTTGTGTCAAAACCACTATATGTAGGAATATAAGTGGTAACTTGAGGATATAATGAGGTATAAGTATCCTCAGTTGTTAGTACCAAAGTGATTAATTTTGAGGGGAAAATAATTTTAAGGGGGGTGGAATTTAACATCCTGAGATTTTGTGAAATATTTTTTTCAAATAAATTTAATATTTTTGAATTTTTTTTGTTACATGCATGACTGATTTAATCTTGCTTATAACACAACATCGAGTTTAGCTTAAGTTACGCGCAACACTGAGTTTAAACAAAACATGAAATACTATTAAAATATTATTATTTAATATGATAGTTATCACCTAATCATTGGAATGTAGGGTATGGATAGTATTAAAAAATATATTTTTTATACTTGTATATAAAATTAATTATTTTATTTATAATTAATTAGAAATTAAAATAAGAAGCATTTGAAAATAAAGAAAATTGTTTTATGAAAAATTATTGTTATGTGTGAAAATGAATTTTACAACAGTAAAGTAACCAAATAACTTTTGGTGAATGATTTTAATGAAATTTATATAGTATATATTCAATAAAATGTTTATCATTCATCTTATGTGTTATTTTATATAATAGATAAGAATAAATCCAATTTTATGCTTAAAAATTGTATCTTTCTAAAAATCTGTTTTGTTGCCTTCTCACACTTATAATAAAATTAATTATTGAAACTTTTAGAAAATTAATTTTAAAAAAGACAATTAATTTTTAAAACATCATATCAAAATTATATTAGGGTGAATTTTTGATAATTTTTGGAAAAGATAATTCTTTTAATGAATAGTGAAAATATTAGTTTTTATTAAAAAATGTCATTTCTTTTAAAGATTATAAAAAAAATTAATATGGTGTTAAAAGTAAAATTAGCTCAATTATATATATATATTAATTAAATTTAGTTCATTATAATAAATTTAATTTTTAATTTTTATATATAAACTTTGTAAACTTTTGAACATTTTCACTTTAAAAACCAACTTTCTCATCACGTGTGCGGGGTTAATTTTAAATTAGATTTTTTTCCAGTTTTGTGAATTTAATATAGAAAAAATAGATTCCATATTTGTAATTAGAATAATTTATATTATATAATAAGTTCAAAATAATATTTAACCACAATGAAAAGTGAAAATAGTAAAAATTAATTATCGTGGTTAAGGTAAAAATGGGTTTAACATTGGGGTTAAACTAAAAGGATAAGGGTTATAAATGAACCAAAACATATCTAAATGATATTTTATGAAAACATTTCTCTATTAAACTTCCCAATTTATAATCTATGGTCATTTTAATCTTTTTCATTTGAATGAATTTAACATTTAGGATTCTTTTGAGAAATTTTCAAGTAGTTTCTACGTGGGTTCCTTTCCCCTAGTTATAAAAGGCCACCACCACCATTCAAATATTCACACATATAAATCCATATAGTTTATAAAAACACTAAAAAAATCCCTAAAAAAGATCCTTATCCATGTTCTATATCTTCTGTTCCTCCCAAAAGACCAACACTAGGGTCTTTAATAAGAGATCCAAAGGAGGTTCTTCTAAGCGAAGGTGATTATAGTCACTAAGATCCTTCTTTTTATTTTTTATTTTTACACATCAAATAAAGGATTAAGACTTAAAATATAATAGAAAAAAATATATCATATATACATATATTTTACTATGTTAATGTAATAACTTGTATCTATATACACTTCTATCAAATGGAAAATGAAACTGTCGATCGATTGTACGACAGACTACAACCTCACGAACCAATGTAGTTCATTTTCCATCACTGCATTTCAAGGATGGATATAATGATTTATTTAACACATTTATATTATTTTTATGATATTATTATATTTTTTATTATTTTAATATCACATTTTTTGGGTTTCATTCTGTTTTAAATATGATAACATCACTTGTGTGTATAGCGGACCACTGCCTCATGAAGCAATGTGATTCAGTATTAACATACACTTTATTTAGATGGTAATAAAGATAAATTTAATTATTATATGAGATATTTAATACCTAACAATACTTTTTAAAATTTAATATTTCATCTAACTTCTTACATTCCAACTTATAGGAAAATAATAACGTCGCTCGTGTGTACGGTGAGCTACCGCCTCACAAACTGATGTGATGTGTTTTTCATTTACATTTTACTTAGATAGTAATAAGGATAGATTAAATGAATATATATTTCTATATATATATGATATATTTATTATATATATTAAATCATAATTATTTTTGATAGGTGATATGTTATGTTTCATCCGTTAAGGAAATGGAAACAACATTCATATATATGTACAACCTAACCTATCCAAGAACGATGTAATTCATTACTATATAGAACTATAATGTATTAATATAATTACATATTTAATGAATATATATGATATTTAAATCCTTGTTAAAATTATATAAATATTAGAACCATGATCAAAGTAAAATTACTTAAAACACCAAACTAAAACATACGTGCTAAACGAAGCAATTATTACTTGAAACATAAATTTAACAAGGAACAACTAATAAATGGTTAATAAAAGGGTATAAGTATATCATATATGGTATGATATATATGAATATAATTATATAATATATGTATAATAAACTTATATCAATTATACAGTAGGGTCTAACGTGTACAAAGGAATTTGAGACTTAAGGTAATGGATTTTCATCTCACTTTTATTTTCTGTGAGATACAAGCCATATTCACCAGATATATATTTGATGTGGTGCATATAATTTACATGAATATATTTTTTTATGATTCTCCTAAAAATTTTAGGGATTAAATATCCATTTTAGGATCACTCTTTCATGGTTATTAGGTTTTAAATGTTACAAAAGTAATAATGGTTTTATATTACAATCTAATCATTTATTAGGATTTCTTATGATTAAGTATCCAATGATGAAATATTATGATCTTCCTCTCAATAATTATCAATAATTTACTTATTATATGTTTATTCATGGTATTTTCATGTAATAGTAAAATTTTTACACTCTTTTATACTTAACCTAATTGAGAAAATGTTTTTAATAAAATCCGACTTTATTTCTCTCTTCAGTTGGAAATCTATTTTCTTAAAAAATAATGTTTTATAACATTATTTTAGAAATTTTTTAATACTCTCATATTATTTTTAAAATACATTTTAACCATTTTTAAATTTATAAAAAGTTTTTAAAAATTAATCTTCATGTCTCTTTCTAAACAATGCTCTTTAGATTTTACCAAAAATGTAAAAAAAATAATTATTTTTTACATACACAATATGAATAGTATTTACCATTTTCATAAACACTCAATGATTTCAAGATTCCCTTAGGAAATTTCAAATTTATTTTCAAAAAAAAAAATTCCCTAACATTTGATAAATTTTTAGATTTTAAATAAATGATTTCAAAATGAAAAGAATTTTCAAAACATTTTATGTTTTAAAAAGTTTTTTTAGATGGGAAATACTATTTTCCTCAAGAAATGTTTTCAAATGATCTATAAAAATAATTTTTTATCTAATATGACATCTGTTGATTTTACCTATTCTTTACTGAAGATATTATCCAAGGATACTATTCTTATTCTTTGTCTGTATGGGTTTTTTAAAATGATATGATGTTTATGAGTCCTATTTCTCTTTCATGGGTTACACCATGAGGAAATTATTATGAAACAAACTTATTTTCATGGGTTATTATATGATGAAATGATAAAATGATTATGAAACCTGAATCTCCCCCACAGGTTATGATATGATAGAATTTTTATGAAACCCATTTAATTTCACAGGTTCTGATACGATGAATGTTTTATGTTCTTGTGGAACACACATATATATGATTTTCATTATGTGATGGGTGAGACCTATATATCCATCCAATTCATTGGGTAAAAATTTATATCTCATAAGATATACATGATTGGAATGGGGAGTGAACCTAGTTTAGTAAGGGACTTTGTTCATTATGATGGTCTTGGGAGTGAACCTTGACTTCTATGGTGGTTTGGGGAGTAAAGCCATTACACTATGATAAACTTGGAAGTGAGCCATTACTACTATGGAAATTATTTTATATGATTATGTGTATTCCAAAAATCCATGTCTTATGTCAATGTTATGATATCATGGATCATGTTCTTTGATTTCCTTATGATTCATGTCTTATGAATTTCCAATCTTTATTCCATGTCTCAATTTTATGATCTTTGATATACAGGGTATGGTTTTTAAATTTTAATATAATTTTCTCATACCATTATACTCATTTCATACTTATTTTATCATTGATATCTCACTTTCTTATCCTTACTGAGCATTTGAACTCACTCTTTCTAATTTTTCCTTTCCCCGGGTTATGAAGAATGGTTTTAAATAGGGTATGTTTGTAAAGAGTTTTAAAGGGGAAGATATTTACTGGAGATGTTGAAGATATGTCACCAAATTAGAAGATTGTGTACCTAGTATCCAAATACAATAAACTATTATGGTCCTCAGGAGTTTTTTTGTGTAATTTATTGAATATTCATCTAAAAAGTTGTAATATCTATGTATGAAAGGCCTGATTTACTACTATTAGTATCTAAATAAAGAACAAGATCCTCGTATGCGGTAGGTTTATTCTTGATGATGATATTTACATCATTATATTCCATAAAAAAAATATATTTTTTAGTTTTATAATGAAACTTACTCAATCTCTCTTGATTCATGTGCATATTAAGTCGATTTTTCTTTTAAAATATCTAATGTAACTAAATATTCTATCTAAAACATTAAGTTCTCTTATTGGTCCATAGATTTATGAAGGTCTAGTTTTCTCTTTCTATCTTTCTTAAAAGTGGTTATGCCTTAATAATATACAATTTTAATTGAATAACATTTTTTCTTGAAGTGATTAAACCATTATTTCCATAGGATAATCACAAGTAATTTACTTGGTGGAATTTATATGATTAAAAAACACTTTGGTACCCTAAAATATTTAATAAAAGATATTGTGGTGCTCCTCACACTTCATATCTCATATTGGAACTTTTTAAGCCTTTAATAGAATATAATTTAGTGTAAAAAGAATCATTTATAGGAATAATAATCATGTTATCAATTGTGATTGTGACAACTGGGTCCCAGTGACAGCATAGACACCCCGCCTTAACATGGTCGTCAGGTCCTAGCCTACCAGGTACCACCAGTTGCCTCACAGACACGTGGGGATCACCCCAGGGTCCACCCACTATAATTTAGTGTAAAAAGAATCATTTATAGGAATAATAATCATGTTATCAATTGTGATTGTGACAACTAGGTCCCAGTGACAGCATAGACACCCCGCCTTAACATGGTCGTCAGGTCCTAGCCTACCAGGTACCACCAGTTGCCTCACAGACACGTGGGGATCACCCTAGGGTCCACCCACATGCCCGAACGGGTCATCTGACTAATGACTATCCCCACAGGCCAACACATGTCCTTTCCAGTGTGTTTTTTCCTCACTCACACTCACCCTGAGAAACTTCCAAGGAGGTCACCCATCATGATCACTACTCCAGGCCAAGCACGCTTAACTGTGGAGTTCTAATCAGGTAGGCTCCCAAAAAGTAAGGTGCACCTTGTTGACATGAGTCATATCATTTAGTCATTTAACCCTCCATAATTTGTGGATGTTACAATCACCCCCCCCCTTTAGAGCACAACGCCCTCGTTGTGGGCCCTAAATCTCAACCTAGGAAGTGCACCGCACTTAAGGATGGGTACCACCTCTGATACCAAATGTGACAACCGAGTCCCAGTGACAGCATAGACACCCTGCCTTAACATGGCTGTCAGGTCCTAGCTTACCAGGTACCACCAGTTGCCCCGCAGACATGTGGGGACCACCCCAGGGTCCACCCACATTCCCGAATGGGTCATCTAACAAATGAAAGTCCCCAGCACCGGGTCGGGCCGCACCAGCCAGGTCGGGCCGCGCCAGTTGGGTCGGGTCGGACCTGGCCCAGACCCCCTATTTTCAGACCATTTTCGATTAAATGGACATGTCTTGAGATACAAACCTCCGATCAACGCACCGTCAATTGCGTAGGATTCCTTGGATCAAGACGGTCGTTTCAGTATATTACACTCAAGGTTTCGATGAAGTTTGGGTACGGCCGGGTTGGTTCGAATTCAAAACCAATCGGGCCCTCGAAGTGGAAATGCTTATAACTTGAGGACCGGACATCCGATTGATGTGTCGTAGACTAATTTGGATTCATCATGATGAGACGGTTCTTTTGGAATACTTCACCTGGGTTTTGGATGCATTTGGAGTAAGGTCGGGTTGGATTGTACCCAAAATCCAACAGGGCCCCTGGAACGGTAATACAAATATCTCTCAGGCCGGACGTCAGTTTGACGAACCGTCAGATGCGTTGGTAATCACGTTGAGAAACGGTTCCTTTGAGTATACCCCATGATATTTCAGGGTATAGTTGAGATACAGCTGGGTTGGTTCGTGCACGAAACCAACCTGGCCCCCGGGACTAAAAGGATAATAACTCACAGACTGGGCATCTGATTGACGCGCCTTCTGTTGCGTTGAGACCCCTATGATGAGGCGGTCCTTTGAGATACTTACATGTTAGTTTACATGATACTTATAAGTAACGACCAGTATCTCATGGAGCAGGCCCTCCTGGAGACGAGCGTACGGAGTGCGGAGACCGAGTTGCTGTAGACCTGACGACTGCTTGACCGATTCGACTCGTAGTGATTCGGTTAGCCCAGTGGACGGAGCGCCCGATATTTGGTGGTAGAACCACGGAGGAAGGATTGCCCGGTAGTTGGCATCAGACCCGTGGTACTCGATAGGAGGAGTAGCTCTATAGGTGATTTGGGAGAGTTCCCAGTATTCGGCAGCAGACCCTCAGCGGATGGAGCACCCGATAGTTGGCAGAAGACCCATAGTACTCGATAGGAGGAGTACCTCAGTAGTCTAAGGTTAGTGAGTAGCACCTCAGAGTCATGACATGGCCATTGTACTCAATAGGGGAGGAGTTTCTCCAGTAGTTGTGGTTTCGATAATGAAAATCCTGGTTTGAGCTGAGTCAATGACCTTTGTGTTTACCTCATGATTGAGATGGGTCACTTGATAAATTAGGTATATGTATGGGCATAAACCTAAGTAGTGGTTATCTGTTGATTTCATAACCTTTGTGTTTCCTCATGATTGAGATAGGTTACTTGATAACTTATGTATAAGTATGGGCTTATACCTAAGTAAGGGTTATCTGTTGAGATCTTTCTTTGTGGTTATCCTTGTTGGATTTAGTGATAACTTGAGGGTCTCGGGGTCCCTACTGAGTATCGTTATACTCACCCCTACACGGGATATGCCCGCAGCTTGTTGTGTTGGATGCAGACGACAGACAGTGCTCACAGAGACCGAGTGTACGAGGACTGGACGGTACCCAGAGGTGGACCTCACGATGACTCAGTACCCGGAGGTGGACTTCATGATGAGATGTTACTCAGAGGAGGTTGGTGGGCGAGAGTGTTGAGGAGGTTATATGTACCTACGCTTCAGGTAGGATCCGAGGTGGATGACCTAGGAGCTGCTTCTATCTTACAGCTTTTTGTCTTTTCTGTTGTACTTTCGTTCAGTTATGGTTGTACTTTCCAGTTGGGTTTGTATTATGGCCCATTTACTTTTCAACACTTTCTTTTTTACTTAGTGTATTACTTCCATTTGTACTCTGTTTGGTTGTGTTTATGTTTTATAAAGGCAATGTCTTCCCAGTTATTGGGATTTACACCTTTGGTGCTAGTTTCTAGCCCCTAGCCTATGGAAGGCGGGCTTGGGGTAGTCACGGCACGGGCCCCGAGGACGGGTCATGACAGTGACTCATTATGAACTAAATTATATCCAATATAATTTTTTTCAACTTATTTTATATACAATTTTCATGTAATTATAAAATACAGGTGATTTTTTATAGATCAACACACTTTTAATATTCATGAAACTCTGTGATTAAGTATTAAACTTCATGATCTGATTGAAGGGTTTTAATGACATGGACCAACCTTGTTGGGACCATAACTTGGGGTTGGAAATGATATAGGCTAGGTTCCTCTATAATAAATTTTTAATATGTTAGTCACTTGTGACTTGAATTGAGAATAAAATTTAGAAAAATACAATGCATTACCCACTAAGTAACCTAAAACAACAAACTAACACAAAATAAATTCTCAAACACACATGAAAATGAACAAAAATCAGTGAAAATTGATCATATAACAATGATAAATAAATATTTTTCATGAAATTTAATAAAAGTGAATAAAAAATAAAAATTAATATATCACCAAGGGACCTACAAAAATATAAATAACCTATTATAAGCCCAATAGAAGTGGGAAATATGATACTCATACAACTCCTGTATACCTCTAGACAAAGATATTCACTTAAAAAAATCCTCTATTAACACAACCTAAATAATTAACATTTTAAACCCCCACCAATGTAGACCTAGAAATTTCTCATTAACACAAGATGAAAGAAGAAGATTTTTCATATAAGGTTGAGTATTTTGACCAAGTATGGTCACTTTGAGTAGTGGGAACAACCTGAGAAACAAGAATATTCATGTTATGTGTGGACATGAAAATTTATTACCCAAAAATAATCAAGTACAACTTACACCCAATGCAACTCCCATCACCTAGTGTTATGCATGGCTTACCATAATAAATTCTTATTTAATTATATTGAATGAATCAAAATGAACATATTATCATAACAAAATTTACGCAATAATAAATACATATGAATCCATATTAAGAAGCCTTCCATTGTATTGTATCATTTAGGGCATCCCAATTTTCATATAAAAATGATATGAAATTCATGGGGTGGACCAATATTCATAGAATAAGATTCATTTTTAAGGATAAGGTTTTGGGATATATAGGATAAATTAGTCAACCAACACTATAAGATGATCATATTATAATATGTAGAATAACTCACCTAACATGAATAAGTTAAAAAATCCATACAATGAAATGCTTGGGTTATGGCATGAATTTGGGGATTTTTTATTATATATCACCAATATGACTTGTAAATTGATAAGGAAATAATGTATAATAGAAAAAAATACAAAATATGTTCCTCGCAAAAGAGAAAAAACTCATAGAGTTTCACTAATACAATCCTGAATGAATTAGAAATTTCATACTAATCATAATTTATATACAAGGTGGAATATTATGTTCATGGGACTAATTTTCTAAAGTTAGGAGGCCTAAAACTTGTATCCCCTTAAATTAAAAAAATTAGAGTCTAAGAAAAATATCATAAAAATAACCGCATGGTTGTAGCCAATGCATTTTGACTCCAATGAGGCATCAAACATGACTTTAACGTATAGGTTTTTACTTATTTATCAGAGCATATTGTATTTGAATTTATTTCTCTAACCTTGAATTTAGAGATTCTATAATTTGATTATTCTTACAAAATTTATTCATTCATATTTCATGAACTTTACAAGTCACATTTTTAATTGAATAAGTTATATTATGGGTATATTTATTCTATCTATGAAAAAATTAGGATCATTTTGTCTTTAATGAGGTGAAATGAAAAACCATTATATGTTATAACTTCTTTATTCTTATATGTTCCATTAGTCTAAGAAAATTTAAATCATCCACTAATGTGACTAGGTTAGAGTCTTTTCTAAGTTCTCATCAAATCATAATCATCATCATTGGTCATTCCTAGACTATATAAGTACATGTCTCTTGAATAATATGACCTCATGCCTCTAAAATATAGAATAACTCAATGGGTATGTGATATCTGCCTACTCAAATAGGGCTTTCACCCTCATAACAAAACTATCACTAGGTAATGGGAGATTGAAATAAAAATAAATGATCCACACAACTCCAAACCATTTGAAATAAATAAATCTAAAAAATAGCCCCAATATCTTTATAAGTCTATCTATTATATTGAACCCATGCCTATAATATGTGTGTCCTTGTAATATAATCTATCCAAGCCTATTAAATAATCCATCATGAAACCAAAAAACATCTTCATCAAGATATACAATTATATCCCATGAATAAAGTTCTAAACAAATAGCTATATATTATCCATATTATAATAAATCACCCATAAAAAGACTTGTATAATAATAAAAATTAATTGTTTTAAGACCATTATGTTAAAATTTAAGTCCCAAATCACCCTAAGAGGGGGAGAGAACTAGGATGACCATTAATTAAAACTTTCTCTTTAAATAATGTCATGTGTCATTTCTTATTCTCATATCATAAGGAAGAATGATTCAATCTATCAAAAATTCATTATGAATATGAATTTAAATAATATAAATCACACAAATACATAGAAATTTTTCTTGTTTCACATGCATTGGGCTATATCCAAGGATCATACATAGATATTGCTAATATACCAAAATCCACTAAACTCGCTATTTATATGAATAAAAAATTTTCCAAATAGATTTGTTCAAGAAAAAAAGATGACTGAAGAGGCGATGAAAACAACAGAAGTTTTGGACACATTCAAGTATGTAGAGATAAACATTCCCTTGGTCGAGGCCATTAATAAAATACCAAGGTATGCCAAATTCTTAAAAGAAATTTGTACCAATCAAAGAGGTCTCAAGGGAAATCAGAGGATAAATCTTGGAAATATTGTGTTAGTAATCATTACACCAACTCTAGCAATGCCAACAAAGTGAAAGGATCCTGAGACATTCACCATCTCATGCAATATAGGGGAGTTACACTTTTATGATGCATTTTGTGATTTAGAAGCTTCCATAAATGTGATGTCTCACTCTGTATTCTCTTATTTGTAGGTTGGTGAGTTGAAGCTGACAGGAGTAGTGGTGCAGTTGGAAAATAGAACTACAACATATCCAGTGGGATTCCTTGAGGATATACTTGTATGGGTAAGAGACATGATCTTTCCAGCTGATTTCTACATGCTTAACATAGAGGATGATTAGGTAAGTTCTCATGCTCCCATTATCTTAGGTAGACCCTTCCTCAAAACTAAAAAAAACTATCATAAATGTCAATGAGGTTACACTTTCCATGGATTTTGGAGATGAAGTTGTGATATTTAATGTTATGGACTCCATGAAGTACCCCTCATTGGACCATTCTGCATTTGTTATCTCCCATTTCGAACCACAAAATAAAAGCCCCATGGAATTTTATTGTCCTATGCTTAGGGAGATTATGAGTATTGGTTCTAGTTTGATGTATAAGAGTACTTCCACACCTGTTTCTAATGCACAAGAATCTCTTAGATTTTATTTTGAAATGGATTCATATTCTGATTTTGATCATGTGAACTCTGATTATGACATAGCTATTGAGTATGCTGATGGATTTGATGCTTTATTCTCTGATTTTGATTATGTACATTCTGATACTAATGTTCATTGTGCACATGTTTTAGTTCCTTAAATTTCTCCATCCATACATCACCCCCCTACATTGGAACTCAGAACACTTCCACCTAATCTCAAATACTCATACTTGTTAGGTGGTGAGAAACAACCTGTTATCATTTCTAACAATCTCCCTTTTGAACATGAAGAAAAACTTTTGAATCTTTTGAGGGAGAACATTAAGGTAATCAGGTGGACCTTGGATGACATATCAGGTATTATCCCTTCCATTTTCATGCATAGGATTATTTTGGAGGATGAGGCTAAAATGGTTAGGCATCCACAAAGGAGACTCAATCCAACCCTTCTGGAATCTGTTAAAAAAGAGGTTTAAAATTTTCTCGAGGCAGGTATAATGTATCCCATTTCAAATTCTCAGTGGGTGATTTATATTTTTTTTATGCCTAAGAAAAGTGGTGTTACAGTTGTTAAAAATGATAAAGATGAGTTAGTTTCAATGAGGGTTCAAAACAGTTGGCGTGTGTGTATTGATTATAGGAAAATACATCAAACCACTCACAAGGACCATTTCCCCCTCCCATTTATTGATCAAATGCTTGAGAGACTAGATGGGAAGACAAATTATTGTTTCTTGGATGTATTTTCTGGATATTTTTAGGTTCCTATTACTCTGGAGGATCAGGAGAAGACAATATTCACTTTAACATTCGGTATGTTTTCGTACTGAAGGATGCCATTTGGACTTTTCAATACCCCAAGTACCTTCTAGTGATGCATGGTGAGTATTTTTTTCAGATTTCATTGAGTCCTTCATGGAGGTATTTATGGATGATTTTACAGTGTATGGGTCTTTATTTAATGATTGTATCTCTAGTATGGGAAAGGTTTTGAATCATTATATTGAGAAGAATCTGGTCTTAAAATTTGAAAAGTGCCATTTCATGGTAGAGCATGGTATTGTCTTAGGGCATGTAGTATCAAAGCATGGGATAGAGGTTGATAGATCTAAGTTAGATATCATTTCATCCTTACCCTATCCTTTATGTGTGCGTGATGTTAGATCTTTCCTAGGGCATGCAGGATTTTATCGGCACTTCATCAAAGATTTTATTAAGATTGAACTTCATATGTCACGATTACCTAAAAAGGATTCTGATTTTGTGTTTAATGATTCATATAGGACTTCCTTTAATGATATAAAGAATTGTCTGACCACTCCACCTATCATACAACCTCCATGGTGGGAGCTTCATTTTGAGCTTATGTGTGACGCCTCCAACTTCGCAGTTGGGGATGTCTTATCTTAGAGGGTGTAGGGACATTCACATGTGATTTCATATGCATCAAAGACAATGGATTCTGCCCAATAAAATTACACAACCATGGAAAAGGAGTTTCTTACTATCATATTTGCTTTAGATAAATTTTGTTTATATTTATTAGGCTCTAAAGTAGTTTTTTTCTAACCATGCAGCTTTGGGGTACCTCTTGAAGAATCCAAATGCAAAGCCCAGACTTATTCAATGGATGTTCATTATTTAGGAATTTTATATTGAGATAAAAGACAATAAGTGGTCGGAAAACCTAGTGGCGGACCACATGAGTAGGGTCACTCAAACACTAGAGGATGATACCTTGGACCAAGTATCACTTTGGGACACTTTCCCCGATGAGCATCTTTATTCCATCTCAGGTACGCATCCTTGGTATGCTGGTTTAGTGAACTACCTTATGGCCTATGAAATTCCAACAAATTTAAAGAAACATCAAGTCCAAAAATTAAAGATTGAGTCTAGATTTTATATGTGGGATTATACCTACTTATGGTGCATGTGTAGCGACCAAGTTATTATGAGGTGTGTTCCTAGTCATGAGTTTGAGTCTGTTCTGCAATTCTGTGATACACTTGCTTGTGGTGGGAAATTTGAACCCCAATGCATAGCTAGGAAAGTTTTGGACTCCGGATTGTATTGGACTAGTTTATTCCATGATTCTCATGTGTTTTTTAAGTCATGCTCACATTGACAACACACTGGTAATATTTCTAGGAGACATGATATGCCCCAACAACCCATATTATTCTGTGAGATTTTTGATGTATGGGGCGTCAATTTTATGGTTCCTTTTTCTAGTTCATTTGGTTTTTTTTATATTTTGGTTTCTGTTGATTATGTGAGTAAATGGGTGGAGGCTAAGGCCACTAGGACTGAGTATTCTCATGTTGCAGTAGACTTTGTCAATACATAGATTTTTTGTAGGTTTAGAGTACCAAAGGCCATCATCAGTGACCAAGGGACACACTTCTGCAATAGAAAATTTTCTTCCCTCCTTTGGAAGTATGGGGTGACACACAAAACATCAACACCATACCACCCCCAAATAAATGACCAAATTGAGATTTCAAATATGGAGTTGAAACAAATTTTGGAGAAAACCGTGCAGCCAAATAGGAAGGATTGTAGAAAGTACTTTGATGATGCATTGTGGTCTTATAGGACAGCATACAAGACCCCCATAAGTATGTCCCCATTTCAGATTGTTTTTGGGAAATCTTGTCATCTACCCAAGGAAGTTGAGCATCAGTCTTATTGGGCTATAAAAAATGTAACATGGATTTGGACCAAGCTGGAATCCAAAGGAAGCTGCAAATTCAAGATCTTGAGGAGATTCAATTGTCTTCATATGATAACTCAAGGCTCTATAAATACATATCAAAAGTAGCTCATGACAAAATGATCCAGAAAATAGAATTTCAAGTTGGAGAGAAAGTCTTTCTCTATAGTTCATGATTGAAGCTGATACCTGGTAAATTGCATTCCAGGTGGTTAGTTCCTTATATTGTGACTAATTGTTTTCATTATAGTGAAGTGGAGATCGCATAAGAGGACACTAGAAGGATCTTTATAGTCAATGGGAAACATTTAAAGAAATACATTGAAAGACTTCTTACTGATGTAGTGGATTTCATCACAATGCATGACCCCATCATCACTTGAGCATATCAGGATATTCCTAACCCTTTAACTTTTATATTTTTTGTCATATTTAAAATTATAAATTTCATGTGCATACATCATCTAATAGGTTCACATTGAGGACAATTTAATATTTTAAGTGTGGGGGAGGGGACAACATTTTGGGGTATATATTTAGGATTTTCATTTGTGTGTTTTATGTGTATTTTCTATTATGTTTTTGGTTAAAATTTTCAAAAAAAACCAATATATCATATAAAATTATCTTGTGGAACATATGGAAAATTTATGTTTTCAAAATTCATTGGTAGAAATATAAGCATGAGTAAGATTTCATCATCAAGGGTTGATTTTATAAAAATTGAAGTCATCGATGATATGACTTATTGTGTCAATATAAAACCTTTAAGATTTTGACATCATTATTTTTGATATTTGTGCATGGTAAATTGTGTCATTAATTTCTCCACACAATTTTTTACACAATCATGACTTTTAATTTTCTCTTACCCAATTGAATGTATATTCAGGGTAAGTAATCCTTTTTAGATTATAACATGGTCTTTCCATACGTTAGTTTCTCTTCTGATCGTTTCCATCACTATACCAGATTGACCTATGTGTGTGCACATAATATTTGAATGTTGTATTCCCTATAATAAAATTTAAAAAAATTTGAAAAAAAACAATTAATAAAGAGGGGAGTGAAGAAATGTACAATATATGGGGATATTTAGGTCGAGATCTCATGGTTTGACTTTTGGGAATGATTAAATGAGTGGGTTTTGGAATTTTATTACAAAGGATGTTGAACAGATCCGGTGGAATAGATTCAAGTAAGAAGAAAAGTTTTTATTGACCTGAATATACTAGATAAAGGGTGGATAGACAAGCTTGAAATGGTTTTCACACACACACGTGGAGATTTAGTGGCATGGTAGACCCATGACTTATTTCTCTGTGATTAGTGTTATGAATATCAATGGATTTTGTTTTGAGACAATTTATGAGACAATTAATTTAAAATTTATTGATATTGACTCTTGATGGGATTCTTAATTTTCCTATATTTTCACTGTGGATTGAGAAATTTGAATATGCATATCTTGTCACAATTTTTTCGAATACATGATATGAGGTTTTTCCGAGGAGTGCAAAAGGGTAAGTGTGGAGTAGTTGATAAAACACATTTATATTAAATATTTTATTGATAATAAATGATAAAATTTCTTCACATTGTGTTAAATATGTTTATTTATAAAATATTTTGGATTAGATCATCCATTTGAAAATTTGATGGAAATTCCAGTTTTACCCTTTATAGTGCACTGTAGCATTTTGAAGATAAATATTTTAATATTTATTATTTGAACTTTAAAATTTGTAACTATGTTGATGACTTAATTTAATACAACTTTTGTTTAGGAAATTAGATCTAAATCTTGCATTTGGTTTGACTAAATAGACCATAAAGTCAAAGGTGGGCTGAGCCCGCCAGATTGGACATTGGTTCTGTATTTGGGTCATAACTTCTTCATAAAAGCTTGGATTGGGCCAAAAATTTTAGAGGATATCTACAACCTAATTTTTCAAAAAATCATTATTCTGGAAGAATAGTTGGTTCATGGTTTTTGGAGTTCAAATGGGCGGTTAAAGTTGTCTTAAAATATTTGGTCGAGATTCCCCATTTATACTTGAAACCTCTTTAAATCTAGACTCCCCTCCACTCTATAAATTAGTGTTATTCTCATTTGGAGGGTTTGGGACGTGAATTGGGATGTTTATGGAAGAGAATAAGTAGATTCATTTCAATTCTCCAACCATTTAAACAAGGGTAGCTCTTGAAGCAAGGATCCCTTCGACGAAGCCTTCTTCTTCTTCTTCTTCATGTTGTAATGATTTTGTTTGTGTAATAAAAATCTTTTTTCTTATTTTATTTATTCTATTTTTTTCTATTTTTTTCAAATTTATTCTTCTATTAATCTTCTTAATTGGTCTGGAATTAAGAGTATAAATGATATTGGGTTTTACCCTCTCCAAACCTTTGCAAATGCAAAACATTTCTACGATGACTACACCGTCCATGGAAGAGTAGTTCTTTTTAGTAATAGATCTACCTCTCACCTCATTAATTCATTTATTTTGAATCAATGAGATACTTTAAATCAAATAATATGATATATTAATTTAGTTTTTAATTTAAATGAAACTAATCAAGCAATTTAACAATAAACACAAATCACACGAGGTTGAGAATTGTGTGAATTGTTAGAGCATGAACTTAATTGGTAATTCAAAACCACACGGGATCAATTTGTAGTGTTAAAATATAATCCCTAAACTCGAATAATTATAATATCTAGCAATTTTATGTGACTTAATTTAACACTGATCATAAGCTAACCTTATAACATCAATCAAATCAGGGTGATGTGATTGTATGTTCTGAAGTTATCTTAGGGTTAAATTCACTTCATCTTTGTGATAAAGTTAATTCTCATAGGGTTAAGGATTTAAAAAATTAAGGGATAATAATTAAGTTGATATTAATTTAAATTTTAATGATTAATAAATTAATGAATAGGTAGAGTTATATTGATTATGCCTTTTAAAATATTTTTTAAAAAACATCTTCTTGTTGTGTCTTTTTAATCAAACATTATTTCAAAAACAAAAAAACAATTATACAATCTTCTTCCAGAAAACTTATTCTAGCTTTATGAATGGTAAAAAAATCCCAAATACTTTCATGTAGTGTTATTACTCCATTTTATGTTATTTTCAAAATACCTTTAATAAGTTGTCAAATTTACTTACTCCTTTGAGAGATGACTTTGGTCAGCCACTCTGCTGCACCTAAGTACCCAAAATACACTAATCATTTGAGGGTGCCCACGATAGCACCATTCAACTACTCCTATAGAAGATTATTCCATTTTTATGAATCATATTATATTTGTTTTACTCATATGTGAGTGTATCTTAAATCTCTATTTTCACCAAATAGATGACATCCACTTTACTATGTATCTTTTTCTTTATAGAAAACCCATTTGTGAACTTGTTCTTATCTATAAATAACCCACGGAACACTGACCATGTGGATATTATGAACCTCATAAGTGGCACATAATATTAAAAGCATTCCCCGGGCTGAATCTCCTATGTAAGCTACTCATTTGTAAATCCCTTGCATGGACCACCTCTTCCAACTATCGATGTGCACTACCCACGTAGCCTGTTTCTTTAGTATTCCATCTAAGTCAATTCCTTCCTTCACCACAAACTCCCCACATGAATTTCCTTTATTGTGTACTCCCCTCATGATCTTCCTTCACTAGTCACTAGTTTTACAAACCTCTTTCTGACTTTGTATAATTCTCTAGTGATGATCTTTGAGATAATTTTCACTCTCTTAAAAGAAAAAATTATAGGGTCCTTATGTAGAAAAAAATTGTAAAACCCTCTAATCATGAAATTACTATTCATTCCTTCCATGAACTTTCTCCTTTATGATCTTCTAGAAAACACTACCTTATGACCATGAACATCTCACAAGGTTATAAAAACCTCTTTCATGTATGTACAGACATGAAATCCATCCACAATGAACCCCTTTCATACACTTCCTTCTATAATATCCGTTCATGGAATCACCTACCACATGAATCCTCTGTGATTACTGTTGGATGGTCTCATAAACTATCACCCACCTCCCATGTGTATTTTTTCATGTACCACATTTTCCACCTAGTTACCACACAAAAAACCTTCCTTTTCCATTTTTATTCTCCTAAAATTCATACCCAAAACTTTGAAAAACAATGGAAAATGATGTCACCATGAAAACCCCATCTCAATAAACAAACATGTTGAACCTTTATCAACCAATATTATCAATAAAAAAATCAACTCAAAAATACTAAAATGTCACCTTGATAGATTTTTTCCCAACAAGAATTACTTCTAGGAACCATTCTGCTAGTAATTCATGGAAACCCTCTATCAGGATCACGTTCAAAGGTATTTATAAAATGCTAACTTAGGATATGTTTTCTAGGTATGTAGATCTAGGAAAAATCTAGATTATATTCATTTACCGATAAATATTGGTTTAGGTTATATTTCAAAAGTTAATAATAATGTAATTTTAGGGTATTAAAACCCTTTATGGGCATTAATTTACCCATATAAAACCACCTTCAGGATGTCAATTTTAATGAGTCCCTAATTATCTCATGTAAAAGTAGACTAAAATTGGATCTCAATTATGAAACATGAATTATGTATCCATCTCTCTTATATCCATCCAATCACATGAGTCCAAGAGGAAATCATACCCTTTTTCTTTCATTTATCAAATAGTTTAATCTTGACTTTTGGTGATGAAACACATGCTACATATCTAGTCTATTTATACCCATCCAAGAGTAGTTACCTTTGAAGAAAATAGATTGATTCAATATTATACATCAATGACTCAAGTATTTTGATATTATTATTTTCAAGAACCTATTTTCATAAAATTTCTAGATATATCTAACAACCAAATTAATACTCTTAATGAGTTTTCATGATTTATTAAGAACCAATATTCAAAATGATGATATTTTAAGAGCTTAGTGAATAATTAAATTCCAAGACCTTTTTTCCATTATTGAGTGATGGGGGGCGAATAATCCATAACCAAGAGTCTCTCCCAAACTACTAACAAAAATATAAAGAGAATATAATTGTATTTCCCCTACAAATCATGTTATATTTATTCTCAAAATTGGATCACTGATTTCTGTAAGACATCAATAGATTATAGAAGACCATCCAAGTTCATGAAATCATTTTCTTTATACTAACATATATTTTAACTTATAGTTATTACTTTATACATATATATCCTATTCAATAAGATTCTAGTGTTCATTCACCTTATTCTTAAACTCATCTAGCTCATAACCAAGGACATTCACCAAGGACACCCCCCTCATCAATCAATTGTTGATTCTAAACCACCATCACAGTTTATTAATATTTTTCATGGATATCCACATCCTTGAGATCTGTAGTATTCCCTATAGTTTAAACCCTTAATAGGTTTAGTTATAGATTATGTTATTTATCCCATTCATAAACTATTCTCTTTATAGTTTTATGGATTTCAAGATAGTCAAACCCACCAAATTCCAACATGATGAACATGTATTGTAGATTGTGTAGCCTATTAAATATATATCCTATAGGGGTTTTAGGAATTAACTTTCATATGTATTTCCACACTAGTTGTCTTAAATTTAATTAAATCATAAGCGACATTGGATCTAAATTAAAGTTCACTAAGGAGACCAAGATGTGTTATTTCACTGATCAGTTAAGGTTAAGAATAAGTTTGATATTTCAAAATATTTCCAATGTCTCTAGTGAATGAGATGTTAGAGTGGAATCCTCATCAATATATCAGTCTATCTCATATTGTGGCACCACTAAAACTATTCCCAAGAACATATATATACATCATTTAGAAAATATAAAAACAAAAAGTTAGCAATATTGGTGAATACCTCCACTATCAAAGATAACAAGTTTTCCCAATAAAATTACTCTATCAAATGGTTTAATGGGATTATCCTCCATCTCCATCACTACTTCACAAGATACCACATCATTCTTTGAAAGGGGGATTATTTCTCACATTTTCATCATTTCATCAGTTTGAATAACCAATGCATCCTCCCTGGGTGAGGCCTTCTCAATGCCTCTAGATAACATTCCTAAACACCCTAGAGGGTCTTATCATAACCCTGATTCATGAGTAAAATAAAATTAAAATCATAATTGTGTGAGATCTACATCATCTCATTCAAGGATCTATCTATGAATGTTTTCCATAGATATTCTATAAAAGCATGAAATATTACTCCACATACAATGTTGAAAAGTGATAAAGTAGGAATTTGTAAATTAAATTACATTCCACCATGTTTTTTTCTAGTATCTTTCATGCATGTTCTCATTTTGAGTTAATAAAGACTTTTTTTCCAAAGGTAGGCAGCAACTAGGAATTTACTAGATATATCTTAGAAAAAAAATTGTTTGAGAGGATAGATGTTTTGGATTACCACACCATCTTGAAAGGTATTGTTACCTAATATGGGGCTCTATTATAGATATAATAAATGTTCATGAATCCTTCCAAAATTCTAGTATATGACTATTTACCCTTGTGCTAATTATATGATTGAAATCGTGTTTCAATATAAAAAATTTCATGTATTACAGGCTCTCCATCATTCTCTTATAAGTTTTTGATGATTTTTTTATAGTCACATTAGACACTATATTGTTTATCACCATATATGGAGGTGGTTGGTGTTTTTTAGTTGGGATTAAACTCTAAATAACTGTCCTACATATCCTACAAAAAATAAATAAAAAATCATGTACTTTAGTGTCGCTTAATGGAAAATGTCAAAGCTTTTAAGGTCATGTAACAAGGACCAAACCATTAAGTTCAATATAATACCTTATGGAATATTAGGAAAGAGGTTCCTAAAATGGTTATTGTGGAGATTATCCACAATCATACCTTTCTGGGTCCTCGTGTCTATTGGTAACAAGACAGTATGATGATATGATTTGGGCTTACACCTAATTGGAGGACTGCTTCATCTTCCTCATGTTAGGTTGTGAGGGAATCTTATCCTCACCACAAAGGAACATTTTGTAATGTTAGGTTTGAACATCAAATATTCATCCTATGTATCCTTTAATAATTGGAATCAAATACTGTGTAGTTCAATTGACATAGTTTAAGGTTATATGTGAGGACCAGTCCATGTAGTTTAGCATCAGGTGGTAAGGATGTGTGCCATGAAGTTTAAAGTCATGTCGCCCAGAATTTTAAGGTGATTTCTGAGATGCAACTAAATATTTATAATGGAATTATAAACAAAACCTCTAAGACCAAGTGATTCATACTCGGTGTAATAATTATGATATAGAAGATCAGTCACATGACATCCGAGTGCGTAATAGGTGGATTGAGTGGGGATTATGCATGCGTTTCTTTAAGATAAATGTGTTGTAAAATGAGTGACAACATGAGATAAAGTGGGTCTTATGTATGATCTACTATAAGATTCCTGATGTACTAGGTGGGTTAAGTGAAGGTATGTTTTGAGTCTTATACCTTAGAGGAAGACCATATATAATAACCTAAAGAAAATCTACTTAAGATAAATGTGTGGGGATCGAATATAGGTTCTTTCCAGATGTACCTAACCTAGTCAACAACTTGTAAGGCAATAAGGATTATGGATTACACCTAGTAGGAGGCCCACATATAGAAGAGGTTGGTGATTAAACCTAGTAGGAATCCCAGTTATGATTAATCTAATAAGATCATATGATCTAGAATCGTGGTGTATGATGAAGCAAAAATTAGATATATTAACTAAAGGCATTAAAAGAAAACCATGTGGAGAGATATCAACATGTAGAAATATGATAAGGAATCCATAAGGAGGAATCTTGACTTGGGGAAATATGATAAGACTGAGATGATAATATCAACCAAATGTGTTTGAAGGATTTTTTGGGGAATACACCTAGGAGGATTTCTATATAAGAAATATTTTGGGGATTACACCTAATATATGGCCCATATAGGGAATAGGTTGGTTTTTACACCATGTAAGAGGCACATGTGTGATGAAAAAGAGGATTATATCAACTTGAGGTGCATAAAAAGACAAAAGGAGGCATCTCAACTTAAGGAAAATGTATGGGGATTACAAAAAGGTTCCACCCTAAGGTACCTAACTTGGTTAGTGACTCAGTTGAATATTAGAATAGATAGGATCTTACACCTAGAATGATGACAAAAACGGAGAATTTTAATCATGTTGTTGGCATGATTAACTTAAACATATGACCCCACATGAGACATGCTTGGTGTGATAAGCAAGATATTTATAAAAGATAAAAAACATTGCACAATTATATTTATATAGGACTTATACCTATAGAGGAAGCCCAAATATGTTTTCTCTCTCACCCACTAATTCATAGTTGATGAAATCATTTATTAGGATGTGATGATGATAAGTACTTACACCAAGTGAGAAAGACCATTTGGATGATCTCACTCCTAATCCACTAGTGTAAATGGGAAATGATATATAAGGTAGTTGTAATTTAGCATCCAGCAAGAATTTCTAGGGGATTAATCTAGGAGGGATGCCCTTTTCTAACCTAATGGAGGATAAATCCATCATGGTTTAGGAAAAATTAATCCAGTTTCTTTCTTATAGAGACCCTCATTATAAAGGTAATATGAAATTGTATTTCCCCACAAGGGTTATACCCATTTTGGGTGACATCTTGAAGCATCCTTTTATCAAGGAAATTCATGATCGAAGGGGAATTCATAGATACACATGCCCTAATTTTTTACATATGGAAACTTTAGTGGAGGTTTCAATTTTTCATGGATGGTCCAAATAGATGAGGTACATATCGTCTCGAAGGGCCCCTAGTTTTGGGGAGGTATTCACATGAATGGAGAAACCCTGTGTAATGAATCCATGAAATGAAAACCACATATGAGAAACCAATAAAGGTGATATCACCTTAGGAATAACCATGAAATGGTAAATCATGAAAGGGGTAATGTGAGAGGGTGTGATCACATTACCACATGACATATGCATCATGTGACTACATAAGGGGATCATTAAGTGATAACATGATGGATACACCTCTCATCTATGAACTAATTTTGTATCATGTGGACCGGATCATGAAGACTGATTCTCAGGAACATGGATCATAAAATAATCTTATATGGGAAATTTCATTCTCTGGAGTTATTATTTTAGGCTCTAGTTTTACCTGTGGAATTTTTTGGAGTTTCTAAATGTGGAATGTCATCCCAACACCCACCTTTTATCTATTCGTAATCAAGCCTTATAAACTAGTATGAACCCCCCAATATACCTCCCCTCTTTATAGAAATGAAAATTGTCTATTTATTGGAAAACCTTAGTGATATAGCATGGCTAACCAATCAGACACATAGTGGTCACCTGTAGTTCCATCTATGAGTTGTGGAAAAGAGCTCAATTATGTGATCTCATAAACAGTCCATCACCAAGATGAAAAATTAATATCATATCTCATGGCCATATGATACTTTTGTGTAAAATGGAAGCATATCAAGAACATGTTATCAGTCTAACTCTGATCTTTGGATGATGTAAATATATCATGGTCGCATTAAAATCACATGATCTGTATGAGAATTACATAGAAAATTTTCCCTTTTCCTAATTTCTTTCATATAGAAATGAATCATAAATTACAATCATACATTTTGATTCATAAGATATTTTGGTCTCTAAAAGAAGTCAATTCAAAGCCTATAAAGTAAACTACACCTCTAGTTAGGGTGTGTAAACCCTAGTAGGGTGTTTTCTGATACCAAAAAGATCAATGAAGACCCTTAAAAAAGGATTTTCGTCTTCAACACCCTTTTAGTTATAAATTGGTGAAATTTGTATCCTACTCTTAGAGGGAGGTTCTCACCACCACATAACTATATTGGGAAAATATTTTTGAGGAATCTTCATAACTCATTGTGTGGGCAGTATTATAGGATATAGAACCATGTTTTATTCTTCTTTGGGATTGAGAATAATTTTCTACACAAACTTTAATTGTGTTCTCTAAGTGAGGATCAAATCATGAATTCTATGGAATAGTGTGTAGCCTGAAATTTTCAATGCCAAAAAGGTCTTAATTAGAATCCCTAAACTCTTAGATAGATAATGATAAATCTTTAGTAGTTGTCTCCTAGATTTATCTTACCACTTTTTCCTTATTTTCAAGTATAACAAGTTCTATAAGACATATTATGGATGGATGATTAGGGTTATTATAATAATTTATCGATGTATTTAACAACATACTCATAAGTTTTTCCACTTGATCATTAGAGGCATCGGGTGATGTCACTTATGATGAACTCTCTACTATATCCATAAACTCTACAGTCACTCTCAAGGATCTCTCTTCAACCACTAGGGCCTTTTTCTCAACAACTCAGATGGAATCCTTAGATATCAAGACCTCATTGTCCATAGTGGAAGATTCAGATCTAAGTACTTGTACTTCCATTTCAATAGTTGTGGCCCCCCACTTTATCATTATATGGGTTCATAGAATTTTAATTCTCCTACTCCTGGTCCTTCACATTAGATGTTTAAGTCACTATAATTAAAGGATTATATAATTTAAATTCCCTAATAAGAAGTATGATAAGGGACCTTATTGGGAATCATGACCTATTTTACAGTAGAGGGGTTCATTTTCCAATGGGACTTGTTCTACTGCCTCTTAGTCTTCTAATATTTCCCTATAAGTAACCTTATTTTTTAAATGGGACACTATAATCATGTAGATCCACAATGTCTATATCATAATGACAATTAAAAGATAAAATCTGAATATTGCCTCATTTCACCTATGAAAATGTGTGTATCCAATATATCAATGTTTCATTGATGCCTATTCAAAGGTGGCTAGATATTTGTGAAGGTTTTTGTGTTAGTAGAAGTAGTTGAGACCATGCCAAACAATGGTTTTTCACTAACTCATTTAGATTTATCCTTAGAACTAGATGAAATAGAAACCCTAGAATCCATGATATGTGATTATCACATATAATTTATAATTAATTTGATTCAAGATAAATAATTTTCTCTCATTGTAATTATTTCTTCATTGAAGATTCAGTTGACCACTTCATGGCATGCCTTAACTGCAATGAGAGGACTCAAGGGTATAATCCCTCTGGTGATGATCCATACACATTTTGTGAACCTATGAACATCACCATAAAATTACCCATGTGCTAGTATAGAATACTCTAACACTTTTATCATTCATTGTTGATCAAAAAAGAAATATATTCATAGTGGAAGGATTATTTTGTTCTCTCTATACTTGTGAGGGTGGTGGAGGAGGATCACCCTCTATTCTTGAGAGTGTTCTAAGAGAATCACTTTCTAGGGCTTTAGAAGATTCTATTTAGACTGCATTATGTGAAATTATTAGAATGTATAGGCTCTAACTAGGGCTAGAGAATGATATAACTGAGTAATTAAAGATATAGGGTGGGAGAATAAATTATTGCACATGGGACCTTATTATTCTCTTAATCTATGGTGAAACTCGTGTCTAAATATTATTCATATTATTATTTACTTATCATGCACCAAACTCACGGATAAATAATTATTATTTCTTCAATAAATAAATTAACATTTATTAAAATAATATTTAATATATCATTTCTCACTATACCATTAACTCAGTCCATTAGTCATCATCATTATTTACTAAAAATTGAATAATAACTATTTATTTAATTAAATAAATATTATTAAATTATTCAATAATAAATAGATAAATATTATATTCAATAAAATAGATAATAATATTTATTAAATATTCAACTCACATATATTATCTCAAATAATAGGTGACTAAATATTTGTGATCAACCAAACATGAATAATTATTATACCAAGTATAGGAATATTATTTATTCAACATGTTAAGTTCGTGTAAAATTTAACTAATGATCTTAATACACTTAGTGTGTGACCCTCTAGGCCACTTTCTCAATGGTGTTAGGAAATTTTAACTAGATTCCAAGGTTATCTTTTCACAACATGAAAAAGAACTCATAGAGAAATAATTTGAATGATAAAATGACAATATCCACACACAAACCTATAATGATTTATATAATCTCTTTATATTTGTATCTATAATCAATCTGGTTTCATAATGGTGTCATTAACATATGCGATCAATGCCTCTTTCTTTGAATTTCTAGAATTGAACTTTCTGATTGAACACCATGGGCATAGACTTGATCAAGTAGTTCCACTCCCATAAAATGGTTTTAGATATCAACTTTCATTAAAAGTTTGAAGTCAAAAATCCTTTATTTTATTATAAATTAATACAATATATTTCATGATGCACCCAATATATCTAACTTCACCATAAACATTTTTCATCATGGTTTACATAAATAAATTAATGTACATGAATCATGATATGCATTAATAATCACATTAAAGTAAATGGACCATTACGCATGTCCACTGATAGAAATATCCAACAATACATATAAATGATGATTTCATACTATCAAGTCATGTTCTCATAACCACCTTGTTTTATATATTACAAAGGGTTAACTTCATGAGAATAAGTCCCAATTAATTATGAGCCTCCTACCATCAATAGATTATATTATTTTTTCCCTATAAAATAATATAATCCGTACATGAAACATGAGAGGAGAAAATGGCCTCAGAGCGGCGGCTACTTCCCTCTCCTCGCTCATCTAGGGTTTCTCCGCCCGGTTTCCCCCTCCCCTCCTCCAGCATGGGTCAGCTTCGTCGATGGCTGCCTAGCTTAGGCATGGCGTCGTTCGGTGATGGATCTATTTGGATCAGCTTCAGTTTTGGTTCTCCGGCGGCTTCTTCGAGCCCTTCGGCTTCAAGAATTTTCTTTGGATATGGTATGTTGGACGAAAGATCTGTTTTGCTTGTGGCTTCGGGTTTTCAGATTTGCGTCGACATGCAATGACCTCGGTGTTTCTGGCTTCGGGGTTTCGGTTCGGTGTCAAGTTCACTCCTCTTGGATTCAGTTCTCACCGCGGCTTCGGAGTGCTATTCTTCAATTCTGGTGTGCTCACTGTCGGCCTAGATGGTTACTGTAGTTCTTTTTTGGCTTCTAGCATCGGCTCCGGTGTGCACAACATCTACCTCAGCGACCTTCCAGATCCGATTCTTCTACTTGGCTTCATCCTGACTCGTCATCGGTTTGGCGTACACCAGTGTGTTCGGGGTCAGATCCAAGGGCTCAGAGGGAGGGGGCCTTATGTTCTTATTTTCTTGAGTTGGTTTGGTTTGGTGGATTTGTTTGGTTTGTTGAAATGGTTTGGTTTGATCTGCTGGGGTCTGAATTTATTGCTAATGTTGTTGTTGGTGAGACTGGTGTGGTGAGACTGGTGTGATAGGATTCTGCAGAGTTGGGTGTGGCGTCAGCACTACCTGGACTACCTTGATCTGGATTCTTTATTGCCTTTTGTGGATGTGTTCTTGGAACATCTCACACCGCTGGATGGTTTGGGTGAACTCTGATCGGAGTTCACCACCGGGTTGGTGGTTTTGGGGCTGATGTCAATGGTCACATCAGTGGAATTCAAGGAGACCAGTTCTGAGGTTTGTTAAAGCTCTTCTGATGTTCATGCACCCAGGTCCCTGATTTGAATGACTGTGTGGTTTTATTTGGTATGTGGAATGAGTTGATTTGTTTTCTGATGTTTTAACGTTGTAAGTCGTGAAGTCATGTAAGGTTTACCACTTTTCCTCAAAAAGTGTTTGTTGGTTTCTCACTTTTTCCTCAAAAGTGTTTGGATAATAAAAAATGAATTTTTAGTCAATCATTCGTACATGAAACATGTAAAATTTTAAGAATACTATCATAGAACTTCCAGATGTCCATCGTAGTGGGGAACTATTACGACCTTTCAGTGCGACAGGTATCCTCAGAACATTATCATCTACAATGTCACATATAATAACAATAATTGTGTGATAATAAATTTATTAATATTAAATGAGAATAAATATTGGTAATCATAAATCATTGAAAATTTTATTTTTGGGAACCAACCCTAACAGACTCCCACTTGCACTAGAGGCAACTGCAAACAACCTTTGGTGAACTATCTCTTATATGATATTCATACTTATGATAAGATAATTCTTTATTAAAGGGGTCCATCACATTCTATTTCATAGAAAATGTACTCACCGTGAACTCACCCCTTCATGAAAAATTCCTCAAGAGGTGATACTTCTAAAGTATATGCTTCCTCTATTGATGTGATCTTGGATCCTTTACGAGAACCACCACAGTAGTATTATCAAAATATTATGTGATGGTTTTTTTACTTCTAGGAATTACATAAATATCTTAGATAAAATTTTATATCTTAACTTATTTATTAGATACATCATAAGCCATAATATACTTGGATTTTTTGTAGAATCAATAAGAACTAGCTGCTTTAAACTCTTCTATCTCACAGCTCCTCCATTGAGACTAAAGAAAAATATTCACAATGACTTTAAATCAGTATGATATATTTATAAACTAACATTTTTGTTTATTTGGATGAATATATCCTCCTTATTTCTTCCATATATGATAATAATATCCTTAGTATGCCTAAAATACTTAAAGATATCCTTAACAGCAGTCCAAGGTTGTTCTCTTGGGAGAGCTTAATATCTAACTATCATTCTCAATGTGTAGGAAACACCAAGCCTAGTACATAACATGGAATACATGATGGAACCAATCATATAATCATATTAGATCTTACTCATCCTGTTCCTATCATTTTGTGTCTAAGGAAAAATTTTCTTAGACATAAGTATTCCATGTGACACTAAAATCAATTACCTCTTAGATTATTACATACTTAGTCTCTTCAATTTGTAGTCAATGTCTAACCCTTGACATAGTCTAGGAAATCTATTGGATCTAGCATGAATTATACTAATCCAAAAGATGTAAGATACTTTACCCAAGGCCTTCTTAGAGAAGAACTTGTCCAATTGATCCATGATTAACTATAATACTTGTATGTTGTTTCTAATAAGTAATATGACATCAATATATACCACTAGGAAAATGAACTCACTCCAACTAAAATGTTTGGAGAAATATGTCTCAAATTCCTTCTTTATGAAACCAAATTCTTTTATAACTTAATCAAACTAAATTTTACATGACCCAGATACTTTCATTTTTCCCTAAATGGATCTTTGTAACTTGAATTATTTTTTAGAATTACTTGGAATCATAAACCCTTATGGTTGTTTCATATAGACATCTTCTTAAAGGTTATGTTTAAGGGAATTTATTTTGACATCCATTTACCAAATATCATATTCATGGAAATATGATATATCAAGTATAATTCAAATGGTTGTAAACATGGATAATGGATAAAAGGTTTCATCATATTCTATGCCTTGATGTTATTTAAACCCTTTAGAAACTAGATTTTATTTATAGGTACTCTCTTTACCATTCATGTCTTGTTTTTTCTTGAGAACCCATTTTCTCCCAATGGTATTTACATCAACTAGAGGTTCTACTAGAAGCCATACTTTATTTTAATACATGTAATTACCCTCAAAATTCTTATAATATTTATATATTGTATCTTTTGGGATATCTAATACCTACTTATAGGAAATAAGATCATTATTGGTAACTAATAATGAGTCACTATCCTCCGTGACTAGAAAACCATATCTTTCTAATTTTCTAAACTATATAGTGCTTCCACACAGTACTTGTGTCTCAGAATCAAGCTCTTCCATGGGGACCTATGGAATCTATTCATGTACTAACTCGTGTGTATCTTGGCCATCAACTTCATTGAAGTTGACCTTGCTCTTTTTATCCATTTTAAGTATGTTTTCCCTATCTAGAAAGGTGGTATTTCAATCAAAAACAAAAATTATCTAAAGGGTTGTATAGGTAATATACCCTTTTTTACTTGGGGTAACCTATAAAGTTACATTAGTGTCATATGGTGTTATTTTTTTCCCTGAATAATCCTTAAAAATTCCTCACATCTCTATATATGTAATTTAGAAAACAAAGATTTATTTTTATATATTAACTCTTATGGTATATCATTTCCCACCTTAGTCAGAACCTAGTTTAGAGTGTATGTTGTAGTCTAGAATGAATATCCTGAAAAGGATAATAGATAATATTAATGACTCATCATTTAATTTTCCATATCTACCAAGGAATGGTTACTTCATTCACTGACATCATTCCACTATAGTGTATAAGGATAATTGAGTTGAGATAAAATCCAAAACTCCTGTAAATAGTTGTTGAACTCTTGGTTAAGATTCTAACTAACTTGATTAGATCAATACTTCTTTACCTTATTACCAACTTGATTCACTGATTCATCCTTGATTTCTTTGAATTTCTCAAAGTACTTAGGCTTATACCTCATTAAGTAGACATACCCATATCTACTTAAGTCATCAGTAAAAGTGATGAACTAAGAATACCCAAGTCTTTCTTCTACTAGAAAAAGTATACACACATCAATTTTTATCAATTATAGAATCTATATAACTCTATCATTATTCACACTAATAGATGTCTTGGTAATTTTTATTTATAAAAATGATACATCTGTCTAGTTAATTTAGTTCAAAAAAATCTAAATAGTTATCTTGATAGAGTTATGTCAACCACTTCTCATTTATACGACCAAGGTAGTGATTCCAAAATGAAGTGTGGTATGAATCATGTAAACCTTATTCATTATCAACTTCCAATACTTATTTTTTGTAATATAATTCCTAAATAAAATTATTTAAATGCACCATACCATAACATATGTTGTCTTTATAAAATAAATAGATTTTATTTTCAAATTTTGAAAAAAATCCATCTTTATTTATGAAATATATATAAATTAAATTGTTCATAATGCAAGGTATATAATAACAGTTTTTCAAAAACAAGATCATACCTATTAGAAATGGAAGGTTTTAGTCTCCTATATCCAACACAGAAATCCATGCTCTCTTGGCTCTTTAAAGATCCACATCCCCTATGGAAATCTTATAAAATCTACTTGGTTCCTGTAATTGGATACAAATTTGAGTGACACAAGATATATATAATACCCAATTAGTATATATAGAAAGATTTCACTCAATAATTAATATACCTAAAGCTTCCTTATCCTTGATCTAGGTAAAGTAACTCTTACAATGAACTAGATTTCCATATGAAAAACATACTGTATTTGTTTACTTTACCTATCTTTAGATCTTCCATTTCTTGGATGGGAGATGTTTATAAGACTTCAACATAAATTTATTATTGTGAACCTTTACCTTTTTATTCATTTTATGCATCATAAATACCATATATTTTTCACTCCCCATGTCCTTATCAACTTGGAGAATCAATTTGAGGAGTTTCAAGAGAGACTTCTCACTATTTATCATATTATAATTTATAATGAAACTATAGAATACTTTAGTTATTAGGGATAAAATGATATCTATAGATAACATATAAGGGATCTTAAAGCCTAATATGTCCAAGAATTCTATGTGACCAATCATCTTGACTACAAGATGCCTAGATGGAATCAACTCTCTAATCTTGCACATGAAAATTGAATTGGAGATCTCATATATCTCTTGTCTCTCATTATATTGATAATGATCATAAAAGTGAGATATCAAGTTATTCATATATATTTACTTTTGTTTCTTAATGATCTCACCAAACATGGATAATATCATGAAACATTATGCATCTATGTAATCATCCAAATGCTTTATCTAGAGTTGAAGATATTCCTAACTAGCCTCTTTACCATGCATTTTAGGAATATGGGTTTAAAAACATGTATAATTTCCACTCATAGTGTAGTATAATGCGCAATATTTTATATCATTCCTATAAATTCTAGTCAATGATCAAGTTATCCTTATCTAATATAGATCGCAGTGATATAGTCAAATTTTTATGTCTTTACATTTCTATAATGAATGAGAGAATATTTTTAGTACTTTATCTGGATTATAAAATTAGTTAATAAATATTTATTAATTTATTATTCTTCTACTGTTTTATTGAAACACAATATCTCTCACCATTAGTTTTGTAATATCCTATCATGTTGATATTATAGTGGAAATGATTTATATTTACCTTCTCATAACCCAGATGAGAGCTTGATAAGTTATTCAAAGGTAATTTGTTAGGTGGGTGATTATCAAATAAAAACATATATGTTAATTACATTTTAATGGTATTAAATGTTCATTTTTGATCTTATGGGCCTGAGTTAGTGGATTTTGATTTTGAATATCCATTCTCATCATTTGTGCACTTCATGCCTAATGTACACCAATTTAGGCCCAATGAGTAATCTAATTATAAGGAATGTAATTATCCATATTTTAATTTGATATTTTGTGAAATGTATCTTCACTTAAATTTAAACATTTTTCATTCAGGGATCAATGGATGATTCATAAAGGATGAAGGAGATATTTGGTGATGAAAAGAAACAATTCTGGAGAAGGCAGATTGGACACCAGCCTACTGATGAGAATGTTGGGCCCATAATACAAGCCCAATGAAGCCCAAATTTAGTATTCTTCTATAATAAATATATAGGAACAAATCATTATTCAGGATCCAGTGCTAATTATGCCTCCATTATGGTTATTTAAGCGGCCCAAGTTAGAGATAAAATTTTGGGCCAGATTCTGCAGCCCAGAAAAACAGCCCACTAATATGATCATATCTATGAATCCACAACTCCAAATGGACAAAATTTTTACAGAAGGTTAGAATACATCCGAGGATCCATTTTATTCTTCTATGGACTACTCTGATTCGGCCATCTATAAGGTCTTCTAAGCACGTCTGTTCGATGAACGAAAGTTGGCTGCCACCTCGGGTCAAGGGTGGAAAAATCAACTCTCCCTTACTTTCCACTCACCTATGGACTACCACAATTAATTGAGGAGACTTGGACTGTTAGAGGCTCTACCCAAGGGCTCAAAAATGCCTATTTAAGGCAGTGGTGTTGGAGGATTGAAGAATATTTGGTGCTTGGTTTCATTGTAGTGTTATGCTGCCGCATTGTGATTGTAATCACATTTCTTTCTCATGTAAGTTGTTTAATTCACCTTAGTTTCTTAATAAAAGTTCTTCCTTTACTCTTATTCTGTTCTTATACTTATCACGTTGATACCGTTGGTTCAAGGTGTAAAATTATTCACACCATACTTTGTGATATTTATCACACAACGGAGGAGTGATCAATTTTTATTTGTTTTCTTTACTTCTTCAATTCCTCCCTCATGAGTCTACTTCCCACTTCCATTGAAACCATAGCATCAATGGAGGGCTAACCCACTTATGGGTTGATACAAGGGAGTATAAAGGGTCTGGATTGGATGTTATTTATCACCCCATTAATGTATAATCACTTCTTTAATTGAGATTTTTATTTGATGAATTTTAAACTCCATCGTCTGTGTTGAATTTAAGGCCACACACTTCAAGTGCTAATAATAACCTTTACCTTGAAGTGCTAAAAACTTTGATCCTTAAAGTGTATAGGTGATTAGTATTAAAGGGTGTAGGAATTAAACCAGTAAGTGATGATGATGTTTTATCTTCTTAAACGAACCCATCTCAAATATAAGAAATTGAAATCATTAAAAAATGAATTCATCCAACCCACCCCGAGTGATAACCTAGGATCAACTCATTAACTTAATTTTAATTAACATAAATCTGTTAGTGATCATTTAAACCCATCTTAAATCAACCTAATTTGGCCACTTCATAGACAAAAACAGTCCATAGAATGTACGTGTCTATAGGTTTCTTCTTAGGTCTCTGAGGATTCGATAACCCAAGCTAAACTACAGGGACCATCCTACCTTCTTCTCTTGGGTAAATTTGAGTGAGAATCAGTGGTTATTGATAACTATATTAAATCATATATCCTTGATCCATTGAGTGTAACCCCCAATACTAAAATCTTGGACTTGGATCTCCTCAACTCTTTCCCATAAATTTTTATTGGACATACGAAAGTAATTAAACCAAATAAAAATTTAATTATGTAAACCCAAAACATTATTTATAACTCCCCATTAAATGGAAGTGTCTAGAAAAATGACATGATAACACTCAGATCTAGTGATTCCATTTTAAATCAAGTAATATAAGGTGAAATTGACTTAATATTTTGATAGTGGGATTTTTTATCACGGTATATAAATTTACCATTTTATCATATTACATGATTGTTAATATTAAGTGCATTTTTCTTAAGTGATTAACCATGTATCTATAAAATTTATGCATAGTATATTTATTTAAATTTCATCTTTCATGATTTTTAATTCATTTATTAAGTGATAGTGATAAAATATCAATATATAATTAACCATGAAACTAATAAAAAAATATTAAAAAAGGAATTATCATTATCTTATCTAAATGTTAGTTTATCTAGAGGATGATAAAATAACCCTTAACCTTGGGGGATTATTTGATCATAACTAGGTTTGAGTTATAGCATTACACCTATAATCCAATGTAACTCTAGAGTTGGTTTCACCTTAGATCTGATCATGAACCACCTCTACTCACCTATAAGATCCATCCATTACATAATATTTTACTCCCATGAAGGTAAGGTTAAGTAAAGGATTGGTTATGGGGTTTACACATAAGAAACCATGGGCACATAGACTCTTACATAATAGCTATGTGGATGAAACACATGCCATAATTTTAATTTAATAAAATAATTATTACAAAACCCATGTAAAGATAATTAAGTTAAAAGAAATTAAGAAGATACATTGTTCTATCTAAGATCATGATTAAACACACATGAAATGAATACATGGTTGTACACTTTCTAGTATTCGCTTCAATTTTATCTTTTATTAAGTTAAAACTACCTTAAAATAATTCAATTAATTAGATTATTAATTAATTAATTAATTTTATCTTGTCTGAACAGAACTAGGAGTTATTTTATTTTTATTTAAATAAATTAAATTAATTAATTTTATTTAAAATTAAATAAGTACAAAATGTGTACTTAGATGAAACATGAAATTTAACCAACTTCACCATTTTTAGCCATGTATTAAATGTTCACATGTCTTGTCAGCATAAATGGAAATTCACATGGTTAAATAGTGTGAAATTTCATATTTCATAATTCCATATAATAAATGTTGGGTTTTATGAATATTGGAAACACATTAACCCATGTAGTGTGTACCATTTTAGATGTTTGTAGTAAATAAATTTACTATTATAGTGAATTAATTATGTGAAATTAATTTAGAATTTATATACTCTAAAAACCATATTTCATTATAGCATGCTATCTACTAGCTTTGATGTTTGGTTTTAATTCTATAATTAATTAATTCTTTAACAAATTTCATTTTTTTAATTCTTGGATGATTATACGGTATACACTAGTGAGCTACACATTTTGTGTCTTTTTAGCACATGATCAAGGAACTATATATGTTCTCCTTGTGGATATTAATGAGTCGCATGGAGTGTATACGGACAACATGGAATGTAATCTCATTAATAATGGGTTGAAAAATTTTATGTTTTTATGCATTATGTGATGTGTCCACTGACCTCATGGTTTCCAAAAAAATCATTAAGTGAACCATGTAGGACCACATGACATGTATGTGTGTTACATGGCATGTAGTCCCTAAAGCTTCTTATTAGTCTGGCCAGTCAACATGTAGTGTATTGATTACTCCATGTATTAGTTTTTTTTGGAAATCCATGTATCTAATAACCTATCCAAATGTGTTGAACCTTGTTACATGGAATATTTTTATTAATTACATGTTGGGTAACTATGTCATCCAGTCAAAACCCTTGTCACCTCCTCATGGAATGTCCAACCATTATTCATATATTCTTCATGTGTTCTGGGTTATATAAAGGTGAATTAATGTGTAATATCAACTTTAAAATTTAAAGAATGAATTAACATAAATGAAATATTAACAAAAAACATTCATATTAATCAAAAAATAACAAATAATTATAAATTATTATGTGATCACTCTAATACCACTTAATAGTTCCAGGGCATAGTCGAAGCGGTGTGGCTCATTCCTAATAATAGTTTTTTATAAAATCCTTCGAATTTCTCTTCAGAACTACTTAAAATAGAACCTTCCAATCCAAAATATAGGATAATCACATATAATTTATAATTAATTTGATTCAAGATAAATAATTACCTATTATTTTAATTCTTCTTCATTAAATATTTGGTTGATCACTTCTCAACATACCTCTATTATGGTGAGAGGATTTAGGGGCATAATAGATCTAGAAGTGATCCACACGTGCTATGAAAACCTTTGAATGTGGCCATATAAATCCCTAGGTGTTAACATAGAACACTCTAACACTTGAATTTTTCATTCTTTATCACCACAAGAATATATTTATGGAAATATCACTCTTTTTTTCTTTCTAGACTTTAGAGGGTAGAGGAGGAGGATCGCTCTATATTCTTGAGAGCACTCTAAGAGAAGATCTCTCTTGGGATTGAAATTATTATCTCTATAATTCATTATATGAAATGATTATAATGTAAAGTATATATCTAGGGTTATATAATGAAATAATTGGATATTTATAGACATAGGGTTAGAGAATGAATAATTGAACATTGGTTATTATTATTCTCTTAATCCTTAGTGAATCTCATGTCTAAATAATAATAATATTATTATTATTTACTTGAAAAGTGATAAAATCGTGAATAAATAAATATTGACTATTAAATAAATAAATTAACATTTATTAAAATAATATTTAATATATCATTTCTCACCAAGACATTAACTCATCCCATAATTATTCCTCGGTATTTACCAAACCTTGAATAATGACTATTTATTTAAATAAATAAATATCACTGTATTATTCACTGATAAATAGATAAATATTATATAAACTAAAATATAGAATAAGTATTTATTAAATATTCAAATCATATATATTCTCTCAAATAAATTGTGATGGGATATTTGTGATCAACAAAAAATCAATAGTTATTAAACCATGTTCATAAATAACATTTATTCAACATGTTAAATTAATATAGAATTTAACTGAGGTTCTAAATACACTTAGTGTGTGACCCTATAGGTTTTTATCTCAGTGGAATTAGGAAATACCACTTAAAGTCCAACATTAAAATCTAGAAACATACTAAGGATCCCATATAAAAATATGTTAAATGTCATAATGACAATAACCACAAATGAACACACATTGTGTAATATAATCCCTTTATCTTTGTATCTCTAATCAAGTATATTGCATACTGGTGTCATCAACTTATGCACTCAATGTCTCTTTATTTTACTTTCCAATAAAACTCTATGGCCATGGATTTTATGAGGAAGTTTTATTCCCATCAAAGGGATTGATTTATCAACTTCCATTAAATAATGGAAGGGATAAATACTTTCCCACATTATCCATTAATTCAATATCAGTCATAACACACCCAAATTCCCTATGAATATATGTCATCGTGGTTTACAAAAATATATCAAAGTACATGACTCATTATATGAATTAATAATAATATTACAATCTAAGTACCCTTACACACATCCACATATAAGAACATTTAATGAAATATATAAATGTGGATTTCCTACTAAAAATTCATGTTCTCATAACCTTATTATCTTGATGATTACTAAGGGAGAAATTCATGAGAAGAAGTCTCGATGTCTTATGAGCCTCATACCCATGATATATTGTATCATTTGTGTCCCATAATATGATATCATCATGTCATGAAACATACATTAATTTGGGAATCTTATTAGATCACTTCCAGGTTCTCATCATAGTGGAGAACTACTATGACCTTTAAGTGTAGTAAGTATCCTCAGGACCTTATCACATGAAATATAACACATAAGAAAAATCATGATGTGTTAATTTCTTTATTAATATTCTAATAGCATGAATACAGGTAATCATAAAGTATATAAAATTTGGTTTTGGGGAACCAACTCTACTAATTGGGTTGCCTTTTTAGTTCTGACTATCCCAAAACCAGAAAGGTATATAATTGATCTATTCCCTCTACATTCATCATTATTCTTAAAATTGGGGATAAATCCTATTATATTGAGCTTACTAGATCTATTTCACTTCTGAGTAGGGTTCTAGTCACAATGTATTTGGGGGATATTAGTGGAATCTTCACCACCTTAGTCAACTGCACAAAAAACAAATTATAATATTTTATCTATAATTGATAGTATTTATAGGGGAACCATGAAAAAAATAGTAATACATATTAAGTGTAAATGATATCATCCCACTCCTCATAAGATAATTGACTAATCACCCCTTTCACATTTATAATATCTAACATTTTGGGTGCACGCCTTATGATGGGAACCCTAGAATCAATTGTGTACATGATAATTTCTAACTCCCCAATTTATTTTCCAACCTTGATTATGTTATTCTTAATATTGATTTTGTAATGGGAAATTAAATTTTTTAATCTGGGGAATATGTATATCACCTTGAAGAGTGTCTGACTAATCCTCATGTTTATTCACCACTTCCAAGTTACACTAAAAGTAATAAGGTAAAATATATATGTAATATAAAGGTGTGTAGTCAAGTCCTTATTTAGGCTTAGAATAAGTCTCGATCTCCTTCATCTTCAACTATTTTTCCAAACCATCCTCTTCAACTGAAACATCAAACTATTAATTTTCATTAGACTGTCTTAGATAAAACTCATTCTATTTTGGTTTTTTGATTAGGGATACTAGGAAGTGCATAAGCATTGTTGTTCTGGTGGATTGGACATTTTAGTCATCATTATCTTATTTTATTACTTTCTCTACCCTATTTTCTTTTCTTTGGAGGAAGATCCCTACTAAACCTGAGAACCTTATAGAATAACATATTATTAGGATATGAATTTTTATCCCAATATTGAAGATGAAGTTATGATAAGGTGGATTTGTTATTCTTGGTATGTTATATTTTGTTGATAATACATAAATCATATTAAAAGTGATTATTTTGGTGTTGTTATTAAAGGAAATAAAGTAAATATGTTTATATATGTAGGGAGATTATCTAAAAAATGTTGGAAGTAATTTTGAGTTGATTAAGGATGGACAAATATGGTTTTAGAAGGATCAAAGGGAAGTAAATTTGAAATTTCCAGATTGGGATAGGCATGGTAGATTGGATTTGTATATGTGGTCAATCCATTGACCATGGATTTGAATGATAAATCATATTTTTACATGCATTTGACCTAACACTTAGATAATAATGAATAATGTTTCCTATATTATATTTTATCATCTGACCATGACCTTGTATGGTTATTTGATTTCTCAGGCAGTGGGTTTGGGGTATTTTATGTAGTCGATAGGTGCTTCATGCAGTCAATCCGAATGTTTTATCCAAATGTATAGTTGATCTAGAATAATACATGAACTTGATCTAACTTGGTAGTAAATTTTAATAGTCATTCATTTCTTTATATGTTAAATCCTTTAGTGGTGTCTTCATATGAATGTTTCTAGAATTCTGGTTGAAAGGATGAAGTTTCCATATTTATTTATTTGAAGATGAATTTGATGATATTATGATTGGAATATTTTCCAATGATTAAAAAATCACAAATTTAGTGTTATATTAACCGATATAGTTCTAGGTAATAATATTTTCAATGATAAACAAATATCATGATACTATATTTTATCATGATTTGGGAAGGTATAAAAAAGAAGAAGAATTTTTGGGTTTTATACTTGGCCACAAATAACAGTTCCTCAAACATAGTTCAAGAATGTAGGCATATATTTATATGCATATTTATTACAAGAATTTTTTTATGTAAATAAGAGGGAGTCTTTGATAATATGGGAATTATTTCATGCATACATGATGATCATAAATACATGGAATATATTGTAAATAATGAGATGGAATTTTAGTGTATAGAATATGAATAATAATAAGATTGAAGAAGGAAGAAAAATTCATGATGTTTTTGCTATGAATAGTGAATCCATATATTTATAGGTGACCATAAATATCATGTATGCATGAATAAAATTAAATGAATTCATCATGGAGGAAATACAGGTTTGATGTTTTAATGAGGAATATTTCCAATATTATGTGGAAATTTTAACCTATAGTTATTGCCTCAGTTATAAAGAGGAATAGTGGGAGTTTTTGAATTCAATATATTCAAGCATTTAATAGAATTCAAATTTTAATATCCATAACTATATTTTTTGTTGGTAAAGAAGTAAGATTCAATATAATTTTATTTTCACAATATTTTGTGAATAAATATTCATTCGAAGAATAAATTTTGTGAATTATTGTGTGTTTTGTGATAAAACCAACTGGTTGAGTTGGCTTTGAAGTTCAAAATAGAGAGAGGAATAAGAAATTGTCGTCACTATTTTTATATTCTGAAAAAAATGTTTTATGATAAAGATGTATTCATCTAGTGAAGTTATTTCATGTAATGTTGTGCATTTAATTTGAAGATTTGTATTACTTATATTCAAGAATAGAAGAAGAATAAGAAGATCTAAGTGCACAAATAACTAGATAATAGTCTTTAGTGGAAGAATCTATAGTTTTTTTACTCATTTGATATTATAATATCAATGTGGGATAAACTAACTTTTTGGGGGTGCACAAAAATAATTATGAGAATTCTAAAGTGAGTTATAAGGATTTTCCCTACTCATAAAAGTTCATATAATTTTACTAGTGAATCGTGTAATCGCTAGTTTTATTAGATCATTCCAAGGTCTAACTACTCACACTTACTAGTGAACGTTATAAATTGAGTGTTCCTTATTTTTTTTTCTTTTATGTGTTTTTATAGAAAATAAATTCACTATAACAATTTATGGAGGTTATTTTAAGGGAAATTTTTAAAATTGATAAATCATTGATTCACCCCCCCCCCTGATTTCTCTAATCATGTGACTCTATGATTGGTATTGTAGTATGTTTACCTTAATTTTTGTTTTTTTATTTGAATATATGGTTTTTAAATTCTCTCTTGAGTTGAAGGGGTCACTGATTTCAATTATATTTAATTAATAATCTAAATTCATTGAATAATAAGTGGGTACCCATGTTTTATGGGAAGGGTTTCCATATTTTTAAGGATAGGGTTCTACCTTGTCTATTTTCTATCAGTTTTGATGTCTTGTTAGTAACAAATAATTGATTTTTTCCCTATCAAGATGGTGCTTCCATGATAGTAGTAGATAAGAATAATTTAAAAAATGATGTTCATGCAAAGAATTACATTTTATTTTCTCTTTTAGTGAATGAATTTATAAAAGTTAAAGGACTCAAAGTAGTGAAAGATATTTGGGGTAAACTTCAGAGTATCTATGGAGGAACAAAGTAAATCTAAGTTAGTAGAGTTTCAATTTTGGATACTTAATTATAAATATATTTATATGTGTGTTTATAGGGCTATTGATAGTTTCTTCACAAGGATTAATAAAGTTGTGAGTACAACTAGATGTTGTGATTGTAAGATTTTTATATTTTTGAAAATATTGTACATATATTACCAGATTAGTTTAAGGATAAAGTTTAAAATTTGGAAGAAAAATATCCAGGTGATATTCCTCTTGATGATTTTTATAGTATTTTAATATCTTATGAAATGATGAAAAATATTTTTTAAAGAAAAAGAAAAAGGATGAAAAATAAATTTCTTTTAAAGACTAAAAACCTGAGGAAAGTAAGAAGGTTGTTTCTGAAGATAATGAAGCTAGATATTCAAATTCAGATTCAAATATTAATGTGAATTTTGATAGAATTATGTCTCTCATATATAGATATGTGAGAGTGGAAAGGTAAATTTAAAAGGGAAGCTACCACTTAAATGAGTCAATTGTGGGCTATTGGAAGTCTTGCATCAAACTATCCAAAACTGAAAGAGGATGAAGTTAGTGATAGAGAAGATGATAAATCTAGAATATACTCAAATAATAATGCATAAAAGTAGAAAATAATTTCTATAATAAATGGTAATAATTTTTTAAATAATAAAAAAGAGTATTTTTTTTATCTAAGTGTGAGGAAGGTTATATTAGTGATGAGGAAAAAGAAGTTGACACTGATAATAATGATGGTAAAAAAATCTCATTGCTAAAGTAAATGGTGAATATTTCACTAGTGATGAAAGTAATAATTATGTAAGTGAAGATGTAGAAACTCAAATGAAGTTCATTTTGAAGAGATAATTAAGATAATGTCTCTCAAAATTTTCAAAGAATGAAAAAAATCGGAAGTTAAAGAAATATTGTCAATATACTAATAGTATTAAATTAGTCTATGAAAAAGAAAAATATAATATTTTAAAGGATATTAAAAATCTATAAAAATTTCTTGATGATGATAAGACATTGATCATCAATATAGAATAAAAGGTTAAACATCTGGAGAATTATATTGATCCTATTAAATTGAAACAATTAAAATTAGAAGAAGAACTGAAATTATCTAGACTTGTTTTTCAAATCTCTATCCAAGAAGCTAGATAATTTTTAAAGAAATATTAAGTGTGATACGATTAATAAGAAACATCTTCCTAGGATGATGTTAATGTTAAAAAGGTTGGTAAATTTTCTGAGAAGAAGAATAAATTTAAAATAACAATGTTTGTGTCCAAATAATATGAGTCTCAAAAATATAAAAATTTTGAAAACACAAACTTTTATTTAAAATCTACTACAACTGGTGGCTCTAAAATGGTAGAAATAAGTTTATTATAAATAGGAATATGTTAATAGTTTATTAAAATTTTGTTTTTCAAAAATGAATCAGGATTGATAATAAAAAGATGAATAAAATGTAGATACATAGATCTTGATAGCATGCATATTTTAATAATAAATATGATTTTTATAGATATCTTTAGCACTGTGGTAGTTTTTGGTATATGGATCTAATGTTTTTTTAATTACAAATATCATAATTATTTTAGAAGTACTAGAAGATAGAACTTGAGTGGGAGTTGGCCCTCTCAAAGGCGATAGATTCAGAAACAATCTAAAAAATCTAGTTTAAGTATTGAAAATAGATTTCAATAATTTGAAGAATTTTGTGAAATATGTGATCATCCTAGTCACCTTGATAAAGGATATATCACTATTCTATTATCCCAACTAGGAAATAAGTCTTAGGAGGGATATAATAAAGGTAAATAAAAATTTATTGTTACATAATTTTCAATTAAAGCATCAAAGATAAAGTGTTCATGGATATTGGATAGTGGGTACTATCCACTTATGATAGTTTACTTGATGTTATTTAATTATGTTATAAATTTTAAATAATTCCTTGTGTTTTTTGGAAATAATAGGTTGCACAAGATAAAAGGTCTTGGTTTATTTTTTATTAGAAAATAAAAATTAAAATACAAGAACACTCTTTATGTTGATAGGCTAAAACACAACTTGATGAGTGTTTCTTGGCTCTATGATGAAAAAAATCATATGTTCTTCTTGAAAGATATAATTTTAGTAAAAAGTCTTGAATATAGAAAGGTTGTGAATTGGGTTAAATGAACCAAAGGTAATTTATTTCAAGTTGTAGATGAAAAAAAATACATACTATTTGAGCATAAAAATAGAAAATGAACTCTAGAACAGAAGGCTTGGTTATCACATCCAAAGTAATGTGAGAAAATTTATACAAAGGGAAAGTATTTGTGATGTTCTTGAGATGAATAGAGATATTGAATAGATATTTTCCACATTTTATAAGGGTAAGATTACTAATTCATTGCACAAAAGGTTGAGATTCATATATCTCATCCATTGGAGATTATTTATTTGGATATATATCATCCCATGAGAAAGCAATTAATTAATGTATATAATTATTTAATTTAATTTATTTATGAATTTACCTTAATTAAATGCATTATGTTTATGAAACATAAATCAGAGGGTCTAAATTTGTTAAATAGTCTCAAGATAAGTTTTGATAAAGATTATGGTTTCTCTTTAAAGAAATTAGGGATAGATAATGGCATTGAGTACCCTATTAAAAAATTAAGATTATATTATGATGCATGTAATTCATCTTGATCTTGTTATACCATACACACTAAATCAATAATGTGTTGGTTTAATAGAAGAATAGAATCTTGGTATATATGTATTGAACAATGCTGATAGAGAATGATACCTCTTGGTATTTTTGGAGGAATGCTATTGTAATATAGGTTCATGATTAAAATTATTGTTTTTATAGAAAAAATATTGATAATACTTCATGTGATATGTACTATAAAAATAATCCAAGTTTTAAGTATCTTATACTATTTGGAATCTCATATACCATTAAAATAAAAGGTGAAAAATTTGGTAAATTTGAGCCAAGAGGAGATGATAAGTTTTTTTCTTATTTATCCTCCAAATAGAAGTGGAAATCATTGTTATAAAGAAGATAATATGATTATTATTGATAATTCTGATATAAAAAACTTGGAACATAAAATAAAGGAAGTTCTAGGTGTTGAACAAAGTTCTAGAAGTTGTGTTGAAGTTGTTTTTTGATAAATAGTCAGAAAAAATTCCATACATAATTGAAAACGTTAAAGATGTACATGTTGGGGAAGATGATTCATCCATATCAAGTGATAAGGAACAATATTATTCATCTATTTCAAGTCTAAAAAGGTAAGTACGTGTTCAAAATATCATTGGAAATAAAAAATAGCATGTACAAACTAGGATAACTATGAGAACAGAATCATATACTTTATTATTTTATCAAGTTAAACTTAAAGATATTTAAGAACCAATAGATCATAAATAGTGGGTTGATGATATGAATGAATAATTGGAAAAAGAATAGAGAATAATGATACATTTTATTTAGATCCCAAACCTGAATACAAGAATGTTATTGCAATAATGTGGGTGTTTTTAAATAAGTTGAATGAAAAGGGGAAAGTGGTGATAAATAAATAAATATTAGTGTAAAGAGGATATTCACAAGTTGAAGGATTTAGATTTTATTATACCTTTTTACCAGTTTCAATACTTGAAACCATTATAATTATTCTTTATATTGCAGTATAATGTAAATACAAGATATTTCAAATAAATGTCGTGTCTTTTTTACTCAATGGTTAATTAGAATATGAGGTTTACATTGAGAAACCATATGGGTTATTTCTTGGAATTTTTTTTAATTATTTTTATAGGTTAAAAAATTATTTATATGTGATAAAAACACCCAAATAGCTTGGTATTCTATAAGGACACCTACTTGAAAAGGCTTTCAAAAAGGAGAGAGTGGATAGAAATCTCTACATAAAATATGGAAAAGTGGTATATATTTTTTCTATTGTTTATCTAGATGACATAATATTTGAAAAAAATGATAAAGAATGTGTCAGAAGTTTTAAAAGGAGATCAATCCATTATTTGAAATGTTTATGTCGGGAGAAATGAGGTACTTTCTTTACTTATAAATCACTCAAGAGAAATATCACATTTTCCTTTTTCATGAGAATTATACTAATAAACTCTTGAAAATATTTTGAATAGAATATTCAAAATCTAATTCTAAACTATTTTTAGTGGGAAAAAATATATTCAAAGATGAAAAGGGAAAATATGTTGATCCAAAGGATTTTAGAAAGTTAATTGGAATTTTTTTTATGTCTCACGTATTCAAGGCCATACTTAATATATGTTATCATTATTTACTCTAGGTATCAAATTAAACCTAAAGAATCACATTTTTTAGTAGGAAAATTTATTTTCAAGTATATAAAGGGTATAACAGATTTTGGTTTGAAATATGATAGCAAAGTAAAGTCGGATCAGTTTGGTTTTAAAGATGTAGATTGGGAAGGCTATGTTGAAGATAGAGGATCCCCATCTGGTGGGGTTTTCTCTCTTAGTGATATATCTACTTGTTGGAAGAATAATAAGTAGAGTTTTGGGACATTAAGAACTTTTTTGGTGGAATATGTATTTGTAACTCATGCCACTACTTAGTTGATATAGATAAAGAGATAGTTTAAATAATTTAAGGTTTAAATGATGATGCCGCTTATTCTTGGATGTGATAATCAAAGTGTTATAAACTTATCTTATAATCTCTTTGTATATTCAATAAAAAATAAATTTGATATTACATATCAATTTATAAAATAACTTGTGGATATAAATGAATTGAAGTTGGAGTATGTTCCTACAAAGGAACAAATTACTAATGGGTTCACCAAGACATTATCTAAAGAAGTTTTCTATAATATGTGGTTGATGTTAAGTGTTCGCATCACCCATTCTAATGATAATTTATGGTGTTATGTCCCCTCACTCCTATTTTCTTTAGATATTGTTTTCAAAGGGGAAGAAAAATGAAATATAAATATTTCTTTATATTTATCTCCTTGAAAGTATGTGAAAGGGAAAGGGGGGGTATTTGTATAGGGAGTATCCATTGATATATGTTTCTCTTTGAGAGAGTTTTTAAAAAGGGGTAAGCTATGATTTTAGAATTTATAAACTATTTTAATAGTTTATTAAAGTGGTAATTAAAACATGTTTATCATAGGTTTCTTGTTAAGGATAGATTTGAGGTGTTGATGGTGTGATTATGAAGTTCTAATTGAAGAATATTTGATCTATTTTGAGGAATCTTAATATAGATCTCTATTTTTATAGACATCACAGTATGATTATTAAATTTTATTGTTTCCTACACTGATTGTTCTAAAGTAGGATTAGAAATAAGTAATAGTGATCCATTTATAATAACATAAATTTTGATATAGATTTATGTTTTTTAGTTTCCAACTAAATCCAAAGAGGATTTTTTTGTGACCATTCTTGAATATAAAGTTAAGAGAATGTGGAGTGGATGTTCTTGGTATGTTATATTTTTGCTGAAAACACATAAATTATATTAAAAGTGAATATTTTGGTGTTTTTTTTAAAATAAATCAAGGATATGTATCAATGTATATAGATACAGTTTCTACAAAATGTTAGAAATGCTTTTTTAGTTGATTAAGGATGAATATGAGAAGGCTTTGGTTCAATTTGAAGAAATTATATAATTTAAATACTAAGATAAGAATGATCTATTGGATTTTTACATGTGGTCGATCCACTGGCCATAGATTTGCACGACTAATCAGATTTGAACATGTGATGGATCTAAAACTTAGATAAGAATGGATAATGTTTCCTATCATATGATTTATCATCTAACTATGAACTCGAATGGTCAATTGGTTGTTCATGTAGTTTATATGATGTTTGGTCATGTTGTCCATTAGTGATACATTATGTCCATCTACATGGTCAATCCATACATGTGGTTAATCTGAATGGGGACATGTGGTGGATCCATCATGGTAATAACTTTTCAAATCCAATCATTCCCTTATATGGTCAATCCCTTGGAAGTAGCTTCATATGGTCAATTCCATGCTTATATAATTTTGATATAATTTCAGTTCAAAAATATAAGTATCTATAATTGTTTATTTAAAGATGTATTTGATGATATTATGATTGAGATATTTCTTAGAGATTAAAACATCACAAATTTAGTGTTATCCTAACCAATATGGTTCTAGGTAAGAAGATCTTCAATGAAAAATAAATGTCACAATATAAAATTTTATCATGATCCAGGAAGGTATAAAGAGGAAGAATAATTTTTAGGTTTTATCCTTGTCCAAAAATAAAGTTGCAACAAAAGCAGTTTATGAATAAATTCATATATATATATATATATATATATATGCATCTTTATTTCATGTGAATTATCATAGAGATAAGAGTAAGGCCATGATAATAATGGGAATCATTTCATACATATGCGGTGATATTAAATGCATGGAATATCATGGAAAGAAAGAGAGTGATTTTTTATATATAAAATAATAATAATACTATGATTTAAGAAGGAAGAAGAATTAGTGAAGTTTTTTCCATGAATGGTGAATCCATGTATTTAATAGTAATTTTAAATATCATGTATGCAAGAATAAAATCAAATTCATGCAACATGGAGAAAATAAAGTTTCAATTTTTTAATGAGAAATATTTCGAAGATTATGTGGTAGTTTTTACCTATATTTATTACATCTATTATGAAGAGGAGCATTAGGATTTTTTGAATTTAAGATATATCTTCATAGAAATTCAAATTTGAATATCTATAACCATATTTTTATAGGTAAAGAACTAGTATTTTCTAGAATTTTTTTTATGAAATATTTTGTGAATAGATATTCATTTAAAGAAAAAAAATTGTGTTATTATGAATTTTATAAAGAAACTAATTAGGTGAGTTAGTCATAAAGTTCAAAATAGAGAGATAGGAAGAATAAATCACTAATTTTATCTCTAAATTTTGAAGAACTATTTTATGATGAATATGTAGTTATCCTGTGAAATTATTACATGCATTTTTTTGCATTTAATTTGAATTGTTGTCTTGATTTTTTGCAATAATAGAAGAAAAAGAATAATAATAAGATATCAACACACAAATAATTGGATAGTTGTCATTGGTATAACACTCTACATTTGTTTACTCATTTGATATTATTGTATAATTATAGGATTCAGTAACTATGTAGGATGCACAAAAATAGTTGGGAGACTTATAAAGAGAGTTATAATGATTTTCCCTGCTCGAGGTGATTTATAGTATTTTATTAGTGGGTCATGTGATCATGGGATTTACTAAATAATTACAAGTACTAGCTACTCACAGTGATTAATGAACCTTGAAAATCACTTATTCTTTGTATGTGTGTGATTATATGTGGTTTGATAATAAATCAATTCACTCTATTTGGTGATAAAGGTTATTTAAAGGGAAAACTATAAAATCGGTAAATCATTTATAACTATTATAAGCCACCATAGGATGCTGCTTCATCCTAATATTTTTGAATCATGATGAAACTTATCATTTTATACACCATAATTAACATGTGAATATATATGATGCATAAAATTCATAGTTTATTTTGTAGTCTATCAACACTAATAAGATACATTTCCTATATCTATTATATAGGATCTCTTATCATACCCTCCATTATTTCCATCAATGATTGTCCTGGTAGGGACCTCGATATATTAAAAGTATTTAAATTAAAAATATAATTTCAAAGACTTAATAACATTATAATACTTTATCGAGATAAGTCTCATGACATATGCAGCATGAATAAATTCCTTAACATTCATATAAGAATCTCAATCATGTTTTGTAGCTCATATGTTATGAAATGTGTTGATACCCATACAAACAACACCTAAAATGGTATTGAAACATGAAATGGGTATCTTCTACTATATATGTGAAAAAATAATCGATGTATCTTGTCTAACATTAGCACTACCAAGCCTATAATCCTACCTCCATACAACCTTTCTATCATCACAAAGGTTCTTATCCTAACTCTCATATATAAATCAAGGACCAACAACATGTATATATTCAGGCACGTCATGAGGAAGTTGATGAGGTCGACCTAGGGGTGTATGTCAAGATTGGCCTCGTCGCCTTATCTTTCATATTGACCCCACTCTAGTTCAACATAGTAGGTTTTTGGGGTCCCCTTATTTTTCATGGTGGGGCATCATATTGGGTGTTTAGAAGTTGTAATGTCACCATGCTTGATAGAAAGTATATTTATCCATGTCTCAAAGCTAATTCATGTCCATGGGTGAGGCTCTTTCCCCATGGATTTCCCAGCCTCATTAAGATGTGAATGGGCCAATAGAGGAATTCATGTAGAATTTCACTAAGTATCTTTTAGAGGAAGGAAATCATTATACATTTTTCTGAGAATCAGAATCCCATAGATCTTATACACACCCCACAATCATTTCACCACTTCATGTGAAAAATTAAGCATGTTTGTTTGATGAATATGGTGGCTCAAGATATTAAGGATGAAGGGGGGTTCTTATACCCAGATATTGATGATATCCATATGGATTAATAGATTTCCACTCTATTTAAATAGACTTCAAACTTAGTATATATCTATCAAGCCTAGTATTACCACATCAATTTGTCTTGAATCTACCTCTATAGTGAAAATTTCAGCTAGTGCTCTAGACCTAAAGTTATTCAGTGTCTACTTGATGGTATATGGAAGAATAATAATGTATTTGAGGATCTTACTCATATTAATAGTTTTTTAGGTCATATTATATATGAAACCTGATGTAGTTTGGGTTAGTAGAATCCCAATTGATGTATCCATATTTCGATGAAATTGTTGTTATATCTAAGATCATGTGATGGTTGAACCACAAATCCAGTTGATTGTCATCCAATTAAGAAATTTTAACATTAATAAGATGTCCATGTATATATAAGGGTAAGAATTTTGATAATGAATCCCTATTTTGGTGTGTCTGTAGAACCTTTTTCATATATTACATATGTGGTATGCATTTCTGAACTTAAACAATTTCAACTTCACTGGTCAATTGGTCAATTTTATCAGTTGGGAATTCATCAAGAATGGTTTTTAAAGGTCGGGCCATTTTTTAAGTCCAATATCAAGTAAATTGGTGTATATCAAAAATTTAGTAAAAAATAAATATTTTTATGGGGAAAAGGTATATAACAAAGTATGAAAGATAAGTGGGTGAAATTTTCATAGTGTAATTATATGCCCAACTTATCACACCATGGTACTCTCACCCAATTATATATGCCCAGACACTATTTTCCAAACATATTTTACCCTATATTCATATATTATCACACCTAGAATGGAGTTACTAAGTGGTAACATAGAAAAACACGCAAAATCTTAGACAACATCGGTGCTCAGACTTATAGTGTGTGCACTGTGGACTAAGGTAAAAATAAAGAGATTTTTCTTTAGTATTTTCACTAGTAATTTATGAACCTTTACAAAGGGGGAATCCCCATATTTATATAATGGGGTAATTAAACCTCTACAACCGAATCATAAAAAAAAATTCACACCCTCCTTTCAAAGTAAGGCATACACCAAAATTTCAATCAATATCCACACCCTTCTATCTAACTAGAGTACATGCTCTTGAATAAGTTAGTTTCACACCCAAATTGTATATTCCTTAGAATTTGATTTTATTCATCCCAATAAAATATAATTCTGAGGGATTTATTTTTTTGGAGCCCAAAATTTTTCCAAAGATAAATCTTCAAATGTATTTCATCACTTTTCAAAGAGAGGAGGAAATATCTAGCACCCATGCCTACTTTTGCCTTTCCTAACACAACTGTATACCCATGAATCCTTGTGCCAATATGAACATTCACCCATATACCTATGGACTCATATTTACCCATTCCCATATACCTATATTCTCATGTGCACCTGAAACTTCCTAATGTTGCACCCATGTGAACCCGCACCTGCTTTCTCCCATGATCGAGTGCATCTGCGCCTACCGTCCACCACACCCCCATGTACCCCAAAAACCAATATTATTATTAGGATTCCTGGAGTGGTTACGAGTATTTTTCATGATGTATTGAGTTCCAAACATTTATTTTTCCTTTAAAATGGCCCTTGATCTTCTCATTCTAGGAGTAGAGATATCACTGTAGCATATGACTACATGAATCAACAAGTCTATGTTCCTTGGACTTATTAGCATCCTCAAAGGATATTTTTAGATCAAAACCAAGGGGAAATTGATGGAATTTAGGGTTACATATCCCATTAAATGTTTATGAAATTTATAATATAAAAATTTAACCAATTCATCATCAATATGATGGTAAAGGGCCCCTTCCAAGAGAATATTCCAAGTAACCAAAGTATAAACATGTGATTCCTAAGTCCTCTCATAATGCAGTCACACCTAGTAATTTTAGGTTATACATGGGAACCCATTCTCCCATGTATTCTATTTGATGTCATGAATATCTTCTAATTTATTTCAATTATTTCTCTCGATTATACCAATCCAATAGATCCATGCTCAGTCCTATAAGGATATACCTGGGTGCCCATTCAAGAATGTATCCTATCTAAGGTCACACCCTACTTCTGAGGATAGTTAGTCATGTCACCCATGTTTCCCCCTCCAGGAGGATCACACCTAGACTAAATAAGAACTCCCTATGAACCTTAATCACCTATGTAATTTATTTATTCTAAATTTTGTTCTCAAAAGATCTTTTTGACCCCTTTTTCCCATGCCAAACCTATGTGGGGCCTCTTTCACCTAAGACTCCTTAATGACCACATGAAATACATAATTAATATTATGCACACCAATATTCCCCCTTGAGATCATTTATTTATTAGATAACAAGGATTGGGAATCCTATAAGATATCTCCCACTCAATGTACTCTCTAACCAGTAGGGCCCTTGAGATATAGTCAATCATGTATTCCTTTGATAATGAGAATCTCTAACCATATGTGACTAATAGAATTCCTCCTGGACTAAGTCACTCATCTTAGCTACTCTACACTGGTCTTTGTAACTATAAATCATATGGTTAGTTTTCATGTATCCACTTAATGATCTAAAAAATATAAAATACCCTCCAACCTTGTATAAGCCCCAACAAAAAAGGTTATATCATGAGTAAGTATCACACTAAACCATTGTTAAACACTAGTATTTAGTGTTCTATTCTATATGAATTTAAACTTATCAAAATAGGTATTAGTCATATGGACTTAAATTATAATGAACTATAATATTTTATTCATGGACATAAAAGTCACATCAATGGTCATATAATATGAACTTAAATGGCACCACAATATTCTTTATCACATAAGCTTAAAATGTATGACATATATTATTAAATGTAACTGAATTATGTGAATTCTAATTCTCTTCATAGGGATACATAAGAATCTCTTTTCATGGACTTTATTTTAACTATATAACACTTAACACCTTCCTAGAAGGAGATAAAATCAATATTTACTAGTTTTATAACTTTAAATTATAATATAAGTAATAAATATAGGAAAATATGAAGAACCAATCATGAATATTCTCACAAATACAAGTTTTTAATCGATATCTTTCAAAATAAGGGTGACCAAAATTGTTACTGAGAAGGATTTCACAAACATATCTTAAATCTATAAGAGAGTCTCACACTATAAAACAGGTTCCATTATGGGATGTTTTGAAGTCTCATCCTTGTAGTTCTTATATACACCCCAAGCATTACTAATGCATCTTATCAACTACGTACTTTTGTAAAGAAGGTTCATAGTAACACAAATGTGGGAGTGATGAAAAAAATACTTAATCATAGAATTTTATCTTCCTTAGAACCATATTTATCTTAAAAAATTATATGATACAACTTGAAAGTATAAAAAGATTATTGTAAACAAGTCATGGATTCTTTCTTTCAAGTTATTATTGCTTCATTATCATAAAATTTTTCTATCTACATCATTAAGGATAGATCATCCCATAAGTTTTCCTCTATTAGATACTATTTTTAAACAAATCACCCCACTTATTTCTATTTAAAAAATATCCCACTTTATTAAATGAATAATTAATTTTCATTCATCAAAACTTTAATAAAATTTTCATCATTAACATTTCAGTTTAGCTTTAATAAATACTACCTTATTTTATAATATACCATTATATTCAATTGAAAATTAAATAAATAATTCAAATTTATTTCACTAAGGATTATATCCCCTTTCTCTTTCTTTATAATCACATTGATTGATTAGAAAATACGAATTCAAACTTTAATGGTAGACTAAGTAGTGATTTATTTCCAAACTCAACAATAGTTATGAAAATTAATTATATTTAAGAGAGATATACATTCCAAAAATCATCAATTATAGGAATTTAGTTGATTTGGATGGTCTAACCCTTTTAATTCTTTAATTTCTAACCCTTTTCAATAGTTTCACTAATCTAAATGATACCACCACTACTAAAAAAACAAATATATTACCATAAATTTTTTTCAATGGTTTTAAAAAATAGGGTCACGGGAGAACTATCTATATGGTTTTCAAAAATTGTGGTTATAGGTCAGACCTAGGTACATGATTCTCCAAAACCCTAGAGATATATGTTTCTTATAGACATAGTTTTGGAAAACTATGGTAGTAGGTTTTGATAAGAGATCTACCCTCATGGTTTTTCAAAACTATGGTTATAGTTTAGACCTATTTCCACAATTTAGTAAAATAGTTAAAATATAATACATATAGCCATGGTTTATAAAACCATGGATATAGGTGTTCATACTGTATTTTTAATATAATTCATAATAATAAAAATATAATTTTAATTTTTTTTAAAATAACTAATATGAAAATAAAAATATAATTATATCTCAAAAATTGATACATGGGATAATGTATAAGGCTCTCTTTATATAAATATGAAGATGTAGAATCAAGTACTTCAATATTTTATCTTAATTTAACATAATGACACAATTTTTTAACCATGGAAATAGAGTCCCATTTTAATTTCATAGAACCAGTTATCATAGTTTTTAAACTATGGTAATATACCCAGAACCTAAATCAACAGAGATAGTTCCCATAGTTCCATAAAATATGGAAATATAATATATTTGTGTTTTTATAGGAAATTTACGTAGTTTTGAAACATGTTGATGGATTATTTCTCAAGTAGTGCACTTGTGTATATTCCCTTACTTGTATCTTGATCACCATCACATTCCATATTTGTCTCATCACACAAAATCAAAGTAAGATTGATCCAAACTATAAAATGATTCATATTTTTTATGTAAACTCTTGTATTATTACATGTTTCTTAATTTTTCTCCTTATTTATCTTTTATTAGATAAAATTCTATCAACGTATTTTTTGTTAGCCTTGAGTATTTTTTTCTCTTACTTAATACTCTAAAAAACTCTTCATTCTCTATAATAGTTGATATATAGAATAATACATTGGTTCTTGATGCAAACTACTATTACTTATAATATTAATTTTTTCTTAATACATTAATATATTTCCAAATTAAATATATTTTTATTATTTATAAACTTTTTCTCCATTAACCATAGAGATCATCTCTATTCTCATTACCTTCTAGTCATATTTATTATCAAAATACATTTCTAAATGACCATGGTTAGAACATTTAAATAATTTTACATAAAGTTTTCCATTTTAATTCCTTTATAATATGTGATGATCAAATGTATTTTCCAACAATTCATAGCTATTTAGCCTTTTTAAAATAATCCATAACATGTCCCATGCCTCTACAAAAAATACATATCTTCATGGCTATTTCTAGAGAAAATTTTCTTCCAAATTTTATATTTAAACTTTTATTCTTTATGGGAACAAATAATTCACCTTTTTTTCTTTACACTTATTGATTCTATCATGTGTGAATATTTCTTAAATCTAAGGACTTATATTCCCATTCCATGAGATATTTTTCATGAGAGACTCATGCTAAACTCCTTTGAGGATTTCATGTACTACCTCTTTTGATCTTTTACAAGAGGATACTTCTATATTAAGTATGTATCCAAAGACTTACATTGATTATCACTATAAGTATTTCTATTTTTTAACTCATGTTTTACTATAACCAAATTCTATAGTTAAAGTATCTTCAAGTCCTTCTTGTTCAATTAGTTTTTCAATAAATATAATTAGTAGTTCATTTATTTTACAAATTTCAATTTCTCTTCAAAATTCATGACCATCATATCTTTCTCCTTCAATTGGGAATTCATATTATAAATTTTTATAATTATATAAAAAACACTAATTTCATTTCTTCTTGAATATTATTCTTCATAGAAACCACTTTATATTTAATAGTTTTCTCCTTTTTTTCATATTTTCCTCTAGTGTATGAGAAAATTTATCTATTAGTTCAAACTAATCATTCATCTTCATATTTATCCATCAATTAATTATTTTAAATCCTTTATTTATTTAGTATAATTTTTTTTAAAATAAATTGTGATATAAATATAGGATCCCTTCCTTACTTGATTTCCAAAAAATCTACTTTTAATGTAAGGTTTGGATCATGAACTCCTTTTCTTGAATTAGTCTACTGCAAGTGAATCATCTAGAGTATTGATTTGATTTTTTCAATTCCTCATTATAATTTTTATATAAACTTATATATGAGTTTGAATCTATGATTTCTTATTTTCAAGATCTTTCCATGGAAGTTTTAGATTCATTTGTATTATCAACAACATCAACACTCATATTTGGTCCATAGAGATATTACATGGAAGTATTCTTCGTGAGATTCTTCTTATACATCTTTTTATTATATTTTTAAAGAATGATTTTTTATTTAACCTTGTATATAAAATATTTATCATCATCATATTATTATTCAAAACTTATATAGGTATTCATAACATATTATTTAGAAATGGGTTATCTATAGATGTTCTTTAAATTCTCCTACATATAAATATATTTTTCACAATTAAGAATGATTTTATAAACCATGTATGTCATAGAAGAATTTTAAATCTTTATATTATTTTCATCATGAACTATTTCCTTTTTAATTCCAAAATTATCATCATTATGAACACTATTATTCCAATAATATGAATCCAACATCTCAATTTTATATATTAGTCTAAGACCGAATATCCAAAGACGCTCTATAATAAAGTGAGTGATCCTTAATTATATGATCTGCATCGACTAAACAAGACTCTAGAAACTAACACACTATATGAGGAAAATAGAAGATAACACTCATAAAACATCATCACATAAGGAATTTAATGTGGTTTGTAAAATTCTATACATTCACAGAGAAACACAATAATCCACTATAAGAGAAAGTTTATAAAAAATCATGATTTATAAATGATATTACTAATCACTACTCTAATAAAATAATTTATTACAATTATCCTTATAGAGACCACCTATTCATAGGAAAACATTGTAAATTTTTTCTAGTCACTATTCAACATTTGGACTAAATATTCTTTAAATATTCACTCATGACTAGTTGTTTTAACTTCCGGTTTCACTGAATTACTTATCAATGCTATAAAAATAGTAATTTAACATCATAAATATATCTAGTAATTGTCTAGATCACCCTCTATCATGCAACATTTCTCAACCATTTAATTTATAGTTTCAATAGTTTACAATCTCTAATTTCTCCACTTACATTCTAGTTAAACCAATTAACACTCCAATAAATAATTTCAAAACTAATAAACTGAATTTACACCTCAATAGTCTCATAATTGAAAACTATTTTAAGTATTTTCACCTAGACAACTTCTAAAAATATCTCACCTCATGTTTTTGATACAGTAGTGATATTTTAATAAATTTTTTGAATCCAAGTACCATAGATGAAAAATTCCACCCCAAACTTTCCTAGGATATTAATTTTTTCAATATATCTTCTAAATTTTTACTCCAATTAACCTTATATATTTTTATCACACTATATTCCAGAATAATTTTGATGAAGTGATACTTCAGATAAATATGATTAGTCCTTTAATGGAATACTCAATTCTTAACAAGATGGATTTCACCCTAAATTACAAAAAATAACATTCCATTATTATAATAACTTCTAATTTATTCTAAATATCCTTCAACCATATAAATCCCTCTCAAGCCTCCACCAATGAAACATACTCTACCTCTGTGGTTGATACAAAAATTACCAATTATATTCAGTACATCTAGCTAATTTTCATTCTTTAATAAAAAAACACATTGTTTATAGTGATTCTATGGATATTTTTATCTCCTCCAAATTCATCAAAAACATATAATTTAAATGTTTCATCTATTAAAAAACACAAATACAATTAACACTTTCTTTGAGATATTAGAGTATCCACTTTATAGCATCCTCGCATTCCTTCTTAAGATTTAGTATAAACTAATTAACAAATACTACTATAAAAGAAATGTTAGACCTAGTACAAATCAAGACATAAAATAGGTTTCATATCTTTGATGCATATATAAACCTTTACATGTATTCAACCTCATTCATTGTAGTTTCATTATCTTAGCATATCTTTAATCGATCATCCAATGGGGTTGACATAGGATTTTATTTGTATATTCTAAACCTTCCCAAAATCTAAAATCCTATGGATATAATCTGATGGAGATAACATCTATTATGGAAAAAACCTGGGTCGTACATCTAATGGATGCTCAGTGTAGACCACGACACACTCGAAGGGTGCTATCGATCCCCATGAGCAAGAAATATGTTCCTAGGCATCAAGAAAAAACCATGGGAATTGTTTCACCAAATAATAAAAGTTAAAGCATAAAGGATTTTCTCCCAAAAATCTAGCATGACTCATCCATAATTTATATTCCCATACCAAACCAGATAGATAAAAATAAGAAAAATATAAGATATAAAAAATGAAAAATAATAATCCCTCAACTTACCATCCAAGCTTCCTCTATATGATGCAACTCAAAGTCCCACTATGACCTCCACAGATATAATAAAATCTACTGATAACTAGAAACTGAAAGTGATATAAACCTATTTCATTAATTTGACCAAGAATATAAATAAATAATTTAAAGGGCCACACATCATACATTCTACGAAAGTAAAAGATAAAGTACTGAAAAATAAGTAAAGGGAACCACTGATCGATATGACATAGGAAACTAAAAAGCACTAATGTACTTATTGTAACCCATGGTCACTCTCCATCCATCATCACAAATCCCTCCCCAAGATAGATCTAGAAAAATTATCTCATGAGTGGTACTCCCTTGAACTAGAGATTGAATCAATAAGATCCACTCTATCTACTGACACAGAGTGGTGTGAGTAGGGTGTGAGATAAAATTTTAGTAGGTAAGAACCATAGATTTGATGTGTTTACATTTTTAAAATAGTCCAAAAATACTTTTTTGAAATTATGATATTTTAAAATAATGTTTTAAAATGATTTATCAATATAATTTCATAATATTTTCATAAAACCTATTATGAAAACCTAATGATGTCAGAAAACAAGTCACTAAAAACCCCCTTTTAAAATATGATTTCTAAGAACAATTTAAAAATAATTTCCTAAAAAAATAATGAAAATAACCCATATTACTCAGGTGAACTATAAAAAAACAGGATATCTAAGCAATGAAAAATGGAAACAGGGGTGAGTGGAAATACAATGAACTAAAATAATAATGAAATGTGGTAATGAAATAATAAAGTAATTAATAAAATAACCAATATATATAAACTAATCTATAAAAAAAAGGTATTCTATAAAGTTAAATATATCTATAAACATTAATAAGGTAGATCTCATAGTCATCTAAGGATATAGGCACCCTAGTTCCTCATATCATCATGTGAATTAAGGGTAAATCCAACTGAGAACACAATCCACTAAGGAGAGCATGCCTTGTCGTAACAGTATAATAACACTCATCCATGGCACCATATTTAATCCCCCGCTATGGAGTGCATGTATTGTATTAGTGGTGTGGTGTCTCTCCTCCACATAACCATGATGCATATCTAAGTCTAATGTGTTATGTTAATGTGGTAAAATTACTAAAATTAATAATTAACACTTGTCTTTATTCCCTATATACTTGGGTTCCCATGTGCCAATTCTGTTTCAACATATTATGTTCCATTAAAAAGGGACTCCCAACCATAGTTCACATAACCATTTTCATTAACCATATAAAAAATATACCTTTAAATCCATTTCACTTTCAAACCCCATGGGAACATTTTAAAAAACATTGATGTATATAAATATATATATTCAATCATAAAATACAACATCAAAATGCATTTCAAAAATAGGTCCATGGGTCTTTAGGTGAGGGTGTCATGTATTTTAAGGAGATACCATTTACATTAAGTGGAAATCAGGTATTTTATTTCCAAAATAATATACATAAGCATAGATATTTAATTAGATATATATATATATATATATATATATTTGTGTGTGTGTATACATACATACCTATGAATATATATATAAACTAGTTTAAAATCACATGATATTTGAGAAAACTTTTTAAACTAAGAACAAAACCCCTATTTAAGATCAATAAAGCCCATGAAAAATATAATAAAACAAATAACAATGTCATAGAATAATTTTTCAATAACTATAATAAGAATATTCATAAAAAGGTATAAAATAAATTCATATTTTCATTAAATTTTATTAAAAAAATTACAAAACAATAACTCACTTAATAATTATAAAATCACCCAAGAAACATCAATTCAATGTCAAAAACTATTTGAAATAATTGACCCCCTTTTGATAAAACCTTTCATGGATGTAATTGAACATGTAAAATATATTATTTAAAAAAATCCTAAGATAACTCAAATGTTACTTGGATTGTAATAAGAGGGTTTGTGATATGATAAAACCATTTGAATACAGTAAGAAGAGGGTCTGTGATTATATTCATACACTTTAAGAGCCAAATACATAGTAATTTAGAACCAAAAACTCACTTAGGGTTCGAAGGATCACACCTATCTGTGAGGGAAGGAAGAAAATGGGAGAGAGGAATGAGAATAAGGAGAAGAATAAGACAAGTAAATGTTACTCGGGACTAGATGCACTTAAAATCATCAAGAATGCACTTAAAATAAATAGGGGTGGAGGAATGGAGGTTTTCATATAATTAATGTGGGATAGAAAATTATTTGTGAGAGAGATAAATGAGGAATATGGGAAGAGTCGATTAGGGGGGGGGGTAAATTTTGTAAAAATTGAATCTTTAATTTACTGGACAAAATACATGGTTTTCACATAGTTTACCCAAACCGTACACCAACCATCCACCCTTAATTGGGCACACCAGGGCACTCACATGGTTAGTTTTTATGGTTATGAAAACTATACAATGACCAATAAAAATGGGTTTATTTAAATTATAGATCCATATACACAGCCATCATACAATTTTCTAGGTTATGCAGGGTAACAGTGTGGTAGGTCAAAACATTATATTTTTTACAAAATTTTGGAAATTTGATTCCTAAACTTGAGAACAAAAAAGGCCAATAAATAATTAAAATAACTAAGAAATAAAGTGTATAGTTGTGATAGAACACCCCACCATAACCCTTTATACCCCTATAAATTCAAAGAGTTTCAAAATAAAGGCATAACACAAGGAGTTCGATCAAAATAAAAATCACCAAGACAGAACTTAGAGTCCTATGAGAATGTGATAAATCCATTAATAATGCACCCATCTCCAAAATACCACACACATATGACTATCCCATAATAAGTATTAACAAACAAAGTCCAATAGTGGGTATACCCACCATTTAAGAATCTCACTAGCTTAGCAAACCAAGGAAAACAACACCTAGAGATATACCCCCAAAATATATACTAAACATTGATAAAAAATACTCAATAAAAAATCAACCAAAGGTTACATACATAATATCACAAGAATAATAATTTACTCCCCAAATATTCTCGAGATAAAAAAAACTATAAAATACGACAACACAGATCAAGCTGGTAGAAAAATAATAATAATAAACACAAGAATAAGGATGAAATAAAAGAGAGATATCTCAACACCCCGCTAAATTAATATCAAGATCAAAAAAACATGGAATTATTACTCTATAGGAACTCTAAATCCTAGAATCTTAGGAACTTGATTAAACCAATTTAGAAAGTCTAGGCCAATCATTTCAAAGAAGTTTCATGGGAGAATAAAACCCACTCACAAGAGACCCATCAAACCCTCACCTCTTATGAAACCACAACCCTTCACTAAAACTGAAGAGGATGGAATTCACAATCATAACCTCAATGAACAAATATAAAACCATGATAATTCACTCAATATAAACCAGATCATTGGAATAGTTAATGACAACATCCCACAAAAACTTCCCAAACAACCCCACAGCTCTTAAGAAACTGGATCACTCCAAAATCTAAAAAACACTAGAGTGGATCCAACTCCACCACCCCAAATAAACTATGGGTATATTTGGTAATCATAAGAGCCACACTCAAAGTCTTAAGAACACTTACAAGGATAAGAATTCACGATATGAATTTCCCATGATTATTCAAAACCATAATGGAAGAATATTCAATGTAATAAGAGAAGCATAAAAAATGAAAAATGACCCATAACTCAAATCACATTCATCCAAAATTAAAACTCCAGCTAAAAAATCAACTCAAGAAAAAATCATATTCTCCACGAGAGAAAATCAAAAACCATATTAAATTTAAAAATTCCCATTTCAACCTATTTTTAAAATCCCATATTTAAATTTTAAAATATTAAAACCTTATTTAATTTTTTTGATACTTACACCCTAATTTCAAAACCTTAAATTCCCATTAAAAACACATTAAAACTCTAAAATTTCATTCCTAAAACTTTAAATTTCCATTTTAAATATACTTAAAACATTATAATTTATTTTTAAGGCCACCTCATGGGTCTCAGAACACTAATCCCCTTTAAATATTTTTTATAAATCCTTATTTTTTATTTCAAAACACACCTTTATGATTTCGACCCAATCCCATTTTAATATACTTTTCAAAAAATAATTTTTTTATTTTAAATTTATGTTTTATTTTAAAAAATCATTAAAATAAAACTAAATCATGTCATCATATTATTCAAAACAACTTCAAATACAAAAAATCCAAAATAAAAGTGTTAAAAGGGCTCGTGGTCATGCATGGTTTTCTCACCCAATTTGATGGATCATGTGTTACCCATGTCACTACCACTAAAAGTTTCTTAGAACCATGCATATGAGATTCACATGGTCTTTTTGTCCATGTGAGTTATTGGAAGATCTGGTTCTTCTCACATCTTCACCCAAAACATGAAATCTCAAAAGATCTCACAAAACACTAATACAAAAAACAAACTACATCAATCCAAAAATAAATATATCAAAATAATCAAAGGAAAATTCAAATTCAAAACTCAAACCCCAAATTCCCATGGTGAATCAAGGCTCTGAGTGAGTAAGATCTCATATATCTCTTCTTTCCCCTACCTCCCAAGTCCCAATAGTCCTATATTTGATCTACCATTAACCCTAAAATATAAAATGTCATTCTAAAACATTTTACCTCTAAATAACCTAGGGATATGATATTATTTTTCCATAAACAAGACCTAGGTAATCTATCCATTGGGAACTTAGGATGTCCCATGACACACCTGGAGGATGTTCCCAATTCCCACTATAATGACGTAAATTTTTATAAATAAAATTCCTTTTATTATTGAATTAAATGCTCTATTTTGTATTATGGTTAAATAAATCATATGCACTTATTTGTTTTTTTAGTATTGTATCAAATTTAAAAGAACATTAAGAATCATAACCATTGATAATATATTCATTGAAAATTGATCATATGATTAGTATAAATATAGGGTTTTAATAAATCCAATATACATAAACAAAGTGATGACTTTGACTGATAGGATTATACCCTATGAATCCCATTTATCGGAGATTCTGAGGGAGATAGAATCACTGAGATTTTACCTTGACCAATACCAAGCCAATATATAACAACTAAATCATGAGAGAAACCATTTATAGGAGAAGTTTATGTTCATTGAGATCACAGCCCAAACCAAGTATGTCGAACCACCCCATGAAAATCTCATCATCACAAACCTTACCCTTAGGGTGTTTGCTAGTGTAATAAAGTGATATGTATCAAAACCCTAATAAAATGAATATATATATTGTATTTTTAATATAATAATGGTTATATTTACTACTTATTGTTGTTACTTTATAAATGATTTTGATTTTGATACGATAAAACATAAATTGCATTTTTTTTATAATATAAAATTTCAATTAATACATCCCTTTTTTATGAATTCGTGAATTTTAAAAATAAATTATATTTTAATAAAATAATACAATTAAATAATTTTTATTAAATATAAATGATAATATAATATTTGTTAATTCAAATATAATTTCTTTTAAGGGTTCAAAAACTATTATTGTAAAAAACCCTAATATTTCTCAATAAATGTCAATTATTGTTTTAAAAATGAAAATTAATAAATTTAGAGAATTATTTGGTTAAAATAAATATTATTTTTGTAATAATTTCATTCAAATTATCCAATAGTGAATTTTTCATAATTTTCTAAGACAATCAGATTTTTGGATGAAAATTAAATATGATATAAAATATGGTGTGTATTATGACATCATAAAAGCCAAAAAGTGATGTAATAAATGATATAAAAGGTATAAAAAACAAAATATATTTTTACTCTTTAAAATAATGTTATTTTGAGGTTATTTGATAAGTTTTATAAATACTTTATGAATTTTTCAAAACCTATATTATATTTAAAGGTTTTAAAATCATTTCTTTACAAACATAACTCACTTCCACATAACCAAGTGTAATATTTTATTTATTTAGTCACTTGAGTGTATAAAATAATAAAAACTACTACAATTTTGCAGAATCCATAGGAATAAACAATATGAAGGTTTTTGGTTTTGATTACTTTATTATATAGAGTTCAAAACCTAAGTTTGGAAAATAATATAGAACTCACTTCTCTATTCCTATATAAACCCACCCAATACCCCATTGATATTCACTACAAAACCTTATATAACAGACTTAATCTTCTCTACCCTCTCTATAGTCCTTCAAAGGTGCCCCCAATCTCTCAAGAATCTCCTCCCAATATTTTGGAATCACCCTCTCATGGTAAGAGACCTCTCTCTCTTCTTTTCAATGCAAGAACCGTCTTTGTATTTATCCTTTTTAATCTCAATTGGTTATGTTCTCATGACTTTATAAAGATAAATATATTGTAAAATTTATTTACTAATAATTATAGATCATTTATATCCTCTAATTATATAATTTATCTAAGTTGTTTCTATGCTGAAATTTAATAAGGGACCTCTCTCTCTTCTTTTCAATTCAAGTGCCTTATTTGTATTTAGCCTTTTGAATCTCAATTGGTTACATTTTAAGGAATTTATAAATATTCCTATACTATCCAATTTATTTTATAACAATGAGAGATCATTTATCTTCTCTCATTATATCATTTACCTAATCTGTTGTTATGCCTACACTTATTAAGGGACCTCCCTCTATTCTTTTTCATTCAAGTACTTTATTTGTAATTAGCCTTTTAAATCACAATTGGTTATGTTTTAATGACTTTATAAATATCCTTTTACTATACAATTGATTCCATAACAATGATAGGTCATTTATCCCCTCTCATTTTAGCATTTACCTAAGTCGTAACTATACTAAAATCCAGTAAGGGATCATATCGTTCTTCTCTTTACTCAAGAACCTTATTTATATAATATATTTTTTATAATTATTAATGTTGGGATATACCTTTCCATATACCACTTACAAACTTTTTTATATCCAAATTATTAGAGGCCCCATTAACTTTCATTAATACATTTTATGAATCTTTAAGTACTATTGTTATGTTTCCAAAATTTCACTGTTATTTTTCATGCCAAATGATTGCATCATGAATATCCACCCCAATTTCCACTCAAGGGTATTCACCTAGATGTATATATCCTTAAATTATTGGGTAATTCCATGTATGTAACCCACACTCCTTGATCATGGGGTTAAAATCAATGGAATACATCCTTCTTTTTTATGATCTATGTGTCACACTTAAGCATGAACATGATATAAAAGCAACAGGTGTGACCAAAATTATATAACACTCTAATGAATTGGGTAATATTTTAGTCTCGTGAAACGTAATTTATGGGATTAGGGAGTAAACATAATCTATTATGGGACTTTTTCCACCATGTTATGATGTCTTGGAGGTTAGACTTTTCCTATGTTTATGATGTCAGGTTTAATTTTGTTTCCACTTTCCCATGTTGCATTTATGTTATCATATTATATCATGCCTCATTGTTCATGTTTATGATTCTCACACATTTTATGTACCATTTAAATACATATTGTCTAACATGTAATATTATCTTCATTCTATGCTATTTTTATTCACTTACTAGGATTTATAGCTCACCCCTTCTTATGCATGTCCCCAAGTTATCCCATGTAGTTTTTAGAATAATGGAAAATTATGAGCATATTAAGTAAGTTTTAAATAATATCAATGTACACCCTCCCCCTATTTTAATTTGTTATGTAATGTTTCTAATTACCCAAATACGCTAGTCTTATCAATATTCTGGGTTGTATTATGTATATTATTATGTAATAAATCATGAATTAATGTGTAATAAAGAGAAGGGTTTTCATGGTTGGTATCAAAGGAAGGTATAGTTATTTGGGATTAATAATAGAAAAATATATATATAAATCCTTAGGTATAATATTAAACATAATAAAACATCCCTAAATTTTGATAAATTATAGATTAAGTGGTTTCCAAGAAAATGAATCCCTATATGGATACTATAAGTGGATGTTGATCAAGAACAGAGGCACCTAGGGGTAATAATATTGAAAAGGGTGTATTGAGATAGACTCAATCATCACCTAGTGCATAGAAATGGTTCTTTCTACAAACTTAGTTTGACAGTTATAAGGGATATACTTTGGTAAATTCATAATCTCATTATGAAGCATTATAAAGGGAATTAAAATTATCATAAGAGTCTATGTTAGGAAATAGATAATGGATAACTTATATTGAAGCCTATAAATTCATAAGTTAAGGAATAAATTTCATTTATAAGTTATCTCTTTGATTTTTTTGGATTCTCATTTGTGTGTTTAATAGTTTAAACTATTCATCCCTAATTTCCCCCTTTATTCTAGCTAATGTACAGAAATCAAAGGAACCAAGTAAACAATAAATATGAAGTGCAGTGTGATTACTACCCAAATGAGATACCTAATATAATGGGAGATCAAGTAAGAAATATTGTGATTATGCCAAAAAATCTATCAAAAATTATGATTAAAATCTGGAACATAGTTGAATGTAAAAACATTTAAAATAAGAGGAGGATGGCATCTCAAGGAAGTTTATATGATAAATGTGATAAATGAAGGAAGAACCAATTTCCTTTGTGAAAAAAATATGGAAAGTGGGACCAAGGTAAATGTCACAAAGGAACTGGGATATATTTGAAGTGTGAAAATATAGGGCATAAAGTATCCAATTGTCAAGGAAAAACTAATAATGTGATGGATGGAAATAAATTTCAATCTAAGATTCAATATACAGTTTAATGATGTAAATATATAGAATTTTGGCATTATCCAAGAAAATACTCTCTTCCAAGGGCTGACAAGCATGTTGAGTATAAACAATATCCAATAATAAGGGAACAAGTAAAGTCCTATGTTGAGATGGATCATGATTATTAAATTATATGTAATCTATACTTTATAATTTTGTATGTCATGTTGTATTTCAATTCATTACATATTATCATATCTTATAAGTTTTCTAAGAACATCAAGTCACCACCTAAAATGATTTTATATCATTGGGGGGAAATTCTATGATTATTGTATCACATGTTAAACTTTATGTTAATTTTCTTATTGAAAATATCATTATTCTTACTTTAGTGTAATTTGATGTTATCCTAGTTATGGAATGGTTTTTCTTTTATAAAGACAAAATAAATTATTGGTAGAAGAAATTCACCCTCTATACCATGAATTACTCTTTGATTCTATATAATTACATGGGGGAGGATGAATATTACTTGGTATCGTTATCTTAATAATGGATATCATTTCCCTATGAGAAATTATATTCAACTCAAATGAGTGAGTCTAAGGAAAGTATAATCATTTATGAAATCCCCATTATGAGGGAATATGCTAATGTGTTTCTCAAACAATTGTATAATATTACCCCTAATCGGGAGGTTAAATTTTCAATTGAACTTAAACCAATGGATTTTACAATATCCAAAACTCTATATAGAACAGTTGTTATAAAAATTGAGGAGCTTAAGAATCGAGTATAGTAGAATCTGGATAAAGGGTTAATATACCTAATTGATTCATCTCTGGGTGAACTAGTCCTCTTTATCAATAATAAGGATGGTTCAATGTACCTTTACATTTATTATCATGAGCTCAAAAATATCATGATAAAGAACAAGAATCATATTCCATGGATTGATGAATTTTTTAATCATCTCTGTGGAGACCAATACTTCTCCAAGCTGGACTTTTAGTTGGGGTATTATAAAGTAAGTTTGAAGAAGGTGAATATCACCAAGACTAATTTCTATACAATGTGTGAGAACTACGAGTTCATAATAATTCCATTATAAATCACTAATTTTCTATAAATATTCATGGACTTTATGAATATAATCTTTATAGATTACTTCAACAAATTTTTGGTAGTATTTATAGACAATATTCTAATAAATTACAAAATAAAGGAGGATCTTAAGGAGCATCTGATAATTTCTATAAATGCCTTATTAAAGGATAAAATTTATAAAAATTATATCAAATGTGTGTTCTAGATGAGGTAAGTATCATTCTTGGGGCACATTATCACAAGTAATGGGATATCTGTGGACCCTTTAAAGAAAGAATCAATTAAATGATGTCTAAGGCCAACATATGTTATATATATTTATAGTTTCCTTATACTTTATTGGTATTATTTGATTATTTTTAAGAAATATATCATGATTTTTAAAACCTATAAACAAGATAAATAATAAAGAAGTTAAGTTTTTTTGTAATAATGAATGTGAAGAAAGCATTAAGGAGTTGAAAAAAGAGGCTTATCGTTGCACCTGTACTTATAATAATCACAAGTGGAGAAATTTTTGTGGTATACGGTGATGCTTTGAATAAGGTCTTGGAATATTTACTAATTCATAATGAAAAATTTATAATCCATACCTCAAGAAAATTTAAAGTTCATAAACAAAACTACCCAACGCATGATCTGAAGTTGGTTGTAGTAATCTTCGCATTGAAAATATGGCATCATTATCTATTTAGGTAAAAGTGTGATATATATATATATATCATAAGATCCTCAATTATATATTCTCATATAAAGAGATTAATATGATCAAGTTAATATTATTAGAGTTTATTAATAACTATAACTTATCAATCCACTACCATCCTGGGAAAGGAAATAAAGTAGCAGGTGGTCGAAGTAGAAATGATCCTTCAATTTTATCATTGAAGGTAATTTAAAAGGATCTAATATACTTGGACTTGAAAAATATAGACATGGAAATCATAAAGTAAGGAACATCATCAATCCTTTCACAAATGATTTCTCAACCATCCCTTATGGAGAAGAAAAATGATGCTCAAAGCGAAAATTTGGAAATTCAGAAGAAGGTGGAAGCTATAATAAAAGGGAAATACTTGTAGTTAAAAATCAATGAATAATGAGTTGTAAGATTTTGGTCATGACTATTTGTATCATCAAATCTTGGTTTAAATAATGATCTATTAGATAATTCACATATATCAAACTTATCCATCTATCCAGGGAGCACAAAGATTTATTGAGATCTCTGAGAGAACTATTGGTGGGACTATATGAAGAATGAGATCATGGACTATAAATCAAGGTATCTTTTATGTAAACAAGTTAAGTATGATAGGAAAAAATTCAAGGGGATGATGCAACCATTACCCATAACAACCTAGAAATAGGAAAACATAACCATATACTTTTTCACTAGTCTTCCAAATAAATCAAGAGGAAATAATGTTATATGGATTATGGTTGATCATATTTCTAAGACTACTCACTTCGTTTTAATACAAGATAACTTCTCACTTGATCAACATGCAATTATTTACATTATAGAAGTGGTGAGGATACATGGAACACCACTATCGATTACATCAGATCGAGACCCAAGATTTTCCTTCAAGTTCTGGAAGAGTCTCCAACATACTCTAAATATTGATTTGAACTTCATTATGTCTTATCACCCTCAAAATAATGTTCAATCTGAGTGGATTATATATACACTCAAGGACATGTTGAGAGGATACTCAGTGGACTTCAAAGGAGGATGGGATCAACATCTTTCTATGATCGAGTTATTATATAATAATATTTTCCACTAAATAATAAAAATGGATCCCTATGAATCCCTTTATGGTAAGATATACAGAACACTTGTATTCCAGGATGAATTTGGTGAATGAAAACTGTTGGGTCCTAAAATGGTTGATGAAATGGTGGAAAAGGTAAAAACCATTTAGTAGCATATTAGGGTTACTCAGATTTGACAGAAGATTTATGTTGAAAATATTAGACAAGAACTAGAGTTTGAGGTTGGATATAAGTTATTCTTTTACATATATCCTTGAAAAAAATTCATGAGACTTGGGAAGAAGGGAAATCTTAGACCAAGATTCATTCATCCCTTTGAGATCCTTGATCGTATCGGAGTGGTGGACTATCGACTTGAACTCTCACATAACCTATCTTAAGTACATGATGTGTTCCATATATCTATCCCAAGGAATTACATACCAGAACCCTCACATGTTCTAAATCCAAATGTGGTACCATTGGAGAATAATATTTCATATGAGGATCACCCGATAAAAATATTAGATCATAGAGACAAGGTTATACAAAATAAGACAATGCACCTGGTCAAAGTGCTATGGAGAAACCAAAATTTTGAAAAGGTGATGTGGGAACCATAGGATGTAATTAAAAATAATTACCCTAATATATTTTATTGTATGAAATGATAATTTCAAGGGAGAATTTTTTAAAGGGGGAAGATTGTAATGACATAAACTTTTATAAATAAAATTTATTTTATGATTGAATTAATTTACCTATTGTGTATTATTTTTATAGAAAACATTTGAACTAATTTGTTTTTTTTGGAATATTATATCAAATTTAAAATACCATTAAGAAACATAACCATTAATAATATAGTCATTTAATAGTGATCATATGATTATTATAAATATAGGGTTTTGAAAAATCCAATTGAACCTCACAAAGGAAGTGATAGCCTCGACCAATAGGGCCATACCCTATGAAGTCCATTTTTTCAAAGATTCTAAGGGAGATAAAATCACTAGTATTTTACCCTGAAAAATCCCAAGACAATATCCAACAACTAAAGTAGGAGTTAGATCATTCACAGGATAAGTTTAAGCTCATCAAGATCACATCCCAAACCATGTACGCCGAACCATCCCATGAAAATCTCACCATCACGCATCTTATCCTTAGGGATTTTTATGGGGTAATAAAGGTATGTGTATCAATTAACTAATAATATGAATATTTTTATTTTATTTTCAATAAAATAATGGTTATATTTACTTCTTATTTTTATTACTTTACAAATGATTTTAATTTTTCTATGATAAAACACAATTTGTATTTTTTTATAATGTGAAATTTCAATTATGACATACCTTTTTGATAAATTAATGAATTTAAAAAAAATATTAAATAATTTTTATTAAATATAAATTTCAATATATTTTTTATGAATTTAAATGTAATTTTTTTAAGGGTTCGAAAACTTTTATTATCAAAAAACCCATCATTTCTCAATAAATATTGATTCTTGTTTTAAAAGTGAAAATTCAAAAAATTATATAATTTTCTAGATAAAGAAAATATTATTTTTGGAATCATCATGTCAAAATTATATATTGGTTAATTTTTCATAATTTTTTGAGAAAATTGAGTTTTTGGGTAAAAAAATATGGTATAAAATATAGTGTGTATTATGACATCATAAAAGCCCAAAATTTATGTAATAAAAGATAGAAAATGTATCCATGAAAAAATATATGTTTTACCTTTAAAATAATTTGATTTTTAGGTTACTTGATTAATTTTATAAATCCTTTATGAATCCTCCAAAATCTATATTATCTTTCAATGTTTTAAAATAATTTTTTTATAAACAAGACTCACTTCCATATCACCAAGTGTAATATTTTATTTATTTAATACCTTGAAATTATAAAATAATTAAATAAAATCTTATTTGACAAAAATCATGGTATAAAACCATGGGAATGGTTGTAGTTTTGATTACTTTATTATATAGAGTCCAAAACCTAAGTTTGGGAAATAATAAAGAAATCTCCTCTCTAAAAAACCTTTGGTGGTGTCCTTAATATTTCCTAACCTCTTTATATTCCTCCCATGGTTCCAAAAATCTCTCAAGAAGATCCTACCAAGATTTTGGAATCATCCTCTCAAGGTAAGAGACCTATCTCTCTTCTTTTCAATTCAATCACCTTCTTTGTGTTTAGAATTTTGAATCTCAATTGGTTATATTGTCATGACTTTATAAAGATCCCTATACTATCCAATTTATTCCCTAATAATTATATATCATTTATACCCTTCCATTATATCATTTACCTAAGTTGTTACTATTCTGAAATTTAGTAAGGGACCTCTCTCTCTCTCTTCTCTTCAATTCAAGAACATTCGTTGTATTTAGCCTTTTTAATCCTAATTTGTTATGTTTTCATGACTTTATAAAGATCCATATACTTTAAAATTTATGTCCTAATAAATATATATCATTTATACCCTCTCATTATATAATTTACCAAATCTATTATAATGCCAAAATTTATTATGGGTTTACCCTATCTTCTTTTACATTCAAGAACCTTTGTTGTAATTAGCCTTTTGAATCACAATTTTTTATGTTTTCATGGATTTAGAAACATAAAAATATTTTCCAATTGATTTTATAATTATTAGATATCATTTATCCCCACTTATTATAGTATTTACCTAAGCTGTTTTTATTCCTAAATTTTGTAAGTGGTCGTCTCTTTCTCCTCGTTATTAAAGAACCTTATTTACGTAATATATCTTGTTTTCCAATTAATAATGTTGGGATATGCTTTTACATATCAATATTAAACACCTTTGGATATAAAAATTATTATATACCCCTTTAAATCTCATTGAACCATTTTATGAATCTTTAAGTACTGCCTTTATACGGACAAAATTTCAGAGTGATTTTTTATGCCAAACGATTGTGTCATGAATATCCACCCTTATTTACACTCAAGGGTATTCACCTAGATGTATATATACTTAATTAATTGGGGAATTAAATTTATGTAACCAAAAAGTCTTGATAATGGGTTTAAAATTGATTAAATAAATCCTTATTTTTATGATCTATGTGGCACACTTAGGCATGTACATGATATGAAAGAAACGGATGCACCCAGAATTATATAGCACTCATTGTGTAATGTTTTAGTCACATGAGACTTAATTTATAATATTTTGGAGTGAACCTAATCCATTATGGGACTTTTCCCACCATGTTACTATGTCTTGGTGGTTATCCTTAACCTATGTTAATGATGTTATGTTTAATGTTGTTTCCACTTTCCCATGTTTTCTTTATGTTATTATTTTATATCATGCCTCATTGTTCATGTTTAGGATTTTCACCCCTTTTATATCCCATTTAAATTACTATTTTCTAACATGTAATAATTTATTCATATTATGATTTTTTTTATTCCCTTACTAGGATTTATATATCACCCCTTCTTATGTATGTCCCTAGGTTATCCCATGCAGTTTTAAGAACGATGGAAAATTATGATCATGTTAAGGAATTTTTCAATAATGTTGATGTACCCCCCCCCACATTTTAAGTTGTTATGTAATATACCTAATTAAACAAATACTCTAGTATTATTGATATTATACATTGTATTATGTGTATTATTATGTAATAAATCGTGAATTAATGTGTAAAAAAGACAAGGGTTTTTCATACCGATGGGCTGGAAATAAGTACATGGGAATCAAGATAAAACCTTGGGAACTATTTCACCCAATAATAAATTTAAAGTATAGTGTATTTTCTCAAAAAAAAATATGGCATGAACCATCCATAATTTTTATTTCCACACCAAATCAAATAGAAAAAAATAATAGAAATCATAGATATAAAAAATGAAAAATAATAATCCCTTAGCTCACCCTTCAAACTTCCTATATATGCTACAACTCTAAGTCCCATTGTGACCTTCATAGATATAATTAAATCTATTGATAACTAGAAACTAAAATCTATATATGAATATTTGGATGATATAACCAAGAATCTAAATAAATCGTTTAAAGGGCCACATGCTGGAAATTCTGTGAAAATAAAAGGGAAAGTCCTACAAAACATGTAAAGGGAACCATCAGCTGATGTAATAGGGGAAACTAAAAAACATTGAAGTACCTAGTTTGACCCATATAACTCTACATATATCTATATTATAACACCCTAATATTTTGTGAAATATTTTTCCAAATTAATTTAATCTTTTTGATATTTTTCATTATATGTAACACTGAGTTTAGCTTGCGTTACACGCAACACTGAGTTTAAATGAAACATGACATATTATTAAAATATTATTATATGATAGATATCACCTATATATTTGAATGGAGGTTATGAATATTATTAAATAAATTATTGAAATATATGGTTTACACATGTATATAAAATTAATTCTTTGGTGACCATTTAATAAAAAATAAAAATAAAAGAAATATTTTCTGAAAAACTGTTTTTATGAAAACAAATGTGTTTTACCTTAAAAAATTAAACAAACTAATTTTAGTTAATTATTGTAATGAAATTTGTATATAATATATTAAATAAACTATTTATCATTCATCTTATGAGTTTTCTATAAATTAGATAACAATAAATCTAATTTTTCACTTAGAAATTGTATTTTCTAAAAAAGCATTTTTTAAATTTTTTGCACATTATTTTAAAACTAATTTTTATCAATTTTAGAAAATTTATTTTAAAAAATAATTTTAATTTTTTAAATCATCATGTAAAATTTATCTTAAAGTAAATATTTTAAAATTTTCTAAAAAAATATTTGATGAATTGTAAAAAAATACTGAATTTTAGTTGAAAGCTAACTTTTCATTTAAATTATTTATAAAGTTAAATTAAATTTTAAATTTAGTTTTAAATAAAATTTAGTTAAATTATATATCATTTAATACAATTTATGTCATTGTAATCATTTTTACAATGAATTTTGATATAAAAACCTCGTAAATTTTAAACATTTTCTCTTTGAAAACTAGCTTTCTTGTCACATCTACGAGATTAATTTTAAAATAAATTTTTCTAATTATGTTAATGGAATTTTGAAAAATTTATTAAATATTTTTAATAATCATAATCTATATCATCTAATAATTTTAATTTAATTTTTTATCAAAATGAATAGTAAAAATAGTAAAAAAAAATATTTACCTCGATTAAGGTAAAAATAGGTTTACTTGGGGTTAAACTAAACATATAAGGGTTAAAATGACCTAAAAACTTCTATAAAATCTATTTTATGGAAATATTTTGACCCTATAACTTCTAAGGATCTATAATAATTCATTTTGGACCCTTTTTTCATGTAAAAAATGTGGTTACACATTTTTCTTTTCAAAAATTACAAGTGTGTCACTCACCTCACTTATAAAAGGCCACCCCGTCTCCTCTCTTCTTGACACCATAAATCCCATTTGTTTAAGTAAATACCTAACCAAATACCTTCCAAAATTTAATCATATCATCATATGATAATTTTTTTTATAAATCCAAACTAGGAATTATTTTGGTGCAAACCTAAGGAGGATACCCGAAGAAGAGGTAATGTTCTTCAATGAGCATTTCACTACTAAAAAAACAGGTATTTATGACGGGTCATTTGCCACGGGATCCCGTCGCAAATGTCTTGTTGCGACGGGGGCCCGTCGCAAATGACCCATTGCTGAAAACGGTGTCGCAATAACAATTTTTTGCGACGGGCCCGTCGCTAAAGCCTTTTTCCGCGACGGGGAGAATCCCCGTCGCAACTAGTACTCCGTATATTTGTAAAAACCTATTTGCGACGGGCCCCGTCGCAAATACCTATTGCGACGGGACCTGTCGCAAATAGTTATTGCGACGGGTCCCGTCGCAACAACTATTTTTAAAAAAATAAAAATAATAATAATACTATTTGCGACGAGAATAGTATCCCGTCGCAAATACTATAAAAAAAATAAAAAAATAAATTGTTAATAAATTATTTGAATTAATATAATAATAATCCAATTATAATTCAAAAATAAAAAATAATAAAATATTAATAAATGATTTTAATTAATATAATAATAGAATTATAATTCACAAATAAAAATAATAAATTATTTTAATTAATATAATAATAATAGGTTGATAATTCAAAAATAAAAAATAATAGAATATTAATAAATATTTTATAATGAGACAGAAACTACGAATAGAAAAAAAATCATATTTTGATTTCACAAATTTTATAACATAAATACAAACTCTAATCTGAAGGAGGGGGGGAGGGGGGATCTGCAGATGGTGGTGGAGGAAACTCCATCCCTAAAGCATGAGTGAGTCGGCGCATGTACTTCATCTGCTCCTGATGTTGTTGCTGTCACCGACTCGTCTACTCCTCGTACAGCTGCTGCTGGCGTCGACGCTCCTCCTCATGCTGCTGACGCAGCTGCTCCTGCTCCTGTCGGAGACTCTCTATCAGTGCAGTCTGAGATCGCAACTGATCTTCATACTGTATAGCAGAAGAAGATGCACGAGCTCTTCTCGAGCTGGACGCCGACATCGCAGCACTGCCATAATAATCTCCGGGAGTCAGTCGAGAGCTGATACCAACTACCCGGCCCTTCTCAAAGGCATACTGGGTGGCCTGCATCCATGCCGCCTCATCAAACTGACGGCCAGTGGTCTGATCTGATGACTCGTCCTGACTCTCAGGCCGGGCCTGTGACGCTGCGGCCTCATATGACTCCTGTAGTTGCAATTTAAAATTAAAATTGTGAATATATTATATACAGTTAATTTTTAAACTTGAAAACAAATAATACTAACCACGATGTGATGCTGACGATCACCTCTGAGCTCCCCAGTAGCAGGATCACTATACATCCTCTGATATGCGTCGTACTCTGTAATATCGGGGTGCTCGACAGCCTATAAGAATAAAAAACAAACTGTTAATATTTATAGTTATATAAAATATTTATAAATAATATACGTACCAGATGTTGTCTATGAGTACTGAAAGAACGACTCCCAGCTCAATGAGTCACCTCCTGTCTCCCCCGATTCTGCCTCCCCACCGATGATCTCCTCTGAAAGGCACCACTCAACCAGTGCGCACATAATCCATCCCATACATGGGATGAAATGTACTCTGGTCGGTGTGCTCTATATGACTCATCAAAATCTAACACTCCAGCTTTCTTCATCGCAGCTTTTCTTAAATTGTGCAAAAACTGACGAAGGAGATCACGCATGGCCACCTCCCATGCCTCGTGGATGGCGTCACGCATGGTATCCTCGATCGGATACCATAAACCCTACAAATAAATCAAAATATCAAGTTAGAAATGAAGTAATTTTCAAAATAAAAATTATTTATTTACGTACGTACCAACCAATGGACGAACATGGCCTGCTGCACATAAACGGGAATCTTCTCCCATGTGGTCAACGGCTGAGAGAAATAGTTGCGCAAAATAGCGCTACCCTGTCCGACTGCTATATGCGGAAAACTGTAAAAATAATAAACATTTATTATGTGAATAGATTAATGAAATCTTAGTCAAATCCATAGGTTATCACACAGTTTATCACACCTCCATGTGCGTGGATCAAACCCAAGACGTGGACGTCGCTCGGGGACGAGGTCAGGAATCATCAATCGTACAAGACCGCGCCCCCTCCGCGTACTCCCTGGAGCGCCTGCAGGCTGAGGGTCATCTGCCAGCAACTCATCCGCATCGAAAGGCAGATCAGCATCCGCCAACGCACGAAATGTGGCATCATCCATCTGAAACAGAAAATGTTAATGTTGTTAGCAAATAATTGATAATTACTATTATATATACATATATACATATTATGATTGTATATAAATACCATGGAATTCTATCAGTGTTCATCTTCATCATCATCTTCATATATGTCAATGTCATCTTCATATTCCTCCTCAACATCATCAATATCCATTCGAGTTACAATTGCTTCATATCTTACCATTTCAAATTCATATGTGACATCATTAACATCATCGTCATCACCGACTCTTAAATGTGGGGTGTCGTCATCGATACTCATGTCTCTTTGTAAAAAAGATTGATTTTGAGTACTCTCTTGAAAAACTTCAATTCTTTGCACATCAGTGAAAGCACATTCACTTTGACTAAACTGATTGTCTCGAATTTTGATTTTTATTACACTCCACCAATCAGTCAAGTCTCTTGATGTAGCACAGTACTTTGCGTAATAAACTTGATGTGCCTGTTGAGCCAATAATAATGGTTCATTTACTGCGAGAACACTTTTACATTTAATATCGATGATTCCATGAGTCGGATGAACATGCACGCCTCTCTCTGTATCCAACCACCGACATTTGAACATGGTTATGTAATGTTGTCCAAGATAACATAGTTCAATGATTTCATCAAGTATGCCATAAAAGTCAACTTCATTTTCTCGATGATGAGATCCTCTCAAGCTAACTTCACTGTTCATTGTTTTTTTCGATTCTCCATATGCATGTGTGTGGAATCGAAATCCATTCACCACATATGCATTATAAGTTTTAACAAGTTTGGAAGGTGGGTTACTCAATACACACAGCCGTTTGTCAATTTTATCAGCATGTCGAGACACCTGAAAATTTGTGAAATAATTATCAATATAGTAAACTATACATTGAATGAGTTGCTAAAAGATAAAGAATTTATGTTACCAGTTTTTGAAACCACTGAGAGAAATTTCTCAGTCGACGTTCTTCGAGAGCAGCTGCTGTAATTTGTGGAATTTGTTTCTTGATATGATTATCATACAACCTATAAAAACCAAAGTTATGTACTGTAACATAAATGATAGAATAAGTGATATAAACACTTATAGTACAACTGATGTCATCTCTTCACAGTTGAGAAGAACATATGTATGAGCTCTATGATGTTCATCATCTGAAAGCCAGCGCTCACAAACTCCACCAAAACCAAGCTCTGACTGGTTGAAAACAGATAATTGATTGTCGATTTCATCAATATTCCTCTCGTTTCGTCCCATTCGGTTGTGTTTTGAAGGATACTCAGATTCAAAATAATGGGAGCATAAAAAAGATATTTCCTCTTGCAAATAAGCTTCTGCAATAGATCCTTCAACAGATGCTTTGTTACGTACTTTTCTTTTCAATTTTTGCATGCATCTTTCAAATGGATACATCCATCGAAACTGTACTGGACCTCCACATTTGGCTTCTTATGGCAAATGTAACATCAAATGTTCCATTGAGTCGAAGAAAGACGGCGGAAATATTTTTTCCAGTTTACATATAATTACAACAACATCTTTTTCAAGTTTTCCTAGAGCATCATAATCTGCTGTAGCCGCACAAATTTCCCGAAAAAAATGAGACATGTCTGTTATGGAATCTCAAATCACAGAATTCAACAGACCTCTTAATCCAATGGGTAGAAGTATTTCTATTATAACATGACAATCATGACTTTTTAATCCAGTAATATGACCATTCTTTACACATCTACCCAAATTGGAAGCACAACCATCTGGAAGTCTCAAATCTGCAATCCACTGACAAAATAATAAATGGTTTCTTTAGACAGTGTATAAGCTGATTTTGGTTTCAGTAACCTTTCTGTTCTGACATTCTCAAACAGTTCCAATTCTGGACGCCTACAAATTTGGGCAAGATCTAAACATGCATTTACATTGTCTTTTCTCTTTACTGGCGTATCCAAAACTGTATGAAACAAATTATCAAAACAGTTTTTCTCAATATGCATGACATCTAACATGTGTCGGACCAACAAATCAGACCAATATGGAAAATCCCAAAATATGCTACGTTTAATCCAATTGTGTTCTTTCCCAAAACCAGAAATTTTCTGTTGGTTTATTGTGGGACCAAAAGTGATGGGAGGTAATGAAAATACAACTAATTTTAACTCCGAACCTGATAGCATTTTTGGAGATCCATCCCTTTCAACTGTTCTTTTTCTGAAATGAGATATGTTTCTGTGAAATGGATGATCAGCTGGAAGAAATATGCGATGACAGTCAAAATAACAAGGTTTCTTTCTATGAATGAGCATAAATGCTTTGTTCTCTCCCATATAGTAAGGACATGATTTCTGACCATGTGTACTCCAGCCAGATAACATCCCATAAGTCGGAAAGTCACTTATTGTCCACATCAATGCTGCTCTCAGTATGAAATTCTGTTTTGTTGCAACATCATATGTACTGACACCAGTACTCCATAATAAATTTAATTCATCAATCAATGGTTTCAAATAAACATCAATATTTTTCTTCGGATGTCCTGGAATTAGTAAAGTCAAAAAGATATATGTCTCCTTCATCAACATCCATGGAGGTAAATTGTACGGAGTTAAAAAAACAGGCCAACATGAATATTGACTACCATGAGATCCAAACGGACAAAAACCATCAGTGGAAAGGCACAGTCGAACATTTCTAGCTTCTAAAGAAAAGGATGGATGCACTCTATCAAAATTTTTCCATGAATCACCATCGGCTGGATGATTCAAGCTTTTATCGGTTGAAATATTCTCTTTATGCCATGACATCATTGTCACTATATTCTTAGACATGAATAAACGTTGGAGTCTGGATGTAAGCGGAAAATATCTCAACTGTTTTACAAGAATCAAACCAGACTTCCCGTGTTGTCCTTCTTTATATCTCAGTTGCCCACATGTGGGACAACTATCCAACGACTCATTTTCCCCAGAATATAAAATGCAGTCATTTGAACATGAATGAATCTTCTGACAAGTAAGTCCCAAATTTCAAACCAGCCTCTTACTCTCATAGTAACTTGCAGGTAAAACATTTCCTTCGGGTAACAGTGTTTTAAGCAAAGAAAATATCTGGTCAAAACAGGTGTTTGACATTCCGTTATCTGATTTGATAGCCATAAATTTTGCAACTGCTTCTAATTTGCTCATCTTGCAGCCAGGATATAATGCATCCTCAACAGACTTCAACAACTCATAAAATTCAGACGGTGCCAACTCAGGATTTGAAGCTATATCAGCCGGAGTTTCTGTATGTTGAACAGATGAACCTGCAACATCATGTACTAAATCTTAAAACCGGGATGGATCCGGAATCAAGTTGGTATCACCTGCTCTGGAACTGCGTTCACCGTGTTGATACCAAAAAACATAATTTGGTTGAAAACCAAAACGCAAGAGATGTTCTCCCACTTTGTCAAACGTGTCAAACGTTCTCAATGAACATTTTCTGCAAGGGCATTTTATTTTGTCTTCTGAAACAAATTCTGGATTTGATGCCGTAAATGATAAAAAAGTCTCCACACCCTCTACATATACTGTATTTAAACCAGAACCGTTTGGATTTCTATGTTGATTTATCCATATGCGGTCACCTGATAATGATTGTTGATGACCTCGTTGTTCCATATTTCTCTATAAAATATAAAAGCATTACTGGTTTTGAATAATTTGTTAGAAAAAACACTCAAGCTAGGATAATTATAGAGTTTAGATCATACACGACTGACGCAAAATTTTTATTGAGATAGACATAAAAATTGACCCTTTAAGAATTAAATATGTTGAGAATAAAGCAAAACATGTTACAAATATTGATAATTTTAATATTATATAAATTTTTTATTATTTTCATAGTACTAATATTATTGCTAATTATTACTAATTATTACTAATTATTACTAATTATTGGTAATTATTACTAATTATTACCAATTAGTGGTAATTATTACTAATTATTACTAATTATTGGTAATTATTACTAATTATTACTAATTATTGGTAATTATTACTAATAATTACTAATTATTACTAATTATTGGTAATTATTTCTAATTATTACTAATTATTACTATTTACCGGTAATTATTCCTAATTATTGGTAAGTATTACTAATTATTGTTAAGTATTACTAATTATTACTAATTAATACAAATTATTGGTAATTATTGGTAATTATTACTAATTATTACTAATTATTACTAATTATTACTAATTATTGGTAATTATTACTAATTATTACTAATTATTACTAATTATTACTAATTATTACTAATTATTACTAATTATTACTAATTATTACTAATTATTACTAATTATTAATAATTATTGGTAATTATTACTAATTATTACTAATTATTACTAATTATTACTAATTATTACTAATTATTGGTAACTATTCTTAATTATTACTAATTATTACTAATTATTACTAATTTTTACTAATTTTTACTAATTATTACTAATTATTACTAATTATTACTAATTATTACTAATTATTACTAATTATTACTAATTATTACTAATTATTGGTAATTATTGGTAATTATTGTTAATTATTATGAATTATTGGTAATTATTGGTAATTATTACTAATTATTGGTAATTATTACTAATTATTGCTAATTATTGGTAATTATTACTAATTATTGTTAATTATTACTAATTATTAGTAATTATTACTAATTATTGGTAATTATTACTAATTATTGGTAATTATTACTAATTATTACTAATTATTGGTAATTATTGGTAATTATTGGTAATTATTACTAATTATTACTAATTATTGGTAATTATTGGTAATTATTACTAATTATTGGTAATTAAAACTAATTATTGGTAATTATTGGTAATTATTACTAATTATTGGTAATTATTACTAATTATTGGTAAGTATTACTAATTATTGTTAAGTATTACTAATTATTGGTAATTATTACTAATTATTGGTAATTATTTCTAATTATTACTAATTATTGTTAATTATTACTAATTATTGGTAATTATTACTAATTATTGGTAATTATTACTAATTATTACTAATTATTACTAATTATTACTAATTATTACTAATTATTGGTAATTATTACTAATTATTACTAATTATTGGTAATTATTACTAATTATTACTAATTATTGGAAATTATTGGTAATTATTACTAATTATTGGTAATTATTGGTAATTATTACTAATTATTTGTAATTATTGGTAATTATTGCTAATTATTGGTAATTATTACTAATTATTGTTAATTATTACTAATTATTGGTAATTATTACGAATTATTGGTAATTATTACTAATTATTGGTAATTATTACTAATTATTACTAATTATTGGTAATTATTACTAATTATTGGTAATTATTGGTAATTATTGGTAATTGGTAATTATTGGTAATTATTGGTAATTATTGGAAATTATTACTAATTATTGGTAATTATTACTAATTATTGGTAATTATTACTAATTATTACTAATTATTGGTAATTATTACTAATTATTACTAATTATTACTAATTGTTACTAATTATTGGTAATTATTACTAATTATTGGTAATTATTACGAATTATTGGTAATTATTACTAATTATTACTAATTATTACTAATTATTGGTAATTATTACTAATTATTGGTAATTATTACTAATTATTACTAATTATTGGAAATTATTACGAATTATTGGTAATTATTACTAATTATTGGTAATTATTGGTAATTATTGGTAATTATTACTAATTATTACTAATTATTGGTAATTATTACTAATTATTACTAATTATTACTAATTATTACTAATTATAGGTAATTATTGGTAATTATTGGTAATTATTGTTAATTATTACGAATTATTGGTAATTATTGGTAATTATTGGTAATTATTGGTAATTATTGTTAATTATTACTAATTGTTGTTAATTATTACTAATTATTGTTAATTATTACTAATTATTGGTAATTATTGGTAATTATTACTAATTATTGGTAATTATTACTAATTATTGGTAATTATTACTAATTATTACTAATTATTACTAATTATTACTAATTATTGGTAATTATTGGTAATTATTACTAATTATTGGTAATTATTACTAATTATTGGTAATTAATACTAATTATTGGTAATTAATGGTAATTATTACTAATTATTGGTAATTATTACTAATTATTAGTAAGTATTACTAATTATTGTTAAGTATTACTAATTATTGGTAATTATTACTAATTATTGGTAATTATTACTAATTATTACTAATTATTACTAATTATTACTAATTATTACTAATTATTACTAATTATTACTAATTATTACTAATTATTACTAATTATTACTAATTATTACTAATTATTACTAATTATTACTAATTATTACTAATTATTCCTAATTATTGGCAATTATTGGTAATTATTGGTAATTATTCCTAATTATTACTAATTAGTGGTAATTATTAATAATTATTACTAATTATTACTAATTATTGACAATTATTGGTAATTATTACTAATTATTGGTAAGTATTACTAATTATTGGTAAGTATTACTAATTATTGGTAAGTATTACTAATTATTGGTAATTATTACTAATTATTGGTAAGTATTACTAATTATTGGTAATTATTACTAATTATTGGTAATTATTAATAATTATTGGTAATTATTAGTAATTATTAGTAATTATTACTAATTATTAATAATTATTCCTAATTATTGATAATTATTGGTAATTGTTCCTAATTATGAGTAATTAAATGAATAATTACCAATAATTTGGAATAATTACCAATAATTAGGAATAATTACCAATAATTAGGAATAAAAAATTATTAGTATATTTTATTATTATTATTAAAATAATATAATTTTCTAATTTATATACAATTCTCCTTTCATCTGTGTGTTTACTATCTCCATATACAAATAATACATGTGGAGACAGCAAACACACAGATGAAAAGAGAATTGTATATATATAAAAAATTATATTATTTTAATATTAATAATAAAATATACTAATAATGTAATAATGTTATTATTTCCTAATTATTGGTATTTATTACTAATTATTAAGTACTAAAACAATGTAAACATAATTAAATTACAACTAATTAAGAATAATTGAAACTAATAAAACATTAAAAATAAATATTAAATTAAAATGAATATAAATACCTTGAAAATTGATCTGAGGTTGATCTCTGATCGTTCTTCAAAACTTCAATATCAACTCCGGAGAAAAAAATTAAACTTGAGAAAAACTGAACTTTAGAAATAAAATTTTGAGAGAAGAAGAAGATGGAGTTTGAGAATGATTTGAAAAAAACGGATGGGGGTATTTATAGGTTAGATTATTTGCGACGGGCCCATTTGCGACGGGTACCGTCGCAAATACCTTAGCCAGCATTTATTACGGTCAACGGTTAAATAGTTATTTGCGACGGGTCCCGTCGCAAATAACCACCTGCCGACATACTATTTGCGACGGGGGAATATTCCCGTCGCAAATATCTTTTACCGCCGCCGGTTATTTGCGACGGGAATATTCCCGTCGCAAATATGTTTCCCGCGATTTGGTGCGCAAAGGGCGCCAGTCCTTTTGCGACGGGGAAAGCTATCCCATCGCAAAAGGCTACTTATTTGCGACGGGCAAATACCTCCGTCGCAAATAACTCGTCGCAAATACCCATTTTTCCTGTAGTGTTTTTATTTTATTTATTCATCCACCTACTGAAATTATTATTAAACCATTATGATATAATAGCCATATTTTATTACATATAATTATATGTTTTTACATTAATTTCATGGCCTAAAATTATCCCCATTTCCATCAAATGGGTTATGAAATCATCATTCGTGTGTATGGCGGACTACCGCCTCGCGAACCGATGTCATTCATTTTTCCATTACCAACTCTCATGGTTGGGTATGATGATGGATATAAAGTATATATATGATATTTATATAATAATTATAAATATTGAATAATTATATAATATATATCTTTTTACTTTTTATTTCGTATGGTATACAATAATATCGCTTGTATGTACAGTGGACTACCGCCTCGCAAAGCGATGTGATTCGTTTTTCACTAACTCTTTACATGGAAGATAATAAGGATAAATTTAATGAATATATGTGATATAAATGAAATAATTATGATATAAATGACAAATTAATCATTATTAAAATAAAAAATATTATTTTATTTCTTACATTTTCACTCATTGAAAGATGATAACATCGTTCATGTACGTGTGGACTACCGCCTTCACGAAGTGATGTGACTTTCTCTTTTCATCACCACACCACATGGATGATATGTATAATTATATTTAAAGTAATATTGTTTTATTTATAATATTATTGTGATTATTTAAATTCAAAATAATAATTATCACTTTTCCATAATGATCGTTGAAAAATGGAAACATTACTCATGTGTACATACGACCTACCATCTCTATGATCATAGCGTAATTCATTTCCCAAAAAAAATATTCCATTATTGGTCTTAAAAGTATAATTTATATAAAAAAATTATAATTGTTTAATTATTTTTATTTTTTAATTTATTAAACCATGATCAAAGTAATAATACTTAAAATAATAAATGAAAACATGTACAAAAAGGAAAGCGGTTATTACCCAAAACGCAATTTTAATAAGGAATTATTAATAAACAGATGATAAATGGTCATAAGTAAATAATATATGGTAATATATATATATATATAATTATGGTTATTTAATTTATGTATAAAAACTTATATTTATTATACAGGTGGTTTGAACATGTATAAAAGAATTTGAGACTTAAGGTAAGGGATTTCTAGTCTCTCTTTTATTTCTAAGAGACATATGAAAATTCGTCACTCATTTATTTTGTGTGGTGTATATGAAATTAATTTGGAATTTTATATCATTAATATCCTTTTTTTCATGATATTTAAAGTTTCATTTTATGTTATTATATATTGGGTCTTATGTTTAAAATGAATACTAAAGCAGAAATGGATTTCTGTCACAATTTTATTTTCTATGAGACACAATCCATATTCACCATGTGTTGATTTTATGTGGTGTATATATTTAATATGAATGTATTTTATTATTATTATCCTTAAAATTATTTGTATTTAAATATCCATTTTAGTATCCATATTTTAATGGGTTTATGGTTCAAAAGTTACTAAAACGATAAGGTATTTTTGTCTCAAATTGCTTTCTTGGAGACTTAAGTTATGTTATGCACCTATCTTCTTCCATGAGGTGTATACACTACCCCTTTGACATTTTATATTATAAATATTATTATTTACATGATATTATAAGTTTAATTTTATTTTATTATCTCATGGGGATTATGATTCAATGTTACCAAATTGGTAAGAGTTTTATGTTACAATCTCATAATTTATTGGTATTGTTTATGATTATGCTTCCAATGATAAAATATTATGATCCATTTCTCAAGAAACTCATTAAATTTATTCTATTTTTTTATGTCATGAGAATACATTTCCCCCCTAATTTTTCCCTATTTATATACCCAATAGTTCAAAATAGTTTTTTAAGAAAATCATACCTTATTTATCTCTTCAGTCGAAAACCATTTTTCTTCCAAAAACATGTTTTTTAAAAAAAATCAATTTTTTTAACATTTTTAAAATTATTTATTGAAGAAATTTTTAACCATTTTTTTATTTTTTAGAAATTTTTTTAAATGAATCTTCAAGTCATTTTCTAAATAATGATCATTTGGATTTTATCAAAAATGTAAAAGAAACCTTTGTTTTAACATGTACGACATGAATGAAATTTCCCATCATCATGACCATTATTTTATTTTAATATTAAATTATAACTTTTCAAGGTTATTTTCAAATAAAATTATTTTTAAAAAAATTATCTTTTAAAAAGTTTTTTTCAAAGAGGAAATAATATTTTATTCAAGAAATGTTTTAAATTATTTTTAAATATTCCTTTATAAGATTCAAAGTTTATTTTTAGAGAAAATAATTTACAAAAGGTATTATGAATTTTTAGTTTTAAAAATGGATTTTAAAATAAAATATATCTTCCTCAAGAAACATTCCCAATGATTTATCTTTCAAAATAAGTATTCATATAAGATGACATCCTTTGATGTAACTAATGCATTGGTGGAGATATGATCCAAGGATAACATTATTATTCTTTCTCTAAATGGTTTATGTTTATGATTATAGGATGTTTATGAAACCTATTTCTCTTCCATAGGTTATACCATGATAAAATTATTATGAAACCCACTTCTTTTTTTATGGGTTATTATATGATGAAATGATGAAATGATTATGAAACCTTCTCTTTTACACATGTTATAATATGATGAAATGTTTATAAAAATCATTTAATTTCATGGGTTATGATATGATGAATATTTTATGATATTAAGGAATATATACATATTATTTTAATTATGTGATGGTTGGGACCTATATATCCCTCCAATGTATTGGGTAAAGATTTATATCTCATGAGATAGATAGGACTGTAATGGGGAGTGAACCTGATTCAGTAAGGGACTTTTTCCACTATGATAGTCTTAGGAGTGAACCTTGACTACTATTATGGTTTGGGGAGTTAACCCATTCCACTATGATATCCTTGGTAGTGATCCTTTAATAGTATGAAAATTATTCTCTATACTTATGTGTATGCCAAAATTTTATGTCTTATACCAATGTTATGATATCATAGATCATTTTATTTGATTCCCTTATGATTAATTTCTTATGAAGTGAAAATATTTATGCCAAGACTCAAGATTGTGATATTTGATATACAGAGTATGGTTTTAAAATGTTATGACCATGTTCTCATACACTTATGTTTATGTTATTCTTATTCATTTCCCTTGTTTTTTCTTACTGAGAATCTGATCTTACCCTTTCCTATGTTTCCCATCCTTAAGTTATGAAGAAAGGTTTTAAGTAAAGTATTTTTTTAGGAGTACTAAAGAAGAAGATATTTATGGGAAATGTTGAATAACTTTCACTAAATTATAATATTATTTACATAGCCTTTAAATACACTAAACTATTATGGTCCCCAGGCGTTTGTTTGTGTAATGTATTGAATGTTCATCTAAAATGATGTAATATCCATGTATGAAAATCCTAGGTCACTATAGTTGGTATCAAATGAAATGTTTAGTTAACTTTGGAAACTAGGATGAGAAAAGATTATAGAGATACCTAGTGATATTTCTAAAGATATGTCTAGGTATGCATCTAAGTATAATTTTAAGGATGATTCAAAGTATAGGAAAATGTTCTGGAATTTTGGTAAATGATAGATCAAGTGGTTTCCAAGAGATTACATCCATGTATGGATACTATATGTGTATGTGGATCTGGCACAAAGGTACCTAGGGGTGATAAATCTAAAAAGGATGCATTTAACTGGACTCAATAATCACCGAGTGCATGACAACAGGCCTTGCTGCACACCTAATTTAACACTCCCAGGGGATATGATTTGTAAATTCCCAATCTCTTTATAAACCATCATGAAGGATTTAAATAGATGATGACTATAAATGACCTATCATAAACATAAGTTTTCATAGATTTAAAATAAGGTTTCATGATTTATACATATTATAAGTGATTTTAATGATAATTTGGTTTCCCATTATGATTATTGTTTCCCACACTATGCTTTTTATTTCTATTCAATAGTGGAAACCTAAAGGAACTAGATAAAAATTGAATGTGATGGATAATTTTTAATGAGTAGCCAAATGGGATGATAATTGGAGTGAAGGATATTGTGATTATGCCTAATCATTTATCATGAAACATGATTAATAATATATACTTTAATGGACTCTTGGACTCACCAAAGAAGAGAAGGATAGAGTTAACTAAGAGTTTGGGTAGTGGAGACCATGGAGAAAAGAAGATTTAGTTTCATATATATTAAAAATGTGGAAAGAACCACTCAAGGGAATTTCTCAGAGGGAAAATAATATGTTTTGGTTATTCAAAAGAAGGAAACAAATAAAGTAATTTCAAAGGAAAAATTAAAAGTTTTGTTAACGCAATGGATGATAATAATAGACTTCATAAGGTATTATCAATTATTGAATGTGGAAAGTATGGGAATTATGTAAATCAATGTCCTAAGGGAAAATCTCCTGAAGAGAATCAGCATGGTTATAGGAGTAATGGTTATATTACTGATGCTTAATAGACTATAAATGACATGTGAAAGGAATTAAGTGTTAAAGAATAATACAATGAAGCCTAGTTAATAGTTTGAGAAGTAATTAAGATGATTGAAGTGATTATGTATTGGAATTAAAAAATTATTTTATATAAATCAGAAAATATATAAGGATTTTTCAGTATAAGTTTTTTGTTATGGATTTTAAAAAATATTATAAATTGTACTAATATACTATAAAATTGATTTAATAGAAAGGTGATATTTTTTTAAGAGAATAAAACCATTAATTTTTTTGGATGTTGAGATAATGGTGTTGGGATTAAGATATGTTGGATATGAATAAGAAAATTGGATAGTACTAATTACATTAGAACTGATTATTGATTTTTTAACAATGTGGTTTATTCTATCATTGATGGAGCTTACAACATTTTTGGATTTAATAAATATATCCAATAATATGTGTTTTATTTTAGGAATGGGGAAGCTTGTATTTTTTTTCAATAAGTTTTTATGGAAATTCATTTTCTTACCATTTTTCAAGATAATACATGATAAAGTTATTCACATGTCTGGTATGTAATAATCAAGAACTACTTTATGATATATAAGGGATTAATGTTAAGTCGGTTTTGAGAAATTTAGCAACCTTCTTTATAAATTTTTAATTTTTTAAGGGTTATAAGGTTAACTATTTGTTGAATGGTTTAAGTTGAACTTTGTATGAGGTTTTAGAAATTAATATATTAATTCACCATATAAATATTTATCTATATTGGATAACCAGTGCTATAAATTTTTTAAACTAGAGATAGAAGGAATGACTTATCATTTTATTCTGGATATTATTTACTACTTCATACATGAAAAAAAACATCTCTTAGAGTAAAATATGAAGTGGAAATTTATCGAGGCACAACCAAAATATGAGATTATGCTTATGAAATGGAATGAAATCAAGTAAGTATATCTTCTCATAAAAATTACCCAATTTTAGTAAAAGGATATTTAAATAAAATTCTATCCTATTAACATCATTTTTTTTGATATCTATGAACTTTTTTACAGTTTTTTATGGTTTTTGTTCGTTAACCTTCTATGGACCATCCACTTTATTGTGATCAATGATCTCTATCACTCTCTATAATTATTTACACTTTTCTTCCATGTATATATCTTCACTTCCCACCTATATTATTCTATTTTGAAACCTAATATGTTTTATTTCAAATGAATTTCACAAATCCCTTTATCTTTTCAAAAGTATAATTATTAACCTTTTTTATTATGTGGGTTTTGATGAAGGAATTATAAAATGTTAAACCTTTAATGGCCAAGAAAATTTTCAAGGGGTGAAATTAATTTTAAGGGGGGTAGAAAGTGACACCCTAAGATATTGGGAAATATTTTTTTTTTCAATTTAATTTAATATTTTCAATATTTTTCCTTACACATAACACTGAGTTTAGCTTGCATTACATGCAACACTAAGTTCAAATGAAACATGAAATATTATTGAAATATTATTATATAAAAGATATCACCAAGAAACTAGAATAGAAAGTGTGAATATTATTAACAAAATTAATAAAATATACGGTTTAAAAATTTATATAAAATTAATTCATTGGTTACCATTTAATTAAAAATAAAAATAAATTAAATCTTTTTCTAAAAAACTATTTTTATAAAAATAAACATGTTTTAGCATAATAAATTAAACAAACCAATTTTTTCAAATGATTTTAATGAAATATATATATTATATTTGAAATCAACTATTTAACATTCATCTTATGTGTTTTCTAGAAATTTGATAAGAATAAATCAAATTTTAGGCTTAAAACTGTATTTTCGAAAAAGTTGTTTTTTCTCCTTTTTAAGCACTTATTTTAATACTAATTTTTTACACTTTTAGAAAATTTACTTGAAAAAATAAATTTCATTTTTAAAATTATCATCTAAAAATTATATTAGGGTAAATTTTGGGGAATTTTCCAAAAAGATTAATTTTTGATGAATAGTGAAAAATACTGAATTTTAGTTGAAAACTATCTTTCCGTTTAAATTATTTATAAATTTAAATTAGTTTTTAAATTAGTTTTAAATTAAAATAGTATTTTAAATTAATTTCAAATTTAAATTAGTTCAATAATATATCTATTAACCCAATTTTCGTTATTGGAATCGTTTTTATATTGAATTTTAATATAAAACCTTATAAACTTTGGAACATTTTCTCTTTGAAACCCACTTTTTCATCGCATCTGTGGGATATATTTTAAATTAAATTTTTCTATTTTTATGAATGTAATTTGAATAAATGGATTAAATATTTTTAATAATAATAATTTATATTATTTATTAATTTAAACATAAATTTTTACCAAAATTAATAGTAAAAATAATAAAAAATATATATTTACCACGGTTATGGTAAAAATGAGTTTACTGGGACTTAAACTAAAAATAAAGAGGTAAAAATGACCTTAAAAACTTATCTAAAATATATTTTATGGACATATTTAGATCCTATCATGTCAAATTATAGAGAATAATCCATTTTGGACCCTTTTGGAATATGAAAAGTGTGGTTACACCATTTTCTTTTCAAAGATTACAAGTATGTCACTCACCTCACTTTTAAAAGGATATCTACTCTTCTATGTTATTCACACATTAAATCCCTTTTTTTTGGACAATACCTAACCAAATACCATCCAAAATTACCTCATATAGTCCTATAATCCATATTTTGGTCATAAATCTAACCTATGAATGTTTTTGGTGCAAACCTAATGAGGATAGCTGAAGAAGTGGTAACGTTCTTCAATGAGCATTTTTATTTCATTTCTTCCTCCACATCCTTTAATTATAATTAAAACTTTATGGTATAATAAAATAAATATATTAAATATACTTATATTTTTTAATGTTAATTTAATGACCTATAACCATCCACGCTTCCATCAAATGGGTTACGAAATCATCATTCGTGTATATGGCAGATTACCGCCTCACAAACTGATGTCATTCATTTTTATATTTCCACCTTTCATGGTTGGTCATGATGATGTTTATAAAGTATATAAATTATATTTATAACATAATTATACCTATTGAGTCATTATATAATATATAACTTTTTACTTTCCATTTCACATGGGATACGATAATGTCACTTGTGTGTATGGTGGACAACCGCCTCGCGAAGCGATGTGATTCATTTTCCACTAACTCTTTACATAAAAGATAATAAGGATAAATTTAATTAATATATGTGATATACATGACGTAATCATAATATTAATGACATATTTATCATTCTTAAAAGATAATATATCATTTTATTTCTTACCTTTTCACTCACTGAAAGATGATAACATCGTTCATGTATGTGTGGACTATTACCTTCACGAAGTGATGTATTTATCACCACAATTTTGAGTTATGTAACCTTTTTTATTTATTTTTATGTATTTAAAGTTTTTAGATAATGTTTTGGAGAGTTTGGAATGGTTTCGGAATGGTTTTGGGGCATTTCGAAGGGAGTGCGATTTGAGCACGGTTGGGGGAAACTGTGCAGGATCTTCAGGAAACCGTGCAAGTGGAGGTAGTGGGCTTCACACGATTTGAACATGGTTTGTATAACCATTTGGAAAAACTGTTTGGGGTCCCTGTTGAGCAGTATCATGCACATGGTTAGCACATGGTTTTCTTAACTATGTGAGCTAACCGTGCGAGACAATAAAATTTGGGTTTTTAATTATGGTTTCACTCAGGATTTTCCCTAAAACCCTCATATATTATCCCTTAAGAACCCTACTTAGGATTTTTGGTTCTCAAGGGTTATAAGGTATCTCCCAATCATTTTGGAAGCGATTCATAGGGTTTTCAAGGTGCGGTGAAGGCGATTCTTCTCTGAAAAGTCTTCTCTCTTGGACCTTTCTTGGTTTTCCTTAGATCTAGTTCTCTTTATCTCTCTCAGTTTTCTATATCTACACTCATTTCATGTAGATATATGGTTTTTTTCTAAAATGATAATATTGAGGCTTGTTGATGTTAGTAAAAGGGATATAAGGTGGTTTTGGTAGAAATTTTTCCCAGATTTTTGGTGCGGTTGTGAGTTGGTCGATTTCACCAAAACCCTAAGGTAGGTGGATTCTATCTCAACTCCATTTTCATATAAATAGAAGCCTTTTTTCCATAAATTGTTTTTTCTTGAAATTAATTTTTCATTATGATGTGAGAATCTAGATGGAAACCCCCTTTGTGATGTTTTGTGGTTTTTTGGGAAACTGGGTGACTTCGGTGAATGTTCTTTGTTGTTATTGGATTTTAAAGTGTTTATTTTAAAATCAGTTTCTTTATTTGGTTTATGGAAATGGTTTTTGAAAATGGGTTTCAATAAAAATGATGTTTTATTTAAATATGAATTGGTATGGTTAATAAATTAAGGGATTGTTTGGTTGTGAAATAGTTGTTGCATATTGTTATAGTTTTAGTAGGTGTATGTACTTGTTTATTGGCTTGAGCATTTTATTCTTGTGTTGGAATAATGATAATTGGGTAAGTAGTACCACTATAAAAGGGGTATGGATAGTGTATAGAAGAGTCATCATCAAGGATAAATGGGTGGGAAGAACCACTAGATTGGTAAAGTAGTAAACAAGATTGGACAAGAAGTTCCATTGTGATTGTTACACCAGGTTGAGTGTGTAAAAGTTTATGGATATGTTTTGATTATTCATGTGGCTAAGAAAGATTAAATTTTTGTGATAATGTGTGATGGTAAAATGTATTATAGATTTTTTTTTGGATTTCTCTTATATTGTGTGGTTTTTTGTAAAAATTTCTTGGTAAGGGTGTGTTTGGATTACTGGATATTATTTCACTATTTGTTGTTTTATATAACTTACTATATATAAATGTGATAATGATTCTATCGTAGTAGTGTGTGTAGGGAATTAATTTGGGGAAAACCTACTGAGTATTTTTACTCACCCACTACTTTGGCACTTTAGTGCTTTTATAGATGTCATTTTTTAGGACACAAGTAAGGGTAAAGCATCTCATTTTACAAGTGGTTCATCATAATTCTTGGGTGGTATTGTGGTGATTGGATCCTGGAGCTTGGTTTGGAGTCATGGAGCATGTCATGGTTTCCTTTGGGTTTTATTGTTGATTCGTATGCTTTGTACTCAGATTTTGGGATCTTTTTTTGATGTAGTTGTATTGGTATTAGGGAATAGTTATGGAAGATTTTGGTTGTTTGGTTGTATTTTGGTAAGGTATTGTTTGGTTTACCTTGTTGAAATTCATCATTTAGTTGTGGTTGGTTAATCCTTGTTTGGTTGGTTAGTTTCATTCAAATGGAAAATCGTTCCCCAATTATTCTTGAATCCCTCAGCATTTATTACCAACCTTTGGCACCTTGGGAACATCACCTAAGGCCAATTAGAATATCACAACATTCTCAAGCCAATGATTAAGGGGCAAGGCATTACAAGTGGTATAAGTTTGTTTAGTCCTTAGCTTCCAAGTTGTTTGGTTCCTCGGCGTCAATTTTCGGTCTTGGTGTTGGCATTCGTTCTTGATTTATTCCTCAAGTTGGGATGGTAGCAAGACGTAGTATTGTCAGAACTTGAAATGTATAACATAAAAGGACATAGCTAACCCTTTTATATTGAACTTCAAGTTACCAAGGAGTTGGGTACATAAGTGTTTTGGAGACACTTATAGTCATTGGAAATGTCATTTGTGTGGGTGTATCCAATGAGATGATCATGGCATGCATGGTATAAATGATATCCCACTAGGATGTATATTTCATTGAGCATAATGATTTATATTGCGATATGAATATATGGATGGAGAAAAATCTATAAATTATTTTCAAATTTACATACTTGAAATTTGGATGCTTATGGTATTTTGAAAATCGGTCAATTTTCAAAACATGGTGGATTTTTCAAAAATGGTACAATATGGGAAATTTGAACTTGTAGAAAGCCTAGTTTTAATAGTTGAGATGAAATTAAATTTTAAATTTTAAGCCGTTTCTTGTTAAGGTATTGAGACTTATGGTTGTTTTTTTATTTATATAAATGGAATAGGGTAGGCATCATCGAGACCAACTAGAGGAGGCTTCTAAAAATGTGGTCGCACCTGAGCCCCATGTGAACCATCAGCTAGTACAAAGTATAGTGAAATATTTCCAAGTTTTGGAAAGTAGGAATAAAGTGAATGAGCCAAAGCATGTGGATCATGTGATTCAGTTTCAAAAGTAGATTCTAACCACCTTTAGGGGTTATTTCGATCCTAAAAAGGCAGAAGAGTGGTTGAACAAAATAAATAGGATATTTGAATTCTTGGGAACACCGGTAGAACTGAAATTGAAGCTATCAATGTATATACTGGAAGATATTTTCTGTCATTGGTGGGATTTGGCATTCCAAGTTGGAGCGGATTAAGGAATGACATGGGAGGGTTTTAAGGAATTTTTTAATAGAAAATTATACCCTCATACCTTCAAAATTCAGTTCACAACAGATTTCTTTAGACTGAAGAAAGAGAACCTCTCAGTAATAGAATATACGACTGAGTTTATTAACTTAGTGCACTTTTCACCTGAGGTGGTGGGTAGTAAATCATTTAAGGCACGTATTTTTTAAGTGGGTTTGTGGTAGGAAATTAATTCTAAAATAGTGGTGTTATGTATAAATTATTACATAGAAATGGAGAATAGAGAAACAGTGGATAAAAAAGATATTTTGGGGGCTATAGGCGGGGGAAGAATGTTGATACCCATGGGAAATGGTGGGATCTCTAATGTCGGGTTCAAGAAGAAGAGGGACAGCTATTTATAGGGTGGGAGTAAGGCTCAGAATCTAATGGTAAGATCGGTAAATCTTCCTCCAAAGCCTTAGAGTAAGCTGGTATTTTTTCAATGTGGTTCTACATGCCACATCAAATGGGATTTTATGGCACATTTGTGAGCATTTCATAACTATAAGAAGATGGGTAATCTTCAGCGGTATTGTCATAATGCTATGAGGTCGGGTGTTCGTGACACTCCTCCGGGGTCATAGGCATCCTATGACTTGATAGGATGGGGGCAGCAGCATACCCCTCATCAATAGAGTAAAGTTAGTCAAGGTGACTCAAGGAATACCATGACTCCTCAGTAGGGCAACAAATAGAAGAGTGTGGCAAGAAAGAAGTTGTTTCGAGCTAAGAAGGTTGGGATGGATGATCAATTAGAACTATCCACCATACGAGGTATGATTCTTTTAAACTCTATCTTGATGAAATATTTTTTTGATACGAGTGCTTCACATTCTTTTATTTCTTCTCGTATTGTTTTTTTGATGGGTTTAACTATGGAAATGATGCCTTCAGTTTTAAAACTTAAAACTCCTATAGGTCAAAGAGAGTTTCGAGCCTTTCTGTGTAAACCATGTTGTATAGTTTTGGATGGGGTTGAGTTGATGTGGTATTTCTCATTGTTTGATATAGATGCTTATGATATAATACTGGGAATTGATTAGTTATCAATATTTAAGTCCCACATAAAATTTTAGGCGCGAACCATAAGTTTCACAATGGATGATGGATTAAAACATCTCTTTAGAGGATAGAAGAATGAAAATTTGGGTGAAATAGGTTTTTTGGAACCTTCTGTTGGAACGATATCGTATCAGTTAGTGGTTTTGTCATTGGTATCAATGGAAGAAGTTGAGCAGAACATTTTTCTAGTAGTTTCTGATCAGTTTTTTGATGTCTTTCCCAAAGAATTATTAGGGTTTCCACCCATGAGATAAGTATAGTTTATGATTTATATACTTATGGGGACTAATCATATCTCCCTTCTATCTTGATATATGGAACCAACAGAATTGATGTAATTGAAAGTGTAGTTGGAAGAGCTAGAAAACAAAGGGTTCATCCGGCCTAGTATGTCTCTGTGGGTAGCGACAGTTTTGTTTGTTAAAAATTTTGATTGAAATCTAAGGCTATGTGTTGATTATCATAATCTTAAAAAAATTATGATAAATAATAAATATCCACTTCCTCACATTGATGAATTCTTCGATTAGTTGAGGGTAGATCAATGGTTCCTCAATATTGACTTGCAATTAGGGTATCATTAGTTACATGTACGAAAGGAGGATATTCCCAAAATAGATTTCAGAAGTAGATATAACCATTATGAGTATTTGGATAGGGCCTTTGTTTTGATGAATGCAGCATTGGTTTTTATGGAATTGATGAATCAAATATTTAATAAATATCTGTATTCTTTTGTATTGGTATTTATTGATGATATATTGGTGTATTCTAGGACAAGGGTGGAGAATGACCAGAACTTGGTGATAGTGCTGGGGATCTTGAGATATCATCGAATATATGTCAAATTTTCAAAGTGTGACTTCTTGATATAGGAGGTTTTTTTCCTTAGACATGTTATTTCTAAGAAGGTTGTTTTAGTTGATCTAGAAAATATAGAGGTTGTTATTTCATTGAAACCGCCAAATAATGTTTTTGAGATACGAATATTCCTTGGTTTAGCTGGATATTATCATTATTTTGTTCATTATTTATCATTATTAGCCTCACCAATGATAGATTTGACAAGAAAGAATGTTCCATTTCAATGGAATGAGCGGTGTCAAAAATATTTTGAAGAACTTAAGGATCGTCTTACATCATCACCAATCTTGGTTCTTATAGAACCAGAAAAAGGGTATGTGGTGTATTGTGATGCATTAGGATCAGGTTTGGGCTATTTTCTCATGCAAGGGGATCATGTGGTAGCCTATATATCAGGATAGTTTAGGGTGAATGAGAAGAACTTCCCAACTCATGATTTGTAGTTGGCAGTGGTGGTTCATGATTTGAAAATGTGGTGTCATTACCTCTTTAGTGAGAAATTCATGGTCTTTACCAATCATAAGAGATTAAAGCATATCTTCTCACAAATAGATTTGAACTTGAGGAAAATTATATGGATATAGTATCTCTAGATGTTTTATTTTGACTTGATGTGCACACCATGTAAGGTAAATTCAGTGACGGATGCATTAAGTAGGAATTTTTATGCTCAAGTGGTGAAACAGGCATCAGATTAGTGGAAGTTGATATAGTTTATACCCGACATGTGTTTGGAATGTGAGTACTAGGGTGATGGAGTGGTTTTCTTTATGGTTTCATTGATTCCTAACTTGTTTGTCTTGGTTAAAGAGGCACATATCTCTGATTCTAAGTGTATGGAAATGAGGTTGAAACTTAGTGGTGGGGAGACCATTAAGGGCTTGGAACTGAATGGAAATTAAATTTTGTGTTTTCATAATTTTATAGTTGTATCGATGGATTTTCAAGAGGAAATTATTAGGGATTTTCATCATTCTAGATGGGTTGTATATCCAAGAATTCATAAAATGTATAATTCATTGAAAGTGTGATTTTGGTGGGTTAGTGTGAAAAGAAATGTGGTCGAGTTTGCATCGAGATGCTTGAATTATCAGAAAGTCATGGCATAGCATCAGCATCCAGCATGTATGTTGAAATCTTTACCTATTTCTATCTATAATTGGGAAAATGGTGATGGATTTTGTTACAGGTCTCCTAAGAACAATCAAAAAACATGATGCCATATGGGTGATAGTGGAGCTGCTCATAAAGTCAGCTCATTTCATCCCTATTCGTGAATCTCATATGGCGAAGGATCTATTTAAAATCTATATCTATGATGTAGTAAAGATTCATGGTGTTCCAATTTCAATTGTATCAGATATAGATCTGAGGTTCACATCTTATTTTTGGAAATCCTTGTAGTAAGCCCTTGGGACACATTTGACAATTTTCATGGAGTATCATCCTCAAACAGATGGGAAATTCGAGAAAACTATACAAACTCTGGAAGATATGTTATGGGATTGTGTGATGGATTTTGGTGGCTCATGGGAGGATCACTTTCCATTAGTGTAGTTATCCTACAATAACAGTTATCATTCCTTAATACATATGGCTCTATTTTAAGCATTGTATGTGTGTCTGTGTCATTCTCCCATTTATTGGGTGGAAATATGCAAGTCTTTGATGGTTGCGTTGAGCCTTATCCAAGAGACGACAGAGAAAATTATGTTGATCAGGAGAATAATGGGGCTGGTGAAGATTCTTTAGAAATTGTATGTGGATCATCATCGACGACAATTGTCGTTTGAGGTGGGTGATCACGTGTTTTTGAGAATCTCTCTGATATTGGGACATCGTCAGTTTGGAAAGTAGGGTATTTATCTCCAAGGTATATAGGGCCTTTTGAGATACTTGATAAGGTTATATAGGTGGCTTATTAGTTTTATTTTCCACCCAGGTTTAGTTTAGTGCGCAATGTATTCCATGTTTCTCAATTGAAAAAGTATCAGCCAGATCCTGACCAAGTACTTCGATGGGATCATGTTGATCTAGATTCGGATGCTTCTTTGGTGCACGTGCTAATGAGGATTATAGATAATAAATAGAAATTATTTCGTGGTAAAATCACTGGTCTAGTTCAGGTTTTGTGGAAACATGGTAAGATTTAAGAGGAAACTTGTGAGCATGAGAAAGAGATGGTTGAGCAATGGATCGAGCTCTTTCGGCAAAGCGATGGTTCTTTACTTTATGAGGACGTAAATTCCAATGGTGGGTAGAATATAGCACCCCTAGTTTTAGTTATTTAACCTTTTTTATGATTTTTATGTATTTAAATTGGTTGGGTAATTTTTGGGAGATTTTGGGAAGGTTTCGGAATGGTTTTGGGGCATTTTTAAGGGAGCACGGTTTTAGCACGGTTGGGGGAAATTGTATAGGATCTCCAGGAAACCATGCAAGTGGAGGAAATGGGATTCATATGTTTTATGCACATTTTATCTAACCATTCAAGGAAACCATGTGGCATCCCTGTTGAGGTGGTATCATATGCACGGTTAGCGCACAATTTTTCTAATCGTGCGTGGCAATAAAAATTGTGTTTTTAGTTACGGGTTCACTCGGTATTTTCCCTAAACTCATCCTCTCTTATACCATATGAACCCCACTCATTATTTTTGGTTCTCAATGGTTATAAGGGATCTCACACTCATTTTGGAAGTGATTTTGAAGGTTTTCAAGGTGTGGTGAAGGCAATTATTCTCCGGTAAGTCTTCTCTCTTGGATCTTTCTTGGTTTTCCATAGATCTAGTTCTCTCTCTCTTTCTCTTGGTTTTCTATATCTACACCCATTTCATGTATATATAGGGTTTTTGTTTCTCAAAATTATGATATTGAGGCTTATTGATGTTAGGAAAAGGTATCTAAGGCAGTTTTGGTGGAGATTTCGCCCGGATTTGTGGTGCGGCTGTGAGTTGGTCGATTTCACTGAACCCTAAGGTAGGTAGCTTCTATCTTGACTCCATTTTGATAGAACTAGAATCCTTGGTTTCCATAAATTGGTTTTTATTGAAATTAATTTGTGATTATGATGTGTGAATATTGATGGAAATCCCCTTTTGTGATGTTTTTTGGGTTTTTGGGAAAATGGGTGATTTTGGTGAAATGTTATTTGTTGTTGTTGAGTTTTAAAGTCTTGATTTTAAAATTGGTTTCTTTATTTGGTTTATGGAAATGTTTTTTAAAATGGGTTTCAATAAAAAGGTTGTTTTATTGAAATATTAATTTTCATGGTTAATGGATTAAGATATTGTTTGGTTGTGAAATACTTGTTGTATATTATTGTGGCTTTAGTAGGTGTATGTGATTGTTTATTAGATTGAACATTTTATGAATGTTTTGTAATAATGGAAACTTTTCAGGGAGTAATACTATAAAAAGGGTATGAATAGTGGATTAAAGATCCACCATCAAGTATAAGTGGGTGAGAAGAACCACTAGATTGGGAAAGTAGTAAACGGGATTGGACAGGAAGTTCCACCGTGATTGTTACACCAAGTTGAGTGTGTGAAATTTTATGGCTATGTTTTTATTATGTGTGTGGCTATTCAAGATGAAATTTTTGTGATAATGTGTGATGGTGAAATTTATTATGTCTTGTTTTTTGTTTTTCCATTATATTGTGTGGTTTTGGGTAAAAATGGCTTGGTAAGGGTGTGTTTGTCTTGCTGAAAATTGTTTCACTATTTGTTGGTTTATATAAATTTATTTATCTAAATTTGATCATGATTATATCCTAGTAGTGTGTGTAGGTAAGTAATTTGGGGAAAACCTAATGAGTATTTTTACTCACCCCCTTCTTTGGAACTTTGGTGCTTTTTTATATGTCATTTTTTGGGAGACAGGTAAGGGTAAAGCATCTCATTTTGCAAGTGGTTTATCATGATGCTTGGGTGGTATTGTGGTTCTTGGAGAATGGATCTTGGTGTGGATCCATGGAGCATTTCATGGTTTCCTTTGGGTTTTATAATTGATTCTTTCACTTTGTAATATGATTTTGGGATCTTTTTTTTATATAGTTGTATTGGTTTTTGGGAATGGTTATGTAAGAGTTTGGTTGTTTGGTTGTCCTTTGGTAAGGTATTGTTTGGTTTACCTTGTTGACATACATTATTTAGTTGTGTTTGGTTAAGCCTTGTTTGGTTGTTTGGTTTCATTATAAAGTAAAATCATTCCCCAATTGTTCTTTAATACCTTTTCATTTATTTTAAACCTTTGGAACGTCACCTAAGGCCAAGAAACATCTCACCACCTTCTCAAGCAAATGAGGAAGGGGCAGGGCGTTACAATGTAGCTCTATATTTTCATTACCAAAATGCATGAATGATATATATAAGTATTTTTAAATTAATAATATGTTATTTATAAAATTAATATCATTATTTAAAGATAAAATATTTCTTATCTCCTTTCCATAATGATTGTTGAAAAATGGAAATGTTATTCATGTGTATTTACAGCCTACCATCTTCATAATCATAACGTACTTCATTTTTGAAAACCATCTTTAAATATTTGTATTAAAAGTATAATTTATGTATAAATATTATAATTATTTCATTATTATTATTCATGGTTTTATGGAATCATGATCAAATTAAGAGGGCTGAAAATAACAAATCAAAACATATACAAAAAACAAAGCTGTTATTACCTGAAAAGTGATTTTAATAAGTAATTGTTAATAAATAAGTAATAAATGATCATAATTAAATCATATATGTTATATTATATATAATTATGGTTCTTTAATATATTTATAATAAACTTATATTTATTATACTGGAGTTTCAAACGTGTACAAAGGAAGTCGATACTTAAGGTAAGAAATTTCTAGTTTCTCTTTTATTTCTGGGAGACATTTGAAAATTCACCACTCATTTATTTTTTATGGTGTATATACTACCCATTTTACCTGATATATCTTGAATATAATTTTTTCATGATATTTAAAGTTTTATTTTATGTTATTCTATATCGGCACTTATGATCCAAAAGATTACTAAAGTGATAAGGGATTTTTGTCTCACTTCTATTTTCTATGAGTCACAAGAAAAATTCACCATGTATTTATTTTATGTGGTATATATACTGACTATGAATGTATTTTATGATTATTTTAACTAAAATTATGGTTATTTACATATCCATTTTAGTATCACTCTTTCATGGGGTTTACGGTTCAAATTTTACCAAACTAGTAAGGGATTTTTGTCTCAAATTGCCTTCTTGGAAACCTAAGTTATGTCATGAACCTATATTATTCCATGAGTTGTATATAATAACTCTATGATATGTTATATCTTGAATATATTCATTTTCATGATATTTTATATTTCATTTAATGTTATTTTTTCATGGGTATTATGATTCAAAGTTACTAAAGTGGTAAGAGTTTTATATTACAATCTCATCATTTATCAGGATTGTTTATGATTATGCTTAAAATGACAAAATATTATGATTCATATCTTAATAAAATCATAAATTTTATTATAATATGGTTATTTCATTAGAATAAATATTTTCTCTTCATTTTCCTCTTTCTATGTACCTAATATTTAAAAATCATTTTTTAAGAAAATCTGACATTATTTCTCTCTTTGATCGAAAAACTTTTTTATTCCAAAACCTTGTTTTCCAAAAAAAAATTAAAAAAGTTTTTAGCATAATTAAAATGATTTATTAAAGAAATTTTTACCCATTTTTGAATTTTTTACAAAATTTTTTGGAATTAATCTTTATGACGTTTTCCAAATAATGTTTATTTGGATTTTACTGAAAATATGAATGGAATATTTGTTTTAACATGTATGGAATGAATGGAATTTCACACTATCATTGCCATTATTTTCTTTGAAGATTTCTTTATATGTTTTCAAGGTTATTTTCAAATAAAAAGGATTTTTAAAACGTTTTATATTTTCAAAAGTGTTTTTAAAAGCTGAAAGGATATTTTCCTTAAGAAATGTTTTAAGTGATTTTTAAATATTCATTTATAAGTTTCAAAGTTTATTTTCAAAGAAAATAATTTCCAAAATGTTTTATGATTTTTAGTTTTAAAAAGGGATTTTCAATGAAAATTTGTCTTCATTAATAAACTTTACAAGTGATTTTTCTTTCAAAATCGTTCTCTATATAAGGTGACATCCTTTGATGTAACTTATGAATTAATGGGGATGTGATCTAAGGATACCATTCTTATTATTTATATGAATGGTTTATGTTTATGATGAAACTATATTTATGAAACCCATTTATCTTCCATGGGTTATACCATGATACAATTATTATAAAACCCACTTATTTTTTCCACAGGTTATGCTATAATGAAATGATGAAATTATTATGAAACCTATCTCGTTTCCATTAGTTATGATATGATTAAATGTTTATGAAACCCATTTCATTTCATGGGTTGTGATATAATGAATTTTTAATGATCTGGTGGCACACAAACGTATGATTTTCATTATGTGATGGGTGGTACCTATATCTCCCTCTAATTCATTGGGTAAATATTTATATATCATGAGATAGATAGGACTAGAATGGGGAGTGAACCTAGTTTAGTAAGGTACTTTTTCCTCTATGATGATCTTGGGAGAGAAACTTGAACACTATGATTTTTTTGGGAGTGAACTCATTCTACTATGATATCCTTATAAGTTAGAATTGACTATTATGGAAATTACTTTATATACTTATATGTATGAATAAAATTATATATCATGCCAATGTTATTCTCTCATGGATAATGTTATTTATTCCATTAGTATTCATGTCTTATAAACTTCTAATCTTTATTTCATGACTCAAAATTATGATCTTTTATATTTTTACATCCTGGCCCGGGTTCCACACAGCGATGCCCCAAACCAATTGGTCACATGACCTCAGGCGCACCACCCCGTATGCCAGAGGCTGTCGAATAGTAGCGAGGGTCTGATAAGTCAACCATAGGGAGACTATACCCTCTTTTATCAGAGTAAACACCAGTGTAAATAATAATAAATAGAATAAGAATAAACATAACCATAAACAATACCAATAACTCATAATAATCAAATCAAGAAATACAATATCCAACTAAAGCAGGAAACATGCCATGCTGATGTATATGTCAAGTGTATAAAATGAAAACTAAAATTAAAGACACCAAAAACTTTCAAGTGGGTCCCGAACCATGTCTGGATCCCTCGTACAAGATCCATCCCCACATTAGACATTTATCTTAGGGCCTCTTCCCTTAACCTGTCCAGAAAACACAAAGTTTATTCGGATACCAATCAGGCAGCTCGAGTAGGGTGTGGCTACGACTCAGTAGACTACCACAAATGGTGTCTAAAACAATATCCAGTCAGATAATAGTTTATTCAATTCTATAAATAAATAATTACAATTCATAAATAAATAGTTATCATATTATCATTTATTCTATATTTGACCATATTAACTCTAGGGTTTTTTAGGACACCCGTACCTCAATACTAGCTTTGGCTCATTTCAGAGCCCAAAGTGTTCCTTAGATAATATCATATCTTAATACCTTCTTTGAATATGTTGTAGCTCGAAGTATTCAATGGTGAAATCATATCTCAGTTCCTGATTCAACTCATGTCAGAGTTTAAAGTATTCTCATGTGAGGCCATATCTCGTAGTACCTTTATTACCATTCTTCAATTCATACTTAATTTCCTAAATTACCAATATCAAAATTAAATTTATAATTAATATGACCATGTTACCATACTTACTTATCAATAGAATGATCGTGTTACCATTCTTTTACTCATATATATGATGACCATGTTACCATTTATACTTCTCAATTGAATGTTCCCATTTCTTCACTCATAAGTATAATAATCATGTTACCATGTATACTTCTCATTTGAATGACTATGTTCCCATTCCTTTACTCACAAGTGAATGACCATTTTTTCATTCATACTTGTCACATTAGAATGAACATATTCCCATTATTTTACACATAATTAATTTAATAATTAATTATTAACATAATTTTCATTAATAATTCAATAATTAGTTTAACTCAACAATTTCATTAGTTAATCTAACAATTAACTAATCACAACAATAATATTAATTTATTAAACAATTAATTAAATACTTCAATTTCATTTATAATTCATCGATTAGTTTATCACATAAACACACTTAATTAGTTCCCCAATTAATTAAGTGCGTCAAACCCATTAATTAATTTGTCAATTAGTTAATCAATATCCACAAACTCAAAATACCATAATTAATTCCACAATTAATTATCTCATTAACAATATCAATACTTTATAATTAATTCAAAAATTAATTATTCAATTAACAATTCATAATGTCACATAATTAATTTAAAAATTAAGTATTCAAGATCTGCAATCTTGATATCGCATAATTAATTCAACAATTAATTATCTCAAATCAACAATCTGTTAATTAATTCAATAATTAATTAATCACATCAAACTCATAAATTAATTTAACAATTAATTGATCACAATAATTCCATTAATTAATTCAACAATTAATTAATCACATTCAACTCCCTCAATTAATTCACCAATTAATTTATTCCATCAATCCTATTATTTAATCATCAATTATATTATCACATTTCTCCTCAATAATTAATTCATTGATTAATTAATCCCTTTATTTAAATAAACAATTAAATAATCACATAACTCCCATTAATTAATTCTTAAATTAATTAATCCCTCTATTTAATTCAATAATTAAATAATCGCATAACTCTTATTAATTAATTCATCAATTAATTAATCTATTTATTAAATTCAATAATTAAATAATCATATAATTCCCATTAATTAATTCATCAATTAAATAATCCATTTATTTAATTCAATAATTAAATAATCATGTAACTCCCATTAATTAATTTTTCAATTAATTAATACCTTTATTTAATTCAATAATTAAATAATCTCATAACTCCCATTAATTAATTTGTCTATTAATTAATCCCTTGATTTAATTCAACAGTTAAATAATCACATAACTCTCATTAATTAATTTTTCCATTAATTAATCCATTAATTTAATTCAATAATCAAATAATCACATAACTCTTATTAATTAATTTATCAATTAATTAATCCATTTATTTAATTCAACAATTAAATAATCACATAGCTCCCAATAATTAATTCGTCAATGAAATAATTCCAACTCAAAAATTAAACAACCCCAATTAATTTATCAACTAATTATTATATCTCAATCAATTCAATAACCCCATAATTAATTCCTCAATTAATTAATTCAACTCACACAATTTAATAACCCCGTAATTAATTCTTCAATTAATTATTCCAACTAACTTAATTCAATAACTCTATAATTAATTCCTCAATTAATTATTCTAACTCACTCAATTCAATAACCCCATAATTAATTCCTTAATTAATTATTCCAACTCACTCAATTCATTATCTCTTTAATTAATTAAATAATTAATTAATTATCTCTATTCAAATAATTATACATTTCTATAATTAATTCAACAATTAATTATTCAACTTCACAATTCAATAACGTATAATTAATTCACAATTAATTATTTAGTTTTACAATTCAATATTCAATAATTAACTCAATGATTAATTATTTCTCAAATGCCACAATTTCTACATTTCAATAATCAATTCAATGATTAATTATTTAATCCAAATTTTTACAAGCTCTACTCTTCTCATAAATTAATCCTACAATTAATTTATATAAATTATGATCTCATAATTAATTAATTCACCAAATTAATTAATTCAATTGCTAAACGAACTATAGTAATTCTATAATTACATACACGTAATTGAAATCAGGACTATAGGATTTTAATTTTAGGCCACCTACCTCAATAATGGAGATAAAGAATGATCTCCAATAGAAAGCCCAAATTTTAGTGGAAAAATGATGTAAAATGAGATCATGATTCAATTCCTCAATTTTTTGATGAACAATCACGCAATGTAAATCCCCAATTTTAGACGGAATGATCAAGAATGCAATGAAGAATGAGTTCTTGATTCAATTACAAGATTCAAGATTTAAACTAAACAATATCTATTAATTCTAGATCTAGATTAAAAAAATATAGATCTAGATCCAAAAAAACAGAGGATAAAAACCCACCAAAATAATGGGATAAGAACGAAAGAGAAATGGAAAATTAATCAGGAAAAAACTACATACCTGGAGAGATAAATATCTAAAAACCAGGCTTCGAATTAGAAAGAACAGAGGTCAAGAGCCTTAAGAAACCCTCCGAGAGTCACCAAAAATGATAGGATTTGATTTGGATTGATCTAGGGTCAATTTAGGGTTAAAATGAGGGTTCGGGTGATTTTAAAATCAATTTTTGTAACTTTAATTTTTGCGTGCACGGTTTGCTGGGTCAAGTCACACAATTAGTACTAACTATGTGCAAACCGCGAAACCCTTACACACTTAGGCTACATAATTTGTTTAATCATGCGATCAAACTGCACACTTAGTTTAACCATGTGAAAACCATGTGAAAATCTTGGAACCCTTACACACTTTCTTTAACCATGCGCAAACCATTCAAAGCCTCTCCTCCTACCAAAATTATCCACTTTTTCACCCGACCACACCCAAATCAATACTTAAACAAGTTATACTCATGATAATGAAAATGAATACCTTTAAATGAGATCATGATATCTCTAGTAAAAGGTCAGGATCTTAAAATCTTCCCACCATATAACAACTAATCCTAGAGATGTACTCTCAATAACCTCTAAAAAATTCAGGTTCTTACAATCTACCCACCTTATAACAGCTCATCCTCAAGTTGTACTCCTAAGCTTCTTTAAGATTCTGAGTCAAAAGATTAGTCCACTGAGCCCTCACATCTGTTTCACTCTCCCAAGTTTCTTCCTACTCATGTCCATGTTTCCATGATACATGAACTATCATCACTATCTTTCCCCACAACACTTTCTCACTACGATCTAACTCATGTATCGGATACTTCTCAAAGGATGAATCGGTCACAAAAACATTCTTGAAAGAACGTACATCCACCACATCCAAGGCCCACTTGGACTTTCCCTGAGGAATTTAAACATGCTTCTTATAGTTTCCTCATTTATAAACTATAGATGGTGTACCTCCTACCATCCAAATCCACATATACCACTTCTTAAGCGCAACCTCTAAGGGGCCCTAAATTTAACCAAAACACATTCAAGTAGATAGCCGTAAATCTAGATCTTTCTTAGTGTACCTGGGATGATGTTAATGTATGGTACATGATTGTCACTAATTTAAAGTACGCTAAGAATTCATCGGTGAACACTACAAAAAATCCTTCATCACTGATGTTACCTCCCACTATGAAAACACATTAATATCTTGAAAGCCTCAGGATTCTCTACCCACCAACATCTCACCACACTAAACCAAAACTAGACAACCTCTCACAAAACCCACAACTAAGTTCTCAAACTAGTGCATTCTCACTACCCAAATTACCCACATAAAGGGACAAAAAAACAACACAAAGTATTCTCATCTCAAAATATTAGCACATTTAATAAGAGGGACTTACACAAAATTATATCAAGTCTTTCCCCCTTCTTCTAAACACACAGTCAGAACCAATTTACTATCTATAACCTTAACCATCCTATATCTAGTTTCTAGTTAATAAAGGTAAACTCATTCTAATTAATTAATTTCTAAAATTAATTAATCACATTATTTCTTTTAATTAATTCAAAAATTAATTAATCATAGTCTTCTCATTATTCAAGTTTCTCATTAGACACCCATTTATTCTCATTATTATATCATTTTACCACTTATGATTTCATATTAGTCACCTTTTTCAATTCAATTTCACAATCCAAAAAAATAGTTTAAGTTCCACAACTTACCCAAAACCCATTTTCCATGCAATCCTAAAATTATTCTTTTTCACAAAATAATCTTGAGTGCCTTGAATGATGCGTGCAGACTAAAATCTCATGCCATTCAGATCCACGAGTCAATATCAATAAATCTAAAAAATAATAATCACATCACACAAACAAGTGTGTCGCCCAAGGTGAAATAACATTCAACTGTAACAACAAACAAAAATAACAACAATCCCACCCTGGGTGCTTGGTTTATCCCCTATACATGGGGTAGCTTCTCTCATGCATGATCTCATAACTGTAAGAACCCGTGTTTTTCCGGATTTTCATTTTGAGCAGAAATTTGAATTTTTGCTGTTGGATTCTCATGAGGGGTAAAATGGTCATTTTACCTTACCATATGACCTCAGATAATTTTTTTGACAACTTTGTTGGTCTCTAAATAGGGATTTTACCCTAGGACATCAGTTTGGTATAAATATGAGCTGTTTGAATTTTAGAAAAATATTTAATATTTAATATTACTAAATTAAATATTAATTTATTCATGCAAGTTTTTTTGGAAATAACTTTTAAACGGAGCATCTGATTGAGATTTTTTCAATTCCGTTGATTCCGGAATGGGGTGTTTAGTCTATGGAATACATAAACTCATGTCGGGCATGGGGGCCAGCCTGGGCCCCTTTTTCTTCTTTTCTTTTTCTTTTCTTTTCTTCCTTATCTTCTTTCTCCTCCTCCTTGTGCATGTCCCCTACGCCTCCTCCTTGGCCGTGAACTATGGGATAAACTAGATTTTGAGAAATAGAAATATTTTGGAGGTAATAGGGGAACTGATTCAAAGTTGTCGACGTGCTCAGTCGGCGTGCGGCAACCGGGAGCCGTGAAATCAACCGAAGCTTCGGCAGTTTCCGTCCAAAGGTAGGGATGTTTATGTTTTCACCATATATCTCCTTTAAACATGTTTTTTTAAGTTTTTAAAGCCTTATATTTCTTTCTTTTGGCCTCTTAAGGCTGGATCTATTGTTTCGAGGGTGAAAACGGGCGTTTTGAGCATTTTGATGGATTTCCCGTCGAAAAACCCATAATACACGGCATGTGTTCCAGGGGAACACGCCATGTATTCTTCCCGTTTTGGGAAGATGAATTTTTAAAAAGTACATGTTGTGTACTTTGATTACACGCCGTGTAGTGGATTTTTGTGTGATCGATCGTGTGAAATAAGACACGGAATAGTGGTTTTTAAGGAGTACATGTCGTGTACTATAAGTACGCGTCGTGTAGTGGCACATGGGCATGTGTTCAGGTGAAAATTCACATGGAGTAACTTTTTGAGAATAGTAAATGTTGTGTAAAATAAAGTACATGCCGTGTACTATTACACAGGCAGACCCCATGGGTCTGACCATGTGTTCTGGCCATGTACTACTTCAACTTAGTAATTTTGGAATATCTTGGGCCCTGGAAGTCAGAATTGGGCGTGTGAGTAGTCCATTCTGATCGTTTTTTCACATATATCAAAATGGTGGAATCCTTTTTAAATTTATAGGTCATCTAAATAGGGTTTTGGAGGTTTATATCTAAATGGATAGGTTCTTCCTCTAGTTATCGAGTTTAGTTGACACCTAGGAGTGAGACTTGGCGTGGATGATAGGTTGGGTGTTCAGACCAACTTAGTTGAGACCTTTAATATGAGATGATATGTGAACTATATCCTGTAAATTTTATATAGAGTACTTCACCCTTGTGAGACGTTCCCTTCTGTTCTATGAGGTCGTGAGACCGGGCACTTCCAAGGATCCCCTGAGGGATGCCTTTACTTATGTACTGACCTAGGGAGTCCCTTGTAGGATCTATCTCATGTTTTTGTCCTTCATTTGAGGATCCCATATAGGATTCCTCCCTTAATCTTCTTTAAGGATCCCTTGTAGGATGCCTTCGCTCGTGTTTACCTGGAGGATTCCGAGTGTGATGCCTCCTTAATGTTTGGCTTGAGGGACCCAGTGGGTGCCCGTTGTTTGACTGACCCTGAGTTGTTATGTTAGTTTTGGGTAGATATGGTGTTTGTGTGTCACCTAGAACCCATGAAAAAGTTTTAATCCCTTGGGGATATGGATGTATTGTTGGTTTGGGCGTTCGGGCCACCCTCACCTTTTTGTTTATATCTGACTTGGTTTGCTGATGCAGTTGTGGTTACCAGAGGTTCTTCCTGGGTGGTGGCTATTTAGCCTGATGCGAGGCATATTTCCTGGTTTTTGGGAGGCCTACTATGCCTTGTCTACCTTAGTAGGGGTGTTTTGATTGTAAATATGGTTTTTAACTTGATGTGGATGTGTTTTCCCATATTACTTGATATTGACTGTTTGGTCTAGCTTTGTCTGTTATGCTGCTTTGTTTTCCATGCTCGGTATTGTTAGGATGGAGTGGTTTTATCTGACATGTTTGATATGTTGTAGACTGTTTATCCAAGTAGTTCTAGAGGTTTACTTTGGTCATATTTCATTTCCATGCTCGATTAACTTACGCAAGGCCATGAGAACCTAGTGTAGTTGAATATAAGGGGAATTGACTGTGAGTGCTTCCTCATAGAGTCTTTAATCACTTTTGAATGTAAGGTAAATTGACTGTGAGTGCTTCCTCAGAGAGTCTTTAATCACTTTTAATGATGAGGGGAATTGACTGCGAGTGCTTCCTCAGAGAGTCTGTAGTTTAACGTTAAAAGACAATAGGGGGAATTGATCATGAGTGCTTCCTTAGAGAGATTTTTTCTGCATGAGACCAAAGGGGTTAGACTGTGATAGCTACCCAGGTGTTCGTATACTATGTTGGACCCAGGCGGTATTGACTGTGAGAGATACCTAGAGGTCATTCATAATTTATTTGATGCTATGTTAGATCCATAGGGTTCAGACCATGAGATTTTCCTAGGTGGTCGTGTGTGTTTGATTGGTGGATTTTTGAACAAAGGGGTTAGACTGTGAGAGCTTTCCTAGAGGGTTAATTGATTTTGATTAGCTTTCTCATAGATATATTTAGGCATTGGCTGAAGCAGGTACATGTCGATGGGATTACGAACCCAGAGATAGACTTAATGATACACGGCTTGAGTGGAACAACGTCTAGCTCAATTCCCTTGCATAGGATATCCAGGAGATCGGGCTTATAGTCCCAAGGATTGACTGCAGATGTGGTTTCTTATTATTTAATTCACCTAATCTTGAATATTCATATTTATGTACATGTTTATAGGTATGGGACTATACATGTGTATGTATATAGATATGAACATCCATGGTGGAACTTTATTAGTTGAAAAGGATTACATACCCTGAGTTTGACTGTGGTTGCATGTTTGGTTTACTTTCTTTTATTGTGTTCCATCTAGGTTGAGCACATTGTTGTTGCATACACTTTTAGCAGCACAGTTATAGGTTGCTTGTCGAGGTGCCCTACTAAGATTATTTATCACCCCTGCACGTGTACCTTGGTGTATGTGTAGACCTTATGTCTGATTTTCAGGTTGAGCACGAGTTTCATGGTAGATAAGGCTGAGGCCCAGTGTTTCATGATCAAGCGGAGCTACTCGAGTGGTTCTACTGATCAGGCTACTGCGGTTTGACAGTGTCTGGAGATCGGGTATGTGGATTGGATCGTAGTTAGTATCAGATCCCTGTACTTTTACTTTCTATTTCTTTTGTAATTGTATCTGTATGGTCGTCCCAGTGGATGACTAGTGTTGATTTGTTTTTCATAGTTGTTCGGACTTTTACAACATTTTACTATTACAGCTTGTTCTATTTCAGTTGTTTATTACTTCTGCATTCTGTTTACTTTTCGTTGTGTATGATACTTAATTATTTTTATTGTTTTCTTACTCTGGTATGAGGGCATAGTCTCCCCACTATCACACCCTAGGCCCTCGCTGCTAGTCGGCAGCCTCTGACATACGAGGAGGCGCACTTGAGGCCTTGTGGCGAACCGGCTTGGTGCACTGGTTTAGTGGCTTCTGGGTCGGGATGTTACAATAACCAAGCCTATGAATCTTCTTATTCTCTAGTTTAATTTTACCAAAGAGTATGAAAAAATAAGAAGAAAAGAAAATTTGACCTTTGATACCACTTTGTAACATCCTAGTCTGGGTGCCACGCACCGGTACCCCAAACTGATCAGTCACATGACCTCAGGTGAACCTCCTCGTACGCCATAGGCTACCAATTAGTAGAGAGGGTCTCATAAGTTGATCATGGAGATATTACACCCTCTTGTATCAGATTAAACACCAGTGGAAATAATAATCAATAGTGGAAGGATAAGCATAAACATAAACATAACCATAAACAATGCCAGTAACTCATAATAATCAAAGCAAGAAATAAAATATCCAACTAAAGCATGAAACATGTCATGTTAATGTATGTGTCAAGTGTCTAAAATAAAAACTTAAAATAAAGACACTAAAAACTCATAATTGGGTCCCAAACCATGTCTGGTTCGCTCATCCAAGCTATATCCTCATATTAGACATATATCTCAAGGCCTTTTCCCCTAACCTATCTAGAAAACACAAAGTCTATTCAGGTACCAATTAGGTATCCTGAGTTGGGTGTGTGTACGACTTAGTAGGCCACCACCAATAGTGTCTAAAACAATATCCATCTAGATAATAGTGTATACAATTCAATAAATAATTAATTGCAATGCATAAATAAATAGTTATCACATTATAATTTATTATTTATTTAACCACATTAACTCTAGGGTTCTTAAAAAAACTCATACCTCAAAACTAGCTTCGGTTCATGTTAGAGCCTGAAGTGTTCCCTAGGTAATATCATATCTTAATACCTACTTCAACTCATGTTGGATTTCAATGTATTCAAAGGTGATATCATATCTCAGTACTTGATTCAACTCATGCTGGAGTTTGAAGTATTCTCATGTGAGGCCATATCTCAGAGTAACTTTATTACCATTCTTCAATTCAAACTTAATTTCCCACATTACCAATATCAAAATTAAATTTATAAGTAAGATGAAAATGTTATCATACTTCTCAATATAATGACCATGTTACCATTCTTTTACTCACAATTATAATGACCATGTTACCATTTATAATGTCCATGTCACCATGTATGCTTCTCATTTGAATGACCATGTTCCCATTCCTTTACTCATAAGTGAATGACCATGTTTTGATTCATACTTGTCACATTAGAATGACCATGTTCCCATTCTTTTATATACTTAATTCAACAATTAATTATCAACATAATTTTCATTACTAATTCAACATTTAGTTTAACTCAACAATTTCTTTAGTTAATCTAAAAATTAAATAATCACACCAATAATATTAATTGATTCAAAAATTAATTAAATACTCAAATTCCATTACTAATTCATTAATTAGTTTATCACATAAATACCCTTACTTAATTCCCCAATTAATTAAGTACGTCAAACCCATTAATTAATTCGTCAATTAATTAATCAATATACACAAACTCAAAATCCCTTAATTAATTCCATAATTAATTATCTGATTCTCAATATCAATACTTCATAATTAATTCAATAATTAAGTATTAAATTCACAATTCACGATGTCACATAATTAATTAGAAATTAATTATTCAGGATCTACAATCTCAATATCACATAATTAATTCAACAATTAATTATCTCAAATCAACAATTCGTTAATTAGTGAAACAATTAATTAATCACATCAATTAATTCAATAATTAATTGATCACAATAATTTCATTAATTAATTCAACAATTAATTAATCACATTTAACTCCCTTAATTAATTTACCAATTAATTGATCTCATCAATCATATTATTTAATTCATTAATTAAATAATCACATTTCTCCTCGTTAATAAATTTATCGATTAATTAATCCCTTTATTTAATTCAAAAATTAAATAATCACATAACTCCCATTAATTAATTCTTAAATTAATTAATCCCTCTATTTAATTCAATAATTAAATAACCACATAACTCCCATTAATTAATTAATTAATCCCTTTATTTAATTCAATAATTAAATAATCACATAACTCTCACTAATTAATTCATTAATAAATTAATACCTTTATTTAATTCAACAATTTTATAATCACGTAACTCCCCTTAATTAATTTTTTAATTAATTAATCCCTTTATTTAATTCATAAATTAAATAATCATATAACTCCCATTAATTTATTAGTCCATTAATTAATTCATTGATTTAATTAAACAATTAAATAATCACAAAAGTCACATTAATTAATTTTTCCATTAATTAATCTCTTTATTTAATTCAACAATCAAATAATCACATAACTATAATTCCTTAATTCGTCAATTAATTAATCCCTTTATTTAATTCAACAATTAAATAATCACATAACTCCCATTAATTAATTCACTGATTAAATAATCCCAACTCAAAAATTCAATAATCCTAATTAATTTATCAATTAATTATTCCATCTCAATCAATTCAATAAACCTATAACTAATTCCTCAATTAATTATTCCAACTCGCACAATTAAATAACCCCATAATTAATTCCTCAATTAATTATTCCAACTAACTTAATTCAATAACCCCATAATTAATTACTAAATTAATTATTCCAACTCACTCAATTCAATAACCTCATAATTAATTCCTCAATTAATTATTCCAACTCACTAAATTCATTATCTCTATAATTAATTCAATAATTAATAATCTCTATTCAAATAATTCTAAATTTCTATAATTAATTCAAAAATTAATTATTCAACTTCAAAATTCAATAACATATAATTAATTCACAATTAATTATTCAAATCCATAATTCAATATTCAATAATTAAATCAATGATTAATTATTTAATCCAAAATTTCACAATCTCTACAATTCTCATAAATTAATCCAACAATTAATTTATACAATTCACGATCACTTAATTAATTAATTCACCAAATTGATTAATTAAATTCAGAAATTTAATTTCTAAAAAAATTATATCAATTCTAAAATTACATACATGTAATTGAAATCATGACTATAGGATTTGAATTTTAGACCACCTACCTCAAGAACGGTGATGAAGAACTCTTTCGAACAGAAAGCCCCAATTTCATAAAAAAAACAACATATAATGAGATCATGATTCAATTACTTGATTTTTTGATGAACAATAACCCAACATAAATCCCCAATTTTAGATGGAACGATCAAGAATGTGATGAAGAATGATATCTTGATTCAATTCCTAGATCCAATATTTAAATGAAACAAGATCTCTTAATTCTAGATCTAGATCCAAAAAGTCTAGATTTAGATTTAAAAAATATATATCTATATATAATAAAAAAAGGATAAAAACTCACTAAAATAATGAGATAATAATGGAAGATAGATGGGAAATCAATCGGGAAGAAACTACATACTCAAAGAGATGCAGATCTGAAAACTGGGCTTCGAATCACCAAGAAATGATGTCAGGAGACTTAAGAAACCCTTTGGGAGTATCCAAGAAATGAGAACATTTGATTTGGGTTGATCTAGGGTCTATTTGAGGTTAATATGGGGGTTCAGATGATTTTAAAATCAATTTTCATAACTTTAATTTTCACATGCACGTTTTACTGGGCCAAGTCACACGGTTTGTACTAACCATGCAAAAATCGTGCAACCCTTTCACACTTTATTTAACCATGTGAAAACCACAAAACTAGGCTTCACACTTAGTTTAACCATGCATAAACTATGTTCAAACTATTCAACCCTTTCACACTTAGACTGAACACTTTGTTTAACTATGCGCAAACCATGCAAAACCTCTCCTCCTTCCAAAATTCTCTACTTTTTCACCCAAGAACACCAAAATAAATACTCAAACAAGTTATACTCAAGATAAGTAAAATTAATACCTTTAAATGAGATCATGAAATATACAATAAAGGGTCAGGATTTTACAATCTTCCCATATTATAACAACTCTTCCTCGAGCTGTACTCCCAAGAACATCTAAAAAAATTTGGGTTCTTACAGATATGCAAGGTCTAGTTTTCAAATGTTATGCTCATATTCTAATACCCTTATGCCATGTTATGTTTATGTATCTCTCTTTTTTACCCTTACTTAGTATCTAAGATCACCCTTTATTATGTTTCATTTCCCTGAGTTATGAAGAAATTTTTTAAGTAGGGTATGTTTGTGAAGAGTAATAAAGGAGAATATCCTTATGGGAAATTTTGAGGATATTACACCAAATTAGAATATTGTGATATTAGTCTCCAATGACACTAAACTATTAAATACCTCAGGCGTGTGTTTTTGTAATGTATAGAATATTTATCTAAAAATATTTAATGTCTATATATGAAAATCCTGGGTCACTATAGACATAAATCCCACCCCAGGAATAGTATAGGGAGTGTATTTCATGGCCTAGTAGTGTGGTGTCACCCCTCCATGGCACCATGACCCATATCCAAGTATAATGTGTTAAATTGGTTTGGAATAATTCCAAAAATTAATACTTAATACTAGTCTTCCCACACTAGATACTAAGGTTCCCATATTCCAATTTTGTTTCAGCATATTACATTCCATTAAAAAAGGTTTCCTATCCATAGTTCACATAACCATTTTCATTAACCATATAAAAATAATGACTTTTAATCCATTTTATTTTCCAAAACAAGGGGAACATTTTTAACAAATATGATGTATAAAAATATATATAATCGATCATCAAAACCAAAATTTAAAAAAAAAATCAAACATCGGTCCATGGGGATTTAGGCAAGGGTGTCAAGTATTTTAAAGAGGGACTATTTACATAAAGTTCCAACCTACCCTTTGGCTTCCAAATAAATGTACATAAACATGGATATTTAATTAGAAGTATATATATATATATATATATATATTCATACATACATATGAATATATATACTCATACACTAGTTTAACATCACATGAAATTTGAGAACCCTTTTGAAACTGAGAAGAAAACCCCTATATAAGACTAAAAACACCCATGGAAAACACAATCCAACATGGAAAAATGTCACCGAATAATTTCATAAGGACCATAACAAGAATAATCATAAAAATTTAGGAAATAAATTCAAATGTGTATAAATTTTTATTAAAAAAATCCCAAACAATAACTCCCTTAATACTTATAAAATAACCTAATAAAAAATTCTATAAAAAACTTTGAAATACCCATCCCCATTTTGATAAAACCTTTTATGGATTTAGCTGAACACATAACACATATAATTTCAATAAAAATATACTAAGAAAAATTAGTAATAACATGGATTATAATTAAAAAGGGAACATGTGGAAACACCTACTAGAAACCAAGTGCAGATAAGAGAACCCTTTGAATATAATGGGAAGATGGTTTGGGATGAGCTTCGCACACCCTAAGAGAAAAATCCATAGTGATTTAGAACAAAAAACACACTTAGGATTTATTAAATCGTTCCTCATAGTGAATTAATGAAGAAAATGAGATAGAGGAAGGATATAGAGGAGAAAAAAGGACAAGGAACTCTTAATTGGGACTATATGTGCTTAAAATTGACAAGAAGTCGCCTGAAATAAAAAGAGAATGTGATGAAGGGAGGTTTTCATGATGTTTTTAGGGGATGATAATTTCATCATGATAATGAGAAGTAGAGAAATGGTAGGGGTATATTGGGGGGATAAGGGTAAATCTTGTAAAAATTAAATTTTTAATTCACTAGAAAAAACACTAAGTTTACAAAAACCATATGCTAACATAGCCCCCTTTACTAGGAACACTAGAGAACCCACATGTTTGGTCTACATGGTTGGGAAAATTGTACACCAACCATGAAAAATGGGTCTATTAAAATTATATACCCATCCACACTACCACTTTATAGTTTCCCCAATTATGTGGGCTAACCATGAGGGAATACAAAACTTTATAATTTTTCCAATTTTTTTGAAAATATTGATCTGAAACTTAAGAAAAAAAAGGTTCAATGAATAAATAAAATAACTAAGAAATAAAGAGTTAGGGTATGATAGTATCATTGCTTTTTTCTTCTAATATCATTCAATCCTCATCCCAAAAATCTTTCTTGCCACTCTAATATTTTTTATCTCAAATATTATATCTATATCCCAATTTAGTTTTAAAATTAATTTCAACTCTAAAAATAATAAGAGCATATAATCCACATATAATAGAATAATGATGAAATTATCATCATAAAATACCTTTAAATAACAATAATGATCAGCATTGCACCAGATGAAATATTTATATTTCATCAAAACATAAAATATATATTTCTATTAGTTGAGTACTTATTTTATAACATACAAAATCTATTTTAAGTTTTACACTAGATCCCCATTTCTATTTCATTGAAAATTTCCAGATTCTCTATATATATTTCTTCTTCCAAATCCTCATAATGCAATTTTTTATTCAGCTATAACCACTCAAGATTTATACATTCAGATAAAACCATTCGCCGCATTTTCTAAATAGTTATATGTTTTACCATCAGAGAGAATATTTCACTAAAATAAATCCCTTCATTTTGTTAAAATCATTTCCCAAATAACCTTACTTTGTAACATTTCCTAATATTCACTTATCCATTTAACTGGTAGACCCATTTTCTCTAAAGTTATCACTTCCTCAGTAGTATATTTGTCTGTTCTTATATATTGTTCACATGAAAGGGATTATTTTATTCCTTCTTTATCGATTTCCACTATTTTTAGTCACATGGACTTACAAATGATTCTAGTATTTCAATATCCCCTCCATCCATTATAATAAAATGGTACAAGTTTGATTCAAACCTATACAATGATATTCTAACCTTGATAAAATTCCTCAACTAGATTTAAGGATCAACTACACCTTTTGGAAACCCATCTAGGATTCAGTAGTTTTTGAACATTTAGTTATACCAATCCTTTCTAGTAACTCAATAATTTTAAATCTTACTGGCCTTTTTATACATTTCAGTACCTTATAACAGTCATTACTCCCCAAACTAACTGATATTTATGCACATCAATTCAGATAAACTTGGTTGTGTTCCATTGATTATTTATTCTCAATAATATCTTTTTCCAAGTGTTGATCCCTATATAGTATAATTTCTTTAAATATGAAACTTTTACTTTTAATTAACTTTCATTGATCATTATCCCAAATAAAAAATCCAATTTATTCATTAATATGCCTGAAAAAGATACATATCCAAGACATAACCACTATATTTTCCCTATCATTGGCATAATCATGGACATAGATGATACTTTTAAATACTTTCAATTATGTAACATTCACCATATTACCAGTCTAATGTTCCTCATAAAACTCCTTTTACATTGATTTAAATACACTCTTATAAATCAGATGGGCCATGATATTTATTATGTTCGCTAGTTTCTATATTCTTATCGTGTTTTAAATGAATTTTTAATCCATATAATATTTTATTTAAATATCACTCATGTATATAATTTTTAGTGAAATGTTCATTTTATTAATTTTATTTAAAAGGAAATTTAGTTAATAGTGTTTATAGTTATATCGATATGATCACCTCTAGTTTTTTATTTATCATATGATTTATTATAGTTTATTAAATAAAGTATTTTTGGTATATTCATTGGTTTTTGTTGAGAATTATCTATTAAATTTTTATTTATCATGTGATTTATTATAGGTTCTTAGAGTTTTTATATTCTTACAATGATTCTAAATGAATTTTTAATCTTTTCTATTGATAATATAAATAAATTACAATCCATCAAACAACACTTATACTTTAATTAAGAGGTTAAAAAGGTGGTGAGGTAATGGATGGGTTTAGAAATATTGTATGGATTATTTAAACATTATATTTTAGTAAAAATCTTTTTAAATTCATTATTATTTAATTATAATTACTTTAAATGTCAAAATTTTCCATTTTGGGAATGGATAAGTGTGGTAGTGATTTATAAGAGAGTGGTTAGTTTTAAAAATATATCCTACTAAAAGACTGAGAATAACTATTATGAGAGTGGTATTCGTATGTATGTTTAACTATTTTGTTTGGTTACTTTTTTACCCTTCCTTATTCTCTTTATGTTTATGTATTGTCCATCATACCATTAAGAATTCTTAATTTTCATTTTCAGTTCTTTTGAGATGGAGTTTCTCATTTATTTAGGATTTAATTATTATTATTTCTTTATTTTTGTTTAAGTCTTTTTTATCCAATGGAGTATATTAAATTTTATAATTTGGGAGGTATTAACATGAGTGTATTTATGGTTGGTTGATTGTATTAGTGACCTTGAAAATTTATGGAGATCGGGATTTCTTAGTGGTTCAATAGATTATTTGTGGTTTTTTTATTTTATGACATGTTTATATTACTTTTACTAGATTAAGTAAATGAGGGGATTATTTTACTTATGGTTTGAGTAGCATTATTCATTTGGGATTTAAATGTGGGTTAATTCAATAAATAAATAGTATTGATGGGTTCTTTCTAGCGTGAGAGGTTAGAGAGTAGTGATTCTCTTATTTTGTTTTATGAGATAGTTCTGGGAGTTGTTTGGGGGAGATATCATATAGGTCAGCATGCATAAGTTTATAACTAAAAAGGTATTTTTATTTAAAAACATTTTTTAAACTACTATCTTTTTAAACTAAATTGATTAAACTAATTATTCTACATATTTATAGATTATATTTTTTTTATTATGATTCTTTGAGTTATCGTATTCTATAATTGTTACTAATTATATATAGGTTTATCTTATTATTATATGACTATGTGTTATAATTTTAATTATAAATTACTATTTTTTAAAACTGTGGTGTGGGTTTTATTCCTCTATAATATTGGTATATTTTTAAGTATTATACCTGATGGATTATGCAGGTTCTACAATCCATGGCGGAGGTTCATTGATATTGTGTGTGTGTGTGTGTAGTTATTTTCTTGTTGGGATATGGTGGGGAAAATTATGGGGACTTGATCATTAATTTTAGTTCTTAACATAAGGAATTTTTCATCCTCAAGTCCCCAAACAAGTGATTGAGTCCTTCTATCCGGGACCCTACCTATGCAATTTTTTTTTGTTTTCGATTTTATGCTTAGTGTTGAAATGATGGTTGTTTGGTTTGTTTTCAGTATCATCATGTGAATGTTACCACATAACCAAAAATTTTACCTTTTCAAAAATCAAAATAAAATGTATTTGAGGTAAGTATGTACCCATTTTATTTTAGATTTTGAGCTTAGTCTTGAAGCTAGTGTAAATCCTCCCGGTGGTGTAGGGGTTGTTCATTGTTATTTTGTGACATATACTTTAGGTGGACACTATCATGTTGTGTGGTTATTTATTTTCTAATTATAATTTATTATATATATATAAATTTAATAGTAAAATTCACATTCATACACCTATTTTTTCACCTATGGTTGTTGAGGTCTCTTTGTGGTGCCTACTAGGTATTTTTACTCACACCATGTATATACATCTTAGTGTATATAGAGTTTCACTTATGGATTTTTAGGTAAAAATAGGTACATGGGTAGTTTTTTAGATTACATTTAAGGTTGAAAGGTCTTTTTAAACTATATTAGGTCTCCATTTAGTGATGGAGTGAGAGATTCTGGCATTTCCTGGATGCGTTTTTGGCTTATCATCGTGTCTATATATTATATTATTTTAAGTATATATGTATATTTTATTATTATTCTTAAGATGTTGTGGTGTATTATTTTAATAAATAAATATATGGTTGTTTTATATCTTTATACATGCATAATAGGTTCATTTCCACTGGAATAAAAGTTACAGGTTCTTGGTATGTTTGACATATAGATCAATCATTATGAATTTTTGGTAAAATTTGGTCATGACCCATTTTGTCTCCAAAAGAAAGTAATTCATTACTAAATTATTAAATAAAACCCTCAATACTGGTCACCACATCATGGTATATGTAATATTCATGATAGGACATTATAATAACTACATCATGGTTTAATACATAGAAGTTCATAAGTTATTTAATAACACTTGTCATATGCATTTTCTTAATTTTTCTCTAGTTGTAAGATATAATGTTTGGTTTAGAATAACATATGATTATATAAATAGGATTATGAACATTTAAATTGTTGTTTAAATATTAAAAAAACAATATAATAATTGAACCTTACATAATAAAGAGCTTTAATATTTTGAAACATTTGTGAAATGTTTCAATGATGGAAAACATTTTACAAAATTTTAAAAGTCCAAGGAATTTCCTTGAAGGAAAATATAAGGGGTTTAATTATTATGTAATGTTTGTACAAGATATAGGAAACTTGATCTGTGTACCTATAAAGCTAGTGATATCTCTATCACTCTCACTCTCACTCTCACTATGGTTTTAGCAAATAATGATGAAGAGGAGATCCTTCCCAAGCATTAGAAGAAACATAATATCCCATGTATTACCCTTGGAGAAGGGATATGTTTTCCTCTAAGTGATATCTATCAAGACCATATAAAAATATCATGGATAGATTATTTTCCTTAAATAAAAGGTACATAATTTAAATATATTTATTTAATTCAAATAAATGGTTAAATCTTATGGAAAATGGATTTTTGTGGGTTTTTCACTATATTTGGACAAGGGTTGTCCCCATTAAAACTATATAGTTTTATTAATTCTAGATTATAATGAAGTTTCCTATACTTGGAACATATAATAAATAATAATAAAACCTATCAAAGATCATATCAATTAAATCAAAATCACAATGGCAAAATGATAAATTAAAATACTTTTTTAAAAAAGATTTTGAATACTTAGATCAAACTTGAATTGAAAAATTCAAGTCTCCATTGGTATCCATTGATAATTATATTCCCTAAAACCTTGGTGGGATACTCTTTGAATCCAAGTATTTATATTAAATAAAATGTTAAAATGATAGAATAGATGAAGTGAAAATCACTATAGAACACCAATAACAACCATTACCTTATCCCAATGAAATGAAGACTACACCTCTATTCCTTTCTATTTATAATAAGATGGTAATTAAATATCTGAAAAAGAATATAAATTCATATAAAACTAATGTATGTGATATAATTCACCTCCAATAGTCATTTGGATCATTAAATAGTCCCCAAGAGTGGATTAAGTCCCATACCACCTTTATATGTGCATTAATGAGCTTCCAAATTGGTTAAAGATAGTAAAGGGTGTTCTTAAATAGTCTCTCAATGTGGGATTGTGAATTTTTACATGTATTGGGCCTTTGAATCCCATTACTCAAAGCAAAAGATTAAATCTCATTTAATATTTTTTATTTTCCCATGTTTATATATTAATAATTTAAATAAATCATTATTTATATTATTAACTCATATTAATTATTTAATTAAATAACTATTATTTAATTAAATATTTTAAATTCTCAAAATATATATCCTTTTTTGTTTATAATAAATATAAACTTTTTTACACATGGACTGATCACATTAGTCCATAATAATCAATTAAAACTGTTTAATGTACAGCCCCAATGGCCCTTTATATAGTTGTAAATAATCATGGATCTCATTCATAATCATAATCTACTTGTGGTATCTAGAAACACATCATACCTACCCAAATTAAAAAGGGTTTTAGAGTAATTTAATCCACTAAATTTCCATTAGTAATGTTCATTTTTCATTGACATAAAAATTAAGCATAAGACATGAATAGTGGTAATCCAATATAGATTATCTATTTTTCTCAATTATCGAGCTGAATAAATTTTATATAATTACATCACATATAATTATTTTGGCATGTCCATGTAATTACTTAGTGAAAAATCAACTTAGGTCTATGATTTCATAACCAATCATATGGGTGAACACATCGTATCTTAGTTAATCAAATCTATCCACTCAATTGGTGTCATATCTAGTTACCTTTTATTAAGAAAAATTCTCAGATGACTTTATATAGGTATAAAAATATGAAACCTCACAATTAGAGAACCTATTTGACAACCTGAATTCAATGGATCCATAGCCAATGTTCACTTAAGTAACACCAATAAAACATGTATAATAATCTATGTGGTGTACTTTAATCTAGTCAATACAAATATAATTTCCATGAATTATAACCTATAAGTGATCTTACTCATGTTTAAATTAATATATCATCACTACTCAATAAGATATAACCTAGTAATATATATATTTTAAGGGGGTTTTATCATATCATACCTCATGTTATATGTAGAAAACATAAATAAATAATAAAATATTATAATTAATATAAATTACATAATATAGCATGTACATAAGACCACAATTCTTGACTAACTTTATTTCAAAAACACTAAAAATTTACCATTTGAACTAAATACATCCACCCATGAATCTAATACTAAGATAACTGATGTGGATTTCATTATTTTTTTCATAATGGGATTTGTTAAAGGATCTATAATATTATAAATTTTAGGAAATCAAAACATCTTAATATTACCTCTATTAATTATCTCTTGAATAATATGAAATCCATGAAGAATATGTTTGGATCTTTGGTTAGACTTAGGTTCCATATCTTGTGAAAATGCTCTACTATTTTCATATTAGAGGTCAATTGGGTACATGATGTTCGGGACACACCCTAGTTCTATAATGAACTTCTTTATCCAAATAGCATCTTTAGCTACATCAGATGCTATGATATATTTATATTTTATTGTTGAATCAACAACTATCAATTTCTTATAAATTTTCCATCTTACATCTCCATTATTCAAGAAAAAAATCACGACTAATATCTAAAGTTGACTTTTTTATTTGAGAATTATCATCAGTGAAACCCTTAAAAATTATCTCTTCTTTTCCACAAAAGACTAAAAAACATCATTAGTTCTTCTCGAGTACATAATGATATTATTTATGTCTACCCAATAAAATTAACAAGGTTTTTAATAGCATATACTCATTATATTTAATGTATATGATGCATCAAGATAATTATACAACATAGAATATATGATTGATCCAACTGTAGAATAATATGGAATTATTATTCTTAAATATTTTAAGTTTACCATGTTTTTAAAATAATCTTTACGTGAAACATTAATAAAGAACCCTTTTTAGATTTTTCTATGTTAAACCCATTTAATAACTTACCAATGTATATATTTAGACCAAGGACAAAAATTTGTTTAGATATTTTTTATATATATCTTTATACCAAGTATTTATATTTCATCATTAGGATATTTTATTGAGAAACAATACCCTTTCCAATTTTTCAATAATTATAATAGTGGGATATGTTTTTTCAATTATAAGTATTTTTTCATCATAAAACACTATAAATAAAATAATTCTCTCACTAACCTATTTATATACATAAGGTTCATCTTTATTTTTTTTAATTCAAACTCTTTTATAGCTTCATCAAAATGAATATTACAACACTAAGAAGCTTGCATCAACCCATAAAAGTATTGTTGTAGCTTACAAATCTTAGCATTATTTCTTGGATCCTTAAAACCTTCGAGTTTTTTTATATATACATCTTCAAAAAAATTCCCACAAAGGAATGTTGTTTTGATATCCATTTGATATATCTCATAATAATAATATATTATTATGGATAAAAGAATAGTAATGGATTTTATCATATCCACTAGAGAAAAAATTTCATCATAGTTAATACAATGAATTTTTTTAAAAACTTTATCTATTAAGAGAGCTTTGTAGATAGACATTTTACCATCTATTCCAGTCTTGTTTTGGAATACCCACTGACACCCAATGGGTTTTACCTATTTAGGTGTATCTAATAAGTTCCAAACATGATTAATTCAAATGGATTTCATTTCATATTCTATTTCTTTCACCATTTATTGGTGTTAAAACTCATGATTTATTCTTGATAAGATATTGGATCATATTTTAGGATAGTTACATCACCTTCATTGGAAATGACAAATCCATATCTCTTAGGTTCTTGATGAAATATAACTAACCTTCGTGGTTCTTGTGTATACTAAGTTGGTTCACTTTATATAACCCTTTATGTCTATAACTCATTAATATTAAGATTAAAATAATCTTTTTGGTCTTTTACATCATCAAATTTAAATTTAATCCCAATAATTATTTTAGAAATAAATTCACTTTCTATAAATACATCATGTCAATCCAAAAAAACTTTATGATATAATGGATTATAGTAATAATAACTCTTTGGGATAACCAAAAAAATAGAAATTTATCAAATTTGGGTTCAATTTTACTTGTGGTAATACATCTCAAATGTTCCTCACGACTCCAAATATTCATAAAATACAAATTGGTATGCTTCCTATTCCACATCTCATGTGGTGTCATTTTATTAGCCTTTGATAAAACATGGTTTAGTGTAAATGAAGAAGTTTTAATAGCATAACCCTAAAAGTAAATATCAAGGTTTGAATGAACCATATAAAATAGTGTTCAATTCTCCCTTTAAGATACACCATTTAACTATGTTGTACCCGGTGGAGTGATTTTTTATATTATACCACAATATAGTCACAAAATTAATGACTCAAATGTTATCCACCTTGATCATATTGAAATGCTATAATAATTTTTCCAAGTTTATTTTTCACTTCATTTTTAAACAATTTAAATTTTTTAAAGGATTAATACTTGTGTTTAATAATATACACATACCCATACCTATTGATTTAATTAGTAAAGTTAATGAAGTATTTAAAACCACCTTGATATACATTATTTATAGGACCACGTACATCAGTATATATGAGTTCAAATAAATCATTATCTTGTTTACTTATACCATTAAAAGGATATTTATTAATTTTACAAATTAAACAATATTCATATCCATAAAATGATTCATAATCCTTTTAATCCAATAATTCATCATTATGGAGTCACTAGATGTGATTCTTATTTATATGACCTATTCGATAATGCCAAAGATAAGTGGAATTGAAATCATTAATTTTGACCTTATTACTATTTATATTATTAATAGGAATTACATGATCTAATATATATAATCCATTAAACATGTTATAAGAATAATGAAATGGTCTATTCATATAAATAAAATAATAGTTTTTCTTTATTACAAATGAAAAGCATGCCTTATCTAGGAAAGATAAAATAATCTAATTTCTATTTTTTTAATGGTACATGATAAAAGTATTCTATAAATAATTAAAACCAACTAGGAATAAGTAAATAAACTACCCCCATTGATAATCTAGCAACTCTTACTTCATTTCCAACACATAGTTCCACTTCTCCCTTAATCAATTTTCTATTTTCTTTGAGAAGTTTCACATTACCAGAAATATGTGATGTTAATATAGTATCTAAAATCCATAATTAAGAGTTGTAGAAATTAATCTCTATAATATTCATTTCTTCAAACCAATAAATATTTGATTGATTCTTAATATATTCAATTATGTTGAATGATTCCATGTCTTCATATATCTTTTAGATCCTAGAAATAATGGTACATAGGATAATAAATCTTATTTATTATGTATCCTTATGATACTTTTTATAATAATTATTTCTTTATTATGAGGTAGAATCAAAATTATCATATGGTGTGGATTTCTCTATGATATATAATTTTCTTTGGTTTGAGAACATTTCTCAAATTACGATACATGTTAATGAAATTTTTATAATTGACTGAATGGCCCGAAGGCCTAAATTTTTATTTAGATTTTGGATAAACCCCTTTTAAGGGAAAAGAGGGAAACCTCACATGACTTTCACGACTTAGAGACATTATAAAAATATGAAGATCAAAAGGGTTGCAAACATCCCAAAACAAGACTACACAGAAAAACCCCTCCCAGCATCAATATCATTATGGAATGCCTCCGCCTTGCATGGCTGCTCAACAAACTGTCCCATGAAGAAATGCATGGGCCTAGTACCAATGGCTATTCCATACCCTCTCAATCATCTGAATCTAAGTATCCACACACGATGAAGGCAACCTACTCTAAATCATCATCTGAAGCAATCCTTTCAAAATGCTTGGGATAAGAAACACCATACAAAAACAAACCAACTGATACAAAACTACATTCATAATTCAAGGTGGACCTTCCTTGTCCCAAATCACCACAATCACCCCTCTCTTATTTACCAAATCGGACACACAACACCGCCACCAATTCCAAACCCACCTCTTTAACCATGATAACTTTCACAAAAACCAGCGCCAAAACCCAATCAGTAGGAACACAAAACCAACCAAAGAACAAGCACAGTAGAACACGAACACCAGAAATGAACATCACACAAGCAGCAAAAAAATCAAAAAACTAAGGGAGAAATAGAGATCTAGAATCCATCACCAATAACCCGGCTACCCTAACTAGACATCGGAGGAAACTTCACCATAATGAATTGAGCCAAACCCATCGCCACCATCGCTCGAAGAGACTGCAGATCCAACCGAAGCACAGAACCGACACGCATCTCCACCCTTGGAACACATCATACCGGATCTCGACCACATCGATCCACCATGGAGAAGCCGAGACAATCTAAGGTTGTGGGCGTTCGACGTCGCAGAAGCCCGATGGTAGCTACCACCCACGACACCGCCAGAGCACCCACGAACTCTCAGAAAAGGACCTCGCACCTCGACGACGCGGAAAAATCGAGAGTCTGGATGTCAACACAGCAAGAGGGGAAAACCCAAAGTCGCCGAGAACCGAGGACGAATCCACAGCTGACCAAGTTGAGAAGGAGGCGACGGGAAACCCTAGTGATGCGGAGGATCGCCTTACGGGCGCATCCTCATTGAGAAAATTTTTATAATTAAAATTTTCAATCTCAAGGAATAATATCATTGATAAATTTGATAATGTGTTTAATTCCATGAATATATACAACAAAATATGTGTAATTATTAGTATCATGTATGTTATTATTCGGTATGGTATTTTATTAAATATACGCCCCCTAAAATAATAACCCTCAATATTATATATTTATTGGGCCATGATCTGTATTTATAAATGTCTTAACTCAACTATAGTTGTCACTTAAGTCATGTATATTTAGGTAAACAACTCATATTAATTATAACTAATACAACTCTTGTATTTTTATGTGAAATAAATCGTTCCTAATTAATCTCTAGAATATTCTAAAACTCATTCCTCTAGGTGCTAATTTAATTGGGTTACCAAGTCTAGTGTCACCCAAAATTCATATACGGATAAATATAATAATTTTTAACTAAAAATGATAGATTTTCACACCCAGATTTTCAATTTTATCCTTTTTTTCGATTCTAATTTTGGTTCTTAGTTTTTCTCTTGGGTTTTGGGTGTTTTGGGTTTAAATTGGGTGTTTTGGGTGTTCTTGATTTAAATTTTGAGTCTTGGAAGTTTTGGTTGGTTTTGGTCTTATCCTTTGTCAGAGGGAAGGTATGAGGATGAGTTGGCTTGTAAATTGAGTTTGTAACACTCCTAGTATCGCCTTTTTATAGGGTATGTTTTTTGGGTAGTTTATCCCCTTGAGTTAGATGAGTTTTGGAGTTAAAAGTGTGATTTTTTGGGACTTTTCCAGGTTTCAGGGTTATAGTTAACAGTTTGTTTAATCATGCAGTAAGTGTGAAGGGGGGAAACAAGGTTTTTTTAAGTTTTGACTAACCATGTAGCCAAAGTATGCAGCCCATCCATCACTATACAACAGGTAATCGCATGGTTTTCTAAACCATGTGATCTAACCATGCGACCCACTCAGGAAAGGGTATTTTGGGGGTTTTATCTTCTTTTTAAGTGGAGTTTCTCCCCTTGGACACCCCACTCAAAATCCCTCAACTTGGACACTTCTCATGGAGCATTTTGGATCCTCCAAGCCCTTTTAAGGTGATTTTGAGGCGGTTTATTTGTGAATCTTCACCTGGTTTGAAAGGTTAGGCCTCCCCTCTCTTTCTCTTTTGTTTTTTCTCCTATTTTACCCTTATCCTCTAACCCTAGTGTCCATGTTTGGATGATTTTCATTCCTAGGGTGGTCAGGATTTTGGGGGTTTTCTTTATTAGGGTTTCTTATGGATTTTCTTGCTTCCTAGAACCTTTATGGAGTCATTTCGGTCAGGCATTGTTGAAGTGGAAGTGATTTGAGGTAGGAACTCATTGCATATATTTTTTAAATTTATATTTACATTTATTTCTTGATATTTTCACCCCATTTAATTTCTAAATAGGAATTTTATGTAGTTCGGTTTATTATTTCATGTGAAAATAGAAGGTTTCCATTTGTTTTGTGATTGTTTGGAATGGTTGGAAAGGTTTTTGTGCACCAAGTGTTTGGAAAATGGACCGGTTGAATCTTTTAAATTAATGGTGATTTTTAAAGGCATGGTTTGGTTTTTTATAAATGTATTGGTGATGTTCAAAATGGTGATTTTATTTTTTAAATTGATTTTTCATGTTAAGTGCTAAATGGTATGCCCATTTGGACCTTGTAAGTGTGCTTTTGAATTTGAAATGGTAGGTTGTATTGGTGAAATGGATTTATTAAGATGTTTTTAAGGTGTATTTGGTTACGAAAGTAGTTTTTAGGTGGTCAATTATAAAATAGATCATTTTGTGAAAGTGTGTTAAGGCCTGTTTGGAATCTTAAATTGGTTTCTAGGGAAAAACCCCTCCATGAGGGAGCCTTTACCTAGATGATTGATAAATGGGTGGGGTTGTCCTCATTTTGGGACTCCACCCATGTGATTATTGTTTAAGGCATGGGTTGCTCCTTAAAGAGGTCGGGGTGGTTCTGGTTGTAGTGGTGTATGATAGTATATGTGTGTGTCTTGTTTCTTGAAATGTTTGGCACACCCCCTTGTGAACTTAGCATGGGAACCTGGAAAAGCAAAGAGGATTTCTAAGAACGTTTTCTACACTATTATAGGTTATTATACTAGATAGTGGCCCATAGTAGGTTGATACTTGGTTTTGTTACTATGGTATCGGCCCCCTCAACCAGGCCAGGTAGGGAGATGGTTGGGGGTTAGGGCGTTATGACGACATTTAGTAGGGAATACCTTCAGGATGAGTCACATGTATAGTATGTTCTGGTTCTTCTCTGAGTTCCTAGGTATTCCTGTGTTTCTTCGACATTAGTGTTGTTATCCCTTTTACCTCGCTATGTGAATATATTCTCTGTTCTTGGTTTTGGTTTTTTCTTAGTAAATTTTGAATGTGTGGTTTTGTTAAAGAGGTTTCAATAAATATTTTTTTAAAGAACAAGTGTTTTTCCTTTTTCCCTTTTTTGTGGAAAATAAACATTTCCCATTTTGATTCCTTTTCCACCTTTTTTTAACCTAACTCACCCCATGAATGGGATCTTGTTTTAAAATTGTGAGGGAAATGGATTTTGATTTTCATTCTCAAATTTTAAAAAGTGTGGTAAACCTATATTTATATAATGTATTTCAAACCTAATATCAATGTTTCTTTATTTAAAGGATATGAAATGGTAATATATTTATTTGGGCCTACCTCTTGAGTTTTAATACTTTGCCTATAGTCCTTTATTGTTTTTAGTTTATGTTGCTGGTTATATCTCGGGTTCAATCGCCTTACCGATGGTTGGTTATAGATTAGAGAGTGACCCTCAGGTTTACATGGATATATTGTGGTTTTTAGGTTCAGTTTGAGTTTTCTAGTGTAGCCTTGTTGTTCAGCTTGTTGTATTTTCAATTTAAGTGTAAATGATTCTCAGTTTGGTTATAATATTTTTTTTGGGTTTCTCTATTATTATTATACTTATTTTGTTTATTTATTTGAAAAAAAAATTCTTATTATTTCTCTATTGATTCCCTTGGTGCTTTTCACCATCCCTATAGGATTGGTAATGCCTCTCGGGCCTTACCACAGATCTGTCCTAGTGACCGGTTCAGGGTCGACCTAGGTTGGTTTGTGAAAAAATGGTATTAAAGCAGGTCTACTATTTAGTGAACCTTGATTTTCAAATCACCCATTGTTACCTGGGGGATGTCAAGGTAGAAGTAGTAGGATTTTTTGTTCTTGAGGTGTTTTAATGAGAAGGACTCCACGAACCCTTGCTCATTCCAAACCTTAGGTTACCATGGGATGTCCAGGTTTGTTGGTGTCTTTTTCTTCTTGTGAATTTTTTGGTGTTGGGAAATAAAAAGTGAGTTGGTAAAGTGGCCTTCATGTGATCGCAGGGCTTGGAAATCCACATGGAGCCAGAAAAATTGCCCTATAATACTCTCTATGATGGTGTTGTGATTGGCGTATGGCTGCCAACCATATATCTGAGTCACCCATTGACACTACTTTCCCCTTGTGAGTTTTTTTAGGTCTTCCTTGATTTTGAAAATTTTTTTGAAATTTTTTTTTTGGAATTTTGAAAATATTAATTAAAGTGGTCATGAATTTGTTTTGTAAAGTAGAAAATAGATTTTCATAACTTACTTTAAGGAAGGATTAAAAAAGTGGGGTTTTGTAAAATGATTTTTAGGGTGAAAAGAAAATGGTTTAATGAGATTATATTTTTATAAACTAAATATGGATTTTATTGAAATCTTTGGTTTGGAAAAATAGAAGTTTGTTTTGAATATATTTTTTGAATTCATTATAAACAAGAAACAAAATGATTTTTTAGACAAACGATTCTTAATGAAATGATGTTTCTAGAATTGGTGTAAATGTTTTGAATGATATGGATTGGTTTTATTGTGATTCATTATTTTTTTGTAGGTTTATCTCTTTTTATTTTGGTGTGATTCATATTTAAATTTTGAGTTTTTGGGTGTTTTACCTTGGCACACAATCAGTGAACGGTTTGGGAAAACCGCGTGGCTTGCTCGAGGTAACCATTTGAGATTTGATTTGCTTCTAGTTAAGGGCACACATCCTACGCATGGTTACTCAAACTGTGTTTAAATCATTTGGGAAGCCACTGGCTTGGAAAATAACCCTATCTCATGGTTGGTTCATGGTTTCCTAAATTGTGCAGTCAAACCATGCAGGTTTCCAGGGTGTCTAGTAAAGGGCACATGGTTGGTGCATGGTTTGTTAAATAGTGTGGCCAAACCGTGCACAGTACCCAAGTGTCTAAAAATGTGATAACTTGGATTTAATGATACATTTTGGTATTTTAAAAGTAATTTGAGGTCATCCTTTAGTATTATTGGATTTTGGTAAGGATTTTTCTTATGTAGTGTTTTGAGACTGATAAATTATCGTTGATGGATTGGCATTGATTGAGTTCTTTGTTTTATTTTTTCTTAGTGTCTTCCCCCATAAATATTTGATGGATACCCAAGGTGCAGCATTAGGTGGTGCACCATTAGAAAACTTTCCATTTGATCAACCCATAGACTATGTTCTTGAATTTTAGAAGTTGAACCCTCCTCTCTTTATGGTCAAGCAGATCCTCTTGAGGTGGAGGAGTCGATGCAGAGGATTGAAGAGACTTTAGTTCCCTTTAGTTTCCTGAAGCATTAAAGTTAAAGTTTTCTACCTCTATGATTTAAGGTCCAACCTAGAAATGGTGGAAGTTATTGTCTCAATTAAAACCTTAGGGAAATATTACTTTGGAGTTCTTCAAGTCTTCATTCATTAGATAGTACTTTTATTAGATGATGAAGGTGAAGAAGAAGATGGAGATGTGTTATCTTCAGCAAGGTGTTGGATTGGTGTTGGAGTGCTACCATCACTTTGTAGATCTAGTTACATATTATCTGAGGTATTTTGCAAACAATCCAATGAAGGCTCGACATTTGGAGTTTAGGATCTGTTCTGAGTAGCAGTCTAAGGTGGTAGAGCTCAATTTAACCACTTTCTCTGATGTGGTGAAGCAAGTATTTCGTGCTGAAGCAGAGTTAGCAGGAGGTCTTGAGATGGTTAATCTTCCTCTGGTATTAGGAAGTTTTGAAGTTGATTCTAGTAAGAAGAATGGGAAGAATCCTAGAGCTGGTGGTGCTGGTAGGGGAATTAAGAGGCCATCAGACCTCTCGTCAACCTCTTTAAGGTGAAATGCTATGGTGTGTCATCATTTTGGTAAGCATAGACATAAGAAGTCATCGTGCCTGAGTGATCCAAGACCCTGCCACACCTGTGGACTCTTGGGTCACTTACAGCAATTTTGTCGGGGTGTTTCCAAGAAACGTTGTGGAGCTAGACCCAACTCTTCAAAGACACCCCAGTATATTTGTATAAGTAGGGAAATGTTTGGGATCAGTTAAGATTCTCCCTTGTTGTAGTGTTTCTTCTAGTTTTATCCGTCATTATCAGTGGAGTTTTGTGGTGTTGTGATCTCTTAGAGTTGTAATAATGGATGTTGTGACTTTTCTGATAACTCCAATTTTAATGGAATCATGTTTTCTTTCAGAAAATCTAAATTTATTACATTCTAAATAGAGGTGTCTTACATGTACAACTCTTAAATTCCTATCTCAATAATCTAATATTGTTATCTCCTGGATACAGGGTAGCAGATACTTCAAAAATTAGGGCTTCATCCATAAGTCTTAGAGTTAATCATTTCATGCAGTCAGGAAACCATCGGGGGTGTGGGGAGCTCTGGATCGGTTCTTGTCTCCTCCAGTGGGGAGTGGACGATATAAATGTTCTTGTTGGTGTTTTCTATATTACAGAATGTTCCTCCTTAAGGATCGGTTGGGTTTTGGTTGTCATTTAGATTCATTTTTCTTTTGTTTCCCTCCCCCTCCTCCCATTGTGGTGGGAGGTTTTTGTCCCGTGTGGGAGAGTTCTTGTGTTGGATCATGTTGGACTTTCTATATTGGCATGTGTTGGTTCTTAATGGTGGGGAGACCCACTGTGAATCTTGATATGGTTTAATTTCAGATGTTGGTCTATTATGAAATATTTTTGGTTTGTTTCATTATTTCGAAATAGGGGCATAACTTCCATTTGGATGTGGTTGAGGTTTTCTTGGTTCGATAGGTTGGATTATGTGGATGTGGAAATTCTTAGTCTTTAATCGATCAACTGGAAGTTATTGTGGCTTTCTGGGGGTTGAAAGTGTAATGGTGGGGATAATTTTCACACCTAGATTTTCAATTTCATCCTTTATTTCGATTCTTCTTTTGGTTCTTATTTTTTCACTTGTTTTCTGGGTGTTTTGGGTTTAAATTGGGTGTTTTGGGTGTTCTTGATTTAAATTTTTAGTCTTGGAAGTTTTGGTTGGTTTTGGCCTTGTCCTTTGTTAGAGGGAAGGTATGGGGAGGAGGTGGCTTGTAAATTGAGTTTGTAACACTTATAGTGGCACCTTTTTATGGGGTATGTTTGTTGTGTGGTTTATCCCCTTAAGTTAGATGAGTTTCGGGGTGAAAAGGGTGATTTTTTGGAACTTTTCTAGGTTTCATGGTTAAGGTACATGGTTTGTTTAACCATGAAGTAAGTTTTCATGGGGTCTCATGGTTTTCGAACAGTTTAACTAACCATGTAGACAAAGTTTCCAACCCATCCAGCACTAGATAGTGGGAAATCATATGGTTTGGTAAACCGTGTTATCTAACTGTGCGACCCACACTGAAAAGGTTATTGTGGGGTTTTTTCCTTCTTTTTAAGTGGGATTTCTTCCCCTGGACACCCCACTTGAAATCCATCAACCTAGATGCCTCCCATGGAGAATTTTGGCTCCTTTAAGCTTCTCCAAGGTGATTTTAAGGTGGTTTCTTTTTGAATCTTCACTTGGTTTGAAAGTTTAGGGATCCCCTCTCTTTCTCCTTTGATTTTCTCATATTTTTCCCTTCTTCTCTAACCCTAGTGGCCATTTTTGGATAATTTTCATGCCTAGGGTGGTGAATATTTGGGGTTTTTTCTTTATTAGGGTTCCTTAGGGATTTTCTTGCTTCTCAGAACCTTTGTGGAGTCATTTCAGTCGGGCGTTGTTGAAGCATAAGTGATTTGAGGTAGGAACCCATTGAATATGCTCATTAAATTTATGTTTACATTGATTTCTTGATGTTTTCACCCCATTTAATTATAAATAGAAATTTATTATTGTTAGGTTTATTGTTTCATGTGAAAATAGATAGTTTCCATTTGTTTTTTGATTGTTTGGAATGGTTGGAAAGGTTTTTTCACCCCAAGTGTTTAAAAAATGGCTCAGTTGGCTATTTTAAATTAATGGTGATTTTTGAAGGCATATTTTAGTCTTTTATAAATGTATTGGTGATGCTCAAAATAGTGATTTGAGTTTTTAAATGGGTTTCTCACGTTAAGTGCTAAATGGTATGCCCCTTTGGCCCATGTAAGTGTGCTTTTGAATTTGAAATGGTGGGTTGCATTGGTGAAATTTATTTCTCAACATGAGTTTAAGGTTTATTTGGTCACGAAAGTAGTTTTTGTGTGTTGAATTATAAAATAGATCATTTTTTGAAAGTGTGGTAAGGCCTGTTTGGAATCTTAAATTGGTTTCTTGGGGAAAAATCCCTCTAGGAGGGAGCCTTTTCCTAGGTGATTAAAAAATGGGTGAGGTTGTGCTTAGTTTGGGACTCCACCCATGTGATTCTTGTTTAAGGAATGGGATTCTCCTTGAGGAGGTCGGGGTGGTGTGGGTTGTGGTGGTTTATGATTGTATATATGTGTGTCTTGTTTCTTAAAATGTTTGGCACATCCCCTTACGAACTTAGCATGGGAACCTAACATAGCAAAGAGGATTTCTAAGAATGTTTGTTGTACTGTTCTAGGTTATTGTACTATATAGTGGCCCATAGAAGGTGGATAATTGGGTTTATTGCTATGGGATAAGGACCCTCAACTAGGATAGGTAGGGAGACGGTCGGGAGTTAGGGTGTTATGTTGTCATTGGGTAGGGAATGACTTCGAGATGAGTCACATGTATATTATGTTTTGATTCTCCTTTCAATTCCTAGGTATTCCCATGTTTCTCTAACATTGGTACCGTTATCCCATTACCCTCTCAATGAGACTATATTATTTGGGCTTGGTTTTGGTGTTTTCTTGGTAAATTGTGAATGTGTGGTTTTATTAAAGAGGTTTCAAGAAAGAGTTTTTTAAAGAACAGCTATTTTCCCTTTTTCCCTTTTTCATGGAAAATAAATGTTTCCCATTTGGATTCCTTTTCCCCTTTTTTTGAACCTAACTCACCCCATGAATGAGATATTGTTTTAAAATTGTGAGGTAAATGGATTGTGATTTTCATTCTCTAATGTGAAAAGGTTTGGAAAACCTATATTTATATAATGTATTTCAAACACGAAATCAATGTTTATTTATTTAAAGGATATGAATTGGGAACAGATTTATTTGGGCCTACCTATTGAGTTTTAATACTCACACCTATATTCTATTCTTATTTTTAGTTTATGTTGCATGTTACAGCTTGGGTTTAATCACCCCTATGTAGCCTTGTTGTTCATCTTATTGTATTTTCATTTTTTAAGTGTAAATGATTCTCAGTTTGGTTATCATATTTATTTTGGGTTGCTCTATTATTATTCCACTTATTTTGTTTATTTATTGGGACAAATCATTCCCATTATTTCTCGGTTGATTCCCTTGGAATTTTTCACCATCCTAGGAGCATTGGGAATGCCTCTTGGTTCTTTCCATGGATCAGCTTGGGTGACCAGTTTAGGGTCGACCCGGGTTGGTTCATGACAAAATGGTATCAGAGCAGGTTGACTCTTTATTGGACCTTGATTTTCAAAGTGTCTATCATTATTTGGGGGATGTAAAGGTATAAAGAGTGGTATTTTTAGGTATTTAGGTGTTGGAATGGGAAGGACGTCATGAAACCTTTCTCATTCCAAACCTCAGGTTACCATGGGATGTTCGGGTTTGTTGGTGTCTTTTTCTTCTTGTGGATTGTTTGGTGTTGGGAAATAAAAAGTAATTTTGGAAAGTGGACTTCGTGAGCTCACAGGGAATGGAAATCCATGTGGATTTGGGTATTTTTACCTATAATACTCTCTGTGATGGTGGTGTGACCTACTTATGGCCACCAACCATATATTTGAGTCACTCATTGACACTAGTTTCCCCTTGTGAGTTGTTTTGGGTCATCCTTGATTCTGAAAAAAAATTGAATTTTTTTTTCATTTTTGAAAATATAAATTAAAGTGGTAATGAATTTTTTTTTGGAAAGTGAAAAACAAATTTTATTAACTTACTTTAAGGGAGGATTAGAGAAGTGGGATTTTGTAAAATTATTTTTGGGGTGAAACGAAAATGGTTTAACGAGATTAGATTTTTATAACCAAAATATGGATTTTATTGAAATCATTTGTTTGAAAAAAATAGAAGTTTGTTTTGAATATATTTTTTGAATTCATTCTAAACAAGAAAAAAATGATTTTTTAGTCAAATAATTCTTAATTAAATTAGGTTTCTATAATTGGTGGAAATGTTTTGAATGATATGGATTGGTTTTATTTTGATTCATTTTTTTTCTCGATTTCTATATTTTGAGTTTGGGTTGATTCATATTTAAATTTTGAGTTTTTGAGTGTTTTCCCTTGGCACACATTTAGTGAACGGTTTGTGAAAATTGTGCAGCTTGCTCGAATTAACCATGAGGGCTTTGATTTGATTCTATTTGGGGGCACACGGCCTATTCATGGTAACTCAAACTGTGTTTAAAGCATGTGGGAATACACTGACTTGGGATAGAACCCTATCGCATGGTTGGTGCATGGTTTTATAAATCTTGTGGCTAAATTGTATAGGTGTCCAGGGTTTCCAATAAGGGGTGCATGGTTGGCGCACGGTTTGGTAAACCATGCATCCAAACCATGAATAGTACCCAAGTTTCTAAAAATGTGGAGACTTGGTTTTAATGCTATATTTCTATATTGGAAAAGGAATTTAAGGTTTTCCTTTGGTATTATTGGATTTTGGGAATGATGTTTCTTATGTAGTGTTTTGAGACTGATAAATTCTTATTGATGGATTGGTATTTATTGAGTTATTTGTTTTCTTGTTTCTTATTGACTTCCCCCACAAAGATTTGATGGATACCCAAGGTGAATCTTTGAGTGGTGCATCATTATAAAACTTTCCAGTTTATCAACCCATAGACTATGTTCTTGAATTCCAGAAGTTGAACCTTCCTCTCTTTTATAGTCAAGTGGATCCTCTTGAGGTGGAGGAGTGGATGCGTAGGATTGAGAGAGAATTCAGTTCCCTTGAATTTTCTGAGGAATTAAAGGTAAATTTTTCTACCTTTATGATTGAAGTTACAACATGGAAATGGTGGAAGTCGGTGTCTCAAGGAAAACCTAGGGGAAATATTACTTGGGAGTTCTTCAAGTATTTGTTCATCCAACAATAATTTTCTGAGATGACGAAGGTGAGGAAGAATATAGAGATGTGATGTCTTCAGTAGGGTGTTGGATCAGTGTTGGAGTTCTACTATCACTTTGTATATATAGTTCCATATGATCTGGGTTATGTTGCAAATGATCTCATAAAGGCTTGATATTTTGAGTTTAGGGTTTGTTCTGAGATGCATTCGATGGTGAAAGAGCTCAATTTAACCACTTTCTCTAATGTGGTGAAGCAAGCCTTTTGTACCAAATATGAGTTAGAAGGAGGGATTGATATGTTGAATCTCCCTCTAGTATTTTTAATTGTTTAAGTTGATTCATGTAAGAAGAATAGGAACCAGCCTCGAGCTGGTAGTACTGGTAGGGGAATTAAGTGTCCATCAGACCTCTCATCAACCTCTTCAGGGCATAATGATGTGATGTGTCATCAGTGTGGTAAGCATGGACATAATAATCTATCATGATTGAGTGTTTCAATATCCTTCCACGCATGTGTATGCTTGGGTCACATGAAGAGAAACTATCGGGGTGTTTCCAAGAAACGTTGTGGAGTGAGACCCAACCCTTCAAAATGCAACCTAGTCTGTTTATAGGAGTGGGGAAATGTTTGGGCACAATTTAGATTCTCTCTTGTTGTAGTGTTTCTTCCAATTATATCAACCGTTCTTAGTGGTATTTTTTTTTGTTGTGTTCTCTTTGATTTGTAAGAATGGATGTCGCAAATTTTCTGAGAACTCTGATTTTAATGGAATCATGTTTTCTTTTAGAAACTCTGAATTTCTTAAATTATAAATGGATGTGTACTCCATTTCCATCTCTTAAATTACTATCTCTATAATTAGATATTGTTAGATATTGACTGCGGGGTAGTAGATGCTTCAAACATTAGGGCTCCAGCAATAGGTATCAGAGTGAATCTTTTCATGCAATCAGGAAACCTTTGGGATTGTGGGGAGCTCTGGATCAGTTCTTGTCTCCTCCAGTGGGGAGTGGACAGTATAAATGTTCTTGTTGGTGTTTTTTGTATTATTAAAAGTTCCTACTTGAGGATGATTTGGGTTTTGGTTGTTATTTTTATTTTTGTTTCTTTATTTCCCTCCCCCTCCACCCCTTGCAGTGGGAGGTTTTTGGCCCATGTGGTAGAGTTCATGTGTTGGCTCATATTGGAGTTTCTATTAGCATATGTCATAGGTTCAAGCTAGTTAGTTATTAATGGTTGGGAGACCCACTTTGGATCTCAATCTAGTTTAATTTCATATGTTTTTCTAGTATGAAATATTTTTGTTTTGTTGCATTTTTTTGGGCTAGGGTTCTAAGTTCCTTTTGTTTGTGTTTGAGGTTTTCTTGGTTCGAGATGTTGGATTATGTGGATGTGAAAATCCTTATTCTTTGATCAATAAATTGGAATTTGTTGTTGCTTTTTGGGGGAATAAAGTGTAATTTTAGGGATAATTGTCACACTCAGATTTTCAATTCCATCCTTGGTTTCAATTATTCTTTTGGTTCTTAGTTTTTCTCTTGGTTTCCGGGTGTTTCGGGTTTAAATTGGGTGTTTCGGGTGTTCTTGATTTAAATTTTGAGTCTTGGAAGTTTTGGTTGGTTTTGGCCTTGTCCTTTTTTAGAGGGATGGTATGAGGAGGCGGTGGCTTGTAAATTTAATTTTTAACACTTATAGTGGAACCTTTTTATGGGTTATATTTTTTTGGTGGTTTATCTTCTTAAGTTAGATGAGTTTTGGGGTGAAAATGGTTATTTTTGGGACTTTTCAAAGTTTCACGGTTAAGGTGCACAGTTTGTTTAACCATGAAGTAAGTTTGCAAGGGGTCACATGGTTTGCACATGGTTTGACTAACCATGTATCCAAAGTGTGTAGCCCATCTAGCACTAGACAGTGTGAAATCGCATGGTTTGTGCACGATTTTATAAATTATGCGATCAAACCGTGCAACCCACTTAGGAAAGGGTGTTTTGGGGTTTTTCCCTTCTTTTTAAGTGGGGTTTCTTCCCTTAGACACCCCAATTGAAATCCCTCGACCGATACGCCTTCCATGGATCATGTTGGATCCTCTAAGCTTCTTCAAGATGATTGTGAGGTGGTTTATTTGTGAATATTCACCCTGTTTGAAAGGTTAGGGATCCCCTCTCTTTCTCCTTTTCTTTTCTCCCATTTTTACCTTCTCCTATAAACCTAGTGGCCATATTTGAATAATTTTCATGCCTAGGGTGGTGCGTATTTGGGGGTTTTATTTTCTTATGGTTCTTTAGGGATTTTCTTTCTTCTTTGAACATTTTTGGAGTCATTTTGGTTATGCATTGTTGAAGAGGAAGTGATTTGAGGTAGGAACCCACTACATATGTTCTTTAAATTTAGATTTACATTGATTTATTGATGTTTTCACCCCCTTTAATTGATAAATAGTCATTTATTGTTGTTATGTTTATTGTTTCATGTGAAAATATATGGTTTCCATTTGTTTTTTTGATTGTTTGGAATGGTTGGAAAGGTTTTTTCACACCAAGGTTTTGGAAAAGGGCCTGTTTGGATCTTTTAAATGTATGGTGATTTTCAAAGGCATATTTTAGTTTTTTATAATTGTATTAGTGATGTTAAAAATGGTTAATTGAGTTTTTAAATGGGTTTCACATGTTAAGTTCTAAATGGTATTCCCCTTTGGCCCTTGTAAGTATTATTTTGAATTTTAAATGGTGGGTTGCATTAGTGAAATGGATTTCTCGAGATGTGTTTAAGGAGTGTTTGGTTGAGAAAGTAGTGTGTGTGTTGTTAGTAATAAAATAGATCCTTTTTTGAAAGTTTGGTGAGGCCCATTTGTCATCTTAAATTGGTTTGTTAGGAAAAACCCCCTCTAGGAGGGAGTCTTTACCTAGGTGATTGAAAAATGGGTGGGGTTGTCCTCGGTTTGGGACTCCACCCGTGTGATTCTTGTTAGGCATGGGATGTTCCTTTAGGAGGTCAGGGTGGTTTCAGTTGTGGTGGTGTATGACAGTATATATTTGTGGCTTGTTACTTGAAATGTTTGGAACACCCCTTACAAACTTAGCATGGGAACCTAGCATAGAAAAGAGGATTTCTAAGAATGTTTTTTTCACTAGTCTAGGTTATTATACTAGCTAATGGCCTATAGCAGGTGGATACTTGGGTTTTTTGTTATGGGATCAGGCACCTCAACCAGTCTAGGTAGGGTGATGGTTGGGTGTTGGGGAATTATGATGTCATTGATTAGGGCATGATATGTTCTGTTTCTACTCTAATTTCCTAGGTATTCCCATATTTCTATGACATTAGTACCATTAGCCCATTGCCCTATCTATGAGACTATATTCTTTGTTCTTGGTTTTGTTGTTTTCTTGGTAAATTGTGAATGTGTGGTTTTGTTAAAGAGGTTTAAAGAAATATGTTTTTAAAGAAAAATTATTTTCCCTTTTTCATGGACAATAAAATTTTCCCATTTGGATTCCTTTCCCCCTTTTTGTGAACCTAACTCACCCCATGAATGAGATCTTGTTTTAAAACTGTGAGGGAAATGGATTGTGATTTTCATTCTATAATGTAAAAAAGTGTGGGAAATCTATATTTATATAATGTATTTCAAACCTGGAATCAATTTTTCTTTGTTTAAAGTATATGAATTTGGAACAGATTTATTTGGTCCTACCTCTTAAGTTTTAATAATCATGTCTATAGTCCTTTATTGTTTTTTGTTTATGATACAGGTTCCAGCTCGGGTTCAATCACCCCAGCGATGGTTGGTTGTGGATTGGAGAGTGACCCTCAGGGTCACATGGATATTTCATGGTTGTTAGGTTCAATTTGATTTTTCCGGTGTATCCTTGTTGTTCATCTTTTTGTATTTTCATTTTAAGTGTAAATTATTCTATGTTTGGTTATCATATTTACTTTTGGGTTGCTCTATTATTATTACGTTTCTTTTATTTATTTATTGGTAAAAATCATTCCCATTATTGCTTTATTGATTTCCTTGGGGCTTGTTGCCAGCCCGAAAGGATCAAGAATGCCTCTTGGGCCTTGCCACGGATCGGCTTGAGTGACTGGTTAAGGGTAAACTGAGGTTGGTTTGTGACATAGATTATTAATGTTCGGATAAGAGAAACTCATCTGTTAAATTGATCAACATCTTGAAAAATGTAAATAATATTAGAAGAAATATAAAACTTAGATATGTAATGAAAGATTTATATTAAGTCTCATTATTAAAATATCATATATCATCTATATACCTTACATTATTTTATTCAAATTAATTCAATATTATGTGTCATATACATACCCAACGCATCTTATACATACTAATTACATAATTAATTTACATTTATATCTTATAAAATGGTTAATAATTTAATTAAATTATATAAATAAATTCTATATATGGACATCGATTTTAGTAATAATAAAATATCTACCATTCCTAAGAGATCTGGTGGACTAAAGCACATGGCATGTGATATTTCACATAGAGGTCGAGCAGATTCCCATTACCCCGAATTAGACTTAAGAAAAGAAGTCACAGAATCAAACTTTACTTAAACATTTCAGGTGAGTCTTAAATTATTTTTTATATAATGTGAATATATCATGAGAATATAAAATATTGTAACATTTAGTTTATACATTTTTCATTTATCAAATGTGGCTCTGATACCACTACTAGATTAGTGGGAGCATATCCATCATATGAACATATTGAATGTGAAATACATATAAACCTATCAAATCACTCCATTTTCCAAACTCCTTATTTTATGCTACTCATTTCATCAACAATTAATCTCTAAGATAAAGATTTATACTTCATCACATATTCATACATGAAAGCTCCTAGGAAGTAGATAAATATTTAACCTTTTCTATGATACCACTATAAGAGTGGTGGGATAATATCCCTCACATGAACACATTCATCATGAAATCCATATGAACCTATCAAGGCACTCCACTACCATAAATACTTATGATATGAAACTTTTCACATCAATAATGGATCTCCCAACGGAAAGTTACACTTTATTACATGTTTATGTCAAAGAGTTCCTAGAAATAATTTAAATATTTAACATTTTCTATGATAAGACTATTATAAATCATTTAAATCATTTAATATTTTAACATAACATGATAAATATTGAAATTAATATTAAAACCTATCAAATATCATAATAAGTAAATGAAAAATGAAATAATATAATAATAAAATAAAAACACTTTTTAAAAAATGTTTTTAATTTTTAGATCAAAATTGAATTGATGAATTCAATCCTCCTTCGATATCCACAAATAATGATAATTTACAATGTCTTATTGGGATCCTATTTCTATTTAAGTTATTTTAGTCGTGCCAAAGGTAAAAGGATATAATAGAGAAAGAGAAAACCACTAGAGAACCACTCATATGAGGAAAATTGAAAAGCTCTCTTGGATTAAGAACGCTAGATAATACTAAGCGCCACATTTAATTTCTATCAATGGAATGAATACTACACCACTATAACTTTATATTTATAGTATGATGGACATTAAATAGAATCCAAGAAATATAAATTGGTATAAAACCAAAGGAGGTATAATAAATATACTCCAATGGTCCTCTAGAGCATTAAATAGCCTCTAAAATTGGTTTATGTATCAAACCACCTTAGGAGGTAAAATAATGAACCTCTAAATTGGTTAAATACTGAAAAGAACGTGTTTAAATAGTCTCTAGAGGTGGGATTAATAATTTTCTTCATGTAATTGGCCTTGTAATACCATTACTCCAATCCTAATCCCAAATCCCATTTGGGATTTTCCATTTCCTCATGTTTATGTATTAATAATATAAATAGAATAATATTTATATTATAACATCACATTAATTATTTTAAAAAATAACTATTATTTAATTAAATATTTCAAATATAAATAAGAGAAATCCTTTTTTATAATAAACATAAACATTTTTACACATGGACTAATCACATTAGTCCAAAAATCCTAATTACCATTATATTATGTGTGACCCCGATGAACCTTTTTAAAGTTATAATTGATCATGAATCTCATTCATAATTATAAACTAATATTAGTATCTAGAAACACATCATAGCTACTTAAATTATAAAAGGGTTTGGTGTGATATAATCTACCACATTTCCATTAGCAAAGTTCTTGTGTCCTTAACATAGAGATTAATCATGAGACATGGATAATGTTAATCCCATATGGTTTACCTCTTTTTATAAATTATTAAACTGAATAAATCTTATGTAATTACATCACATGTAATTATAATTTCATAGTCACACATTTATTGAGTCAAATCTCAATTGAGGGTTATGTGTCATAACCAATCATATGGGTAGACACATCCTATCTTGGTTAATATAATCCTTCCACTTGATTAGTTTCATGCCCAATTACCTTTTATTAAGAAAAATTCTAAATTAAATTTCGATAGGTATCAAAGAATGAAACCTCACAAGTAGGGAACCTATTTGATAATCTCAATTCCTAGGATCCATATCCAATGTTCAATTAAGTAACACCATTGACACATATATAAAAATCCATATGGTGTAATTTAACTGGGTCAATATTAATACAAGTACACCAAAATATATCCTATGAGTGATTAGTTATATTTCTACATAAGTGATCCTGCTCATATAAATCCTAACTTATCATCACAACCCAATACAATGATTAGCAATCAATAATAACCTGATAATACATATATTTCAGGGGGGTTTATCTTATCATATCTCATGTTATATATAACAAAAATAAATTAATGATCAATTATTACCATTAATGTAATACCTGAGGTCATACTATAATAGGTAAATATTGCATCCCAAGACAATTTCCAACGCACATCCTATTATTTTATTATTATAATAGAAATAGATCAGGGTTACATTTCAATGTGAAATTTAGAAATATTATAAATTTAATTAGATAAAATGGATGTAATTTTTTATTTTATAATTTTAAATTTATAATAGATTTATTATTATGGATTTTTTAGAAAAGTTTATTCTTGGGTGAATAGTTAAAAATGCCGATTTATATAAAACTGTCAATTATTTTCTTTAAAAAGGTAATCTAAAAGTATTATTATATTTTTTATTTGGTTTTAAAGTAACATAAGATCCATTTTATTAAATATAATATAATTAATTTCATATAAATCATCATTATATTTGGTTTTTGTATAAGATTATTTTTATGCTTAAAACGCATTTTTCTAAAAAACGTTTTTCATTACATTTTGAACACTTATATTAAAATTAATTTATGAAAATTATAAAAATTAAATCTTGAAAAATAGATATCATATTTTGAATCTATAGGTTCAAATTTATTAATGAGGACAATTTTATTTTTTGTTATTATGAATAGTAACATTGGTAAAAATGTTGTCACCGTGGTAAAGGGATAAAACGGGTTAATTAAGGTTAAAACCATGTTATAAGGTCATAAAATCTCATATTTATTATTATTATATGATCATATTTCAACATGTATCACCTTATGTTCTAAATTTATTTTTTAAAATTCTAATTATTTGTGAGTAAGACACTTATAATATTTTATAGTTAAGAATAATTACAAGTGTGACACTCACCTCACTTATAAAAATGCACTCACTCGCATCTCTTATTCACACCACTTAATACATTTATCTCAACCAACATATACTAAGATAAATTTCCAATATAACTTCTCCCATCCAATATTACCTATTCTCACCAAACAACAATCCTATAAAGCTTAAGATGTAAGCTAGAGGTAGTTTTCCAAAGAACAGTATAACTCTTAACTGAGTGTTTTCGTGTTTATTTATTCTTCTATATCCTTAAAATATTATATAAACAAGTTGATATGATAACATCATTATCTTAAATATATTGAAATTTTATTATTTTGATGAAAAACCCATTTTTCTATCTCATTTCCATCCTATGAAAAATGAAAATATCGCTCATGCATATGTACGACCCATCATCTCCTCAAAGTAGTGTAATTCATTTTTTATCACCACTTTACTTATATAGTTATAAATATAAAACTAATGAATATATATAATATTTATAATATTGTTATGATTCTATAAATATAATATATCATCTACCTTCTTACCCTTCTGCCTATTTAAAAATGATAACGTTGCTCGTGTGTATGTGTGGATACCACCTCCATGAAATAATGTGATTAATTTTTCATATCCAAATTCCATGGATGAAATTAAAATTTTATTTAATGTATAAAAATGATAAATATTTTTGAGATAATGGAACCATGACCCCTTTGACCACATTCAATGCATCAATGTTATTTTGATGTTATAAACTAAAGGGCCCCAAAAATATCCAACGTGAACTTAACCGATTTACTAACTATATAAGACATGGTAAAAAATGAAATAAAATATGTTGTGAAAAGGGAGTAAACTTGAAAAATGTTATTAAGAAACTATAAAATTAATATATTTTTATTATATAGGAGTTAAATTATGTATGTGGCGAGTCAGGCTCAAGGTAAGGGTTTATTCTACAATCCCATTTTTATTCAGGATTATTCATGTTTAAATTTCCATTGAAGGAAATTATAAGAATTTTCTATTTAAAAGTCCATATATTTTATTTTTCTACCATTATATATTAATTTTACATATTTTCCTTTCATTTTACTCTCTTTCATAATTAAATGACTAGGAAAATGTTTTTAAGGAAAACTGACCTTATTTCCCCTTTTGGGCGGAAATCTTTCTCCTTCATATCCAGGTTCAATAAAATGTTTTCAATAATGTTTCTACTATGATACAATTATTTTTAAATTAATTTTCAACTATATTTGACTTACTTAAAAAGGTTTAAAATGAATCTTTTTGTTTTTTCTAAATGATGTACTTTTGAATTTTTACCAAAAATGTGAAAGGAATCTTTGTTTAAATGCTTACCAAATAAAAAAATTCCTCTACATCATAACTATAATTTACTTTGAAGCTTACTTTACAATTTTCCTTTGTATTTTTAATTAAAATAATTTTCTCAATATTCTAAAAAAATTATTTAATGTTTTATCAAAATAAAATGATATTTTTTCATGTTTTCAAAGAAATGAATGAATATTATTTTAAATTTATTTTTATCCATGTCAATATCCTTTGATAATTCTTATGTTTTACCGGGGATGTACTCTAATGATTCCATCCACCTTATTTCTCTAGATGGATTATGACCATGTTGTTTTATTTATTGACTGGGGGAAATATTAGAATTTTGTATGCTGGTTTTCAATAAAAAATTTTATATTGATTATGTATTGAATTTTTATTCATTTATTTTCTATTATGAATTCATTGGACTTTGTAAGTGAATTTTGAGGCCCGTTATAGTCCCTCGATGCATCAGTATGTTTCATGATATAAACTAGTTTGGGTATTTAGTATATGTATTACCTATTTATGTATGATGTCATGGCACAAGTCCTTAATGGTAAGATTATGACGTTCAAAATTATTCATTTTATCATTATAAAACTAGTTATTGTTATCCATGTAATTATTTATGTTTTTATGTAATATGTGGATATATTACCCGATTATGATATATTTGATTATTTTTTATCTCTACCATATTATTTGTGATTTATTTATTTTGTGATAGATTATGTTGTATTTTTCCCTTACTGGGCATTTGAGATCATCCTTTATTATGTTTTCCTTTCCCCAAGATACCAATAAGGAATCTATGAATGATTTTGGGGATATATTAGAAGAAATAATAAAATTATCATAATAAATTTTAAGTTGTATTTCATGTTTTGAAATTTAATATGAGGATCATGTATTTATATAGTTTCCCAATACTTCTAAATTATATAATCCTTCAGGATGTGATCTCTTATATCTTGTTCTGCTATAGTAAAATAACTATCAGATCTAGGTTACTAAAGTTGGGTTTTTATAGTTGGTATTAGATGAATTTTAGTATAAACCTTGGGAACCAGATTTAGTAAAACATATATTAGATAACATAACCCTTTTATAGATTATAAGGATTAGTCTAAGTATATGATAATAGCATGAATTTTTAATAAGTTATAGAATGTATAGTTTCCTAGAAATTACATCCATATCTAGATACTGATAAGTGGATGTGGTTGTGACACAGATGTGCCTGGGGTAAAAACCCTAAAAAATACAAGTTGAGTATCTACTCAATATTCACTTAGTGCATGATAAGTGGGATTAAGACTAAATACCTAGCTATACACTCCCATGGTATATGCTTTGGTTGATTCATATTCTCTTTATGAACCATTATGAATGATTTAAAAATATTGTTATGATTTAAATATATTCCTAAAGATACTAAGCTTATGATTCAAATATTAACTATGAATAAATTTTAAATTTATGTTTATTTTTACACTATATTTTAAAATTCATAATAATATAAGATAATCCAGTTTATTCCATTATTTAAAAAGGTTCTTAGTGGAAGGAATAGAAACTGTATCAATGCACATAGTCTTTATAGGGATTTCCCTCATGTGAAAGACAATGAAGTTAGAGATAAAGATGAATAAATTCTACCTATATTAGGTTGGTTGAATCAAGTCGTGACCAATATTCTTTACCATATGGAGTGGCATAAGGATCCTCAATATGGTTCAAGAATGTTGGATCACTTCATACAATAGAAACCTTTATAATTCAATGGGGATATTGATCCATTAGTAGTAGAGTAATGGATCAAGTCCATGGAGAAGATATTTATTACTCTAGGAAGTGGTGAAAGAGAGAAATTTATCATATAATTTTATCATCTTAAAGGAGATGTTGATCAATGGTGGTCATTGATCTATAACACTAAAGAGTCGGAGAAAATAGATAGTATATAGTGGGATATTTTTAAGGATATATTATTAAAAAAATATTTCCACATGAGTAATCAGATGATATAGAGAATAAATTCCAAAATCTAAGGGAAAAGGGAAGGATAAAATGTTGTCGAACATGAAGATAACTTTACAAAGTTAGTAACTCATGTTTTAGATTATGTACACAATTTAAGAAATAATATTGATCGCTGATTTGATGGGATAAATACTATCTTTCAAAGTCCATTAGTCTATTGTAAATTTTTATTATAAGAGGATATAGCATAAAGTAACATCAATATAGAGAAAAAATCCTCCAAGTATTATTTTTACCAAGTAAAACAAGAAAAGAAATGGGCAGTTAAGAACTCTGAAAAAATAAATACAACAAAATGGAATAAGGGAATGGTGGAGTTTTAAACTTGAAATAATTTTATAAAGAAATATTGTGGATAATGAATAAAGTATACGGGATTTTTCTTTAAGTTTGAATAGAAATTACATTAGGATTTTGATTACAAGGGTAAGAAAGAAGTTGTCAATTTTCAATGCTTCAACTATAATAAGATAGAGAAATATTCATAGAATGCCCCAAGTGTTAAGTTAATTTTCCTAAAAAATACCAATGGATCGAGGACATGATTATGTGATCAATACAGTTAAGGTTGAAGTTCCTAAAGATATGGTGGTATATAATTTGATCATAAACTAAAATTTAGATCATGTTTTATTTGATTTTGGATTTTAATAAACCTTTATATATTCCATATTTTCTAATAAAATTATATATTTTCCTAGAATTATAAAAAAATGAGTTATCTATAAAGAATCCTAGTGGAAATATTATTGTAACAAGGATATTTCAATAAGTTCCCATTATGACACATAGACATACCCTATTTGAAAACTTGATTATTATATTAATGGTTGAATTTGATATAATCATTAGTATGGATTGGATTTCAAAATATAATAAAAAATATATATTTCTAGGAGGAGGAGATTATGATTAATGATAGATATGTGGAATCCATTATCTTCATAGGAGAAACTACATTATCTAAATCATTTCTAGATCTATCTCTAGTAGCGCTCCTTAATGAGATTCTTAGAGAATAAGATCAAATTAAACCTATGAATGGGAAAGGTATCCTTAGAATAGAGTATGTACCTATTGTGTAGGAATACATTGATATTTTTTCTAAAGAAATACCTAGGCATCCACCTAAGAGTGAAGTTGAGTTTTCCATTAATATCATCCCTAATGAAAAAAATATATCTAAGATTCCCTACAGTATTTTCATAGTGGAATTAGTGGAACTAGAGATACAACTACAAGAGATGTGTGATAAGATATTTATATGATGTAATGTTTCACTATGGGGAGCCCCTATTCTTTTTGTTAAGAATAAATATGGTAATATGAGGTTATGCATCAATTATAATGAAATCAATTTTATTACTATAAATAAAAAGTATCTTCTTCCCTGCATTGATGACTTATTTTATTAACTTCAAGGAGCTCAATATTTTTCAAAGATTGGGCTTCATTATAGGTATAATAAACTTCAAGTAAATAAGGAGGATATTATAAATATGGAATTTCGTATGAGGTATGGATATTGCTAATATACATTAATGTAATTTGGATTAACTAGTGTAACATCTCTTTTATGGATTTGATGAACAAAGTATTTCATAATTATTTGAAAATTATGTTGTGGTATTTATTGATGATATCATGGTATGCTCAAAAATTTATGATGAGCATAAGATTCATTTTTAAATCATTATTTAGATTCATAGAGAAAATGAGTTCTAAAGAAAATTTATCAAATGAAAAAAAAATCTTTATAAATTTTCTTTTATTTTTCATATTGTATATAAGAATATAATATCATTTTATCCTTTAAATAGAAAGTCAATTATGGAATATCCAATTCCAATGAATATAATCGAGGTACGTAGTTTCCTTAGATTAATAAGTTATTGTTGATGATTTTTTAAAAAAATTACCTGATTAGCTAATCCTTTAACCATGTTGACATGTAAAGGGATTAAGTTCATATGGTTAAAATAATTTAAAGAAATTTTTAAATAATTAGATAAAATATTTTTCAGTGAAATGATATGGAATTTACCATCAGGAAGGGTGGATTTGTGATATATCATGATTCATCGAAGAAGTGACTTAGATGTTTCCTTATATAAAATGATAGAGTCATTTCCTATGAATCAAGGTAATTAAATATACTTGAATATAATTTTCCAACCCATGATCTTAGGTTTGAAGGAGTAATATTTTCATTGAATATATTGTCATGACCTGGCCTATTGGGGCCCACCTAGTCCGCAACATGCTGAGTGTGACACCCCAAGCTCATCTCCAATAGGCCAGGGGATTACGATAATAACTAAGAAGGTATAAATGAAAACATAGGCCTTAGTATAAGTACCTGTATTCACACACAAAACCATCTCCATGAAAAAGTGTAGAGGAATAATAAAATACTACAACATCTAGAGTACAATAATGCATACAATAATCTCTTAGGAATACATCAAAGTGAGAAAATATAAATCTAAGCATAAGAAGAGAAAAAATACATGACCAACCAGAAATGAGGTTCCAAACTGAAAAAAAAAAAATAGGATAAAGAAAAAACTAAATAGATCTTGGCTCCTGATTCCCAAGTCTGATCACCAAACATGGTCAATGCACCCAAGTACAGCTAGGATCCACCGATGTCACCATCGATCTATTATACATCTTCATAAGACATGAAATGTGTGATAAATTCCCATTTATTTTTGAGTATATACATACACATTAGGATTCTCCAAAAACCAAAAGGGAGCAATAAAAATATAGAATAGAATACAGCTCAATCCATAGAAATGGGTAAGTGAAACCCAGCATATATGCTCATAAAGAAACCCAGAGGAGAGATAAAGGGGATCTCTATCTCCACATCCCAACTAAGAATGATGAGTAAAACTACAGCTCTAAAGGACCATCTTCGAAATCCATCATCATGAAAAACCTCAAAATAATCCAATTGGATGGTCCCACTCCTCATTATTGCACTCTATAGATGAGGGAACACTCACTCCTATAGAGGACATGCTCGCTTCTGGAGCTTGAAGATGTGGGAGTACCACTCTCTAGATAGAGGACCCACACTATAGAACCCCAGAACACCCTGAGAGGAGAGGGGTGAATCAGGGTGTCAAATTTTTCTTTTAAAACAATGGATCTTATTCCCATGTTGGTAGAAACACGTTAAACATGTATGATGGATTCGATCAACAATAAAATATTCGCATGAATAAGTGAAACATATTAGTTTTACTTGGTTCACCACTAAGGTCTAGTCCAAGGATCATACGTCGACAGTGTGTTTATCCTACCTAAATCCATTAATCATCACTAGATGTGGAATATATAATTTTTGACACAATCACTCTATACCAGGAACACTACCTTCACAATGTTTTAGGGTATCACACTCTATCCCTTGGAACGCTTTCATTGACTCCCCCTAGCTCACTTCATTGGGTGAAGTCTTACTCAGTTTATCAATTTGAAGATCGCTTCAATGGATTAGAATTTAATTCTTTTTCCCTATATAGAATGAGATTCTACTTGCATTTTATACCTAAGTTTATGCTCTTTGAAAGCCCTGTCCACTTAAACCTGATGTTCAATACTACCTTTCGCGAATCTCCTCACGAATATCGCAACCTTTGTGAATCTCACTACCTTCGAGTAATACTACCTTCGTGAAATATCACTTCCTTCGTAGAAAAAACATCCTTTGTGAAGCTCACTAAGTCAACACGGAATAACCCATCATAATGAATCACCCTTGAATCAAAATCATTGGCATCAATCAAGACTAATAGTCTTTTTCCAATTCTCAAGCTCGCATAGACATCCAGATTCGTGAAGCTCCCTTAGCTTTGTGAAATCAGAGTGCTTTTAGATTTTCCTTGAAAAAAAATCATTTAAATGAAGTTGGTGTAGAATCATATTTATAGGCTTAGATTTTGTAATGCTCCACCACCTCTTACCACATTTCATGGATCTTTCAAAAATATATTTTTGGTGCTCCTCCTGTTGCAAAGCTCCATGGAAATTTTCTATTCATTATGCTTGTCTTAATCATAGTGATTTCCGTTAAAAACTTCATGCCATCGCGAATCTCCAATTATTATAATCTCAGAGATCATCGTCATCATTCATGATGCTCTAATTCTTCATCATTCATGATGCTTTTTGCTATCACATAGATCACCATTAACTTTCTTTGATCCTTCGCAAAACACAATTCACGAATCCAATCTTTACAAAACTCATGCCCTTTATATATTTTCATAAGGCCTTAAAGGAAATACAATATTCACAATGAAATCCATCCTACAAATTTTAGACCCCAAAAATTTGGCAAACACTATAAATAATTCCACCTTCAAAACTATTGTTAATTTGAACTATAATATCCCTTTTCATTCAAAATACTTGATCTTCCATGTGAGGTTTGACAAAAAAATAAAACTATACTCTATTTTCAGCAAAGAACAGGCTTAGTTCCATAAATCTCCCCCTTTGGGTTTGTTGGAAATCTGCATATAAATTAAATGAAGTACAAACCATTATCAAAACCTGATACGCAAGAAACAAATCATCCAACACTCTAAGTCTATGTGAGAAAATCTCGGTTTAGAAAACAAGAGGAGCATGAAATAGGTTCTCAGGTCTTGGAATGATTAAAGATTCCCAAGATAAGATCTGAATATTTCCTCATAAAACCAAATTGTTTTCTACATTATCATTCTCCTACTTTGAAAATAATTTTACAACTTTATAACTCATCATTCTACCCCTTTGTAACTCATTCAATTTTTCCATTCTTCACTCTCCTACAACCAAAAAACCTTAAATTTTTCATTTTCATTTTCATTATCCACCTTTGTACCATTGAACCATTGAATTTATCCATTCTCCACCATTTCTAATAAACCCAAAGAGCTTAAATTTGACTTGTATAGCTCAAAACATACTCCCCCTAGATTTTATCTCCCCCATAAACCTGCATCACTTTAAAAAAACAGATTAAAACAGTTAATTCAACTAGGGATAGGGGATACCTCATAACCTCCTCGTGCACTAGGAGGTGGTTGAACATCGAGGTTCAACCGATTCTTCTCAAACACATGTTCTAACAATGTCTTGGTCAGTATTTCATCCACTTGATCATCAGTTCTGACATGATCCATTTTAATCATGTCTTGTTCAAATTTTTCCTTGATGAAGTGATATCTAATTTCAAAGTGTTTCATACAAGAATGTTGAATAGGATTATTTTTAAGATTAATTGCACTCTTTTTATCATAGTGAATCATTGTTTTCTATTTCACATCATCACCAATATTAGTCAGTTTTTGCTTCATCCAAAGTATCTGAGTGCAAGCCTTTATAGCGGAGATATACTCAGCTTCAGGAGTACTAACAGAAGTACTTTCCTATTTCTTACTCAACAAACCTACAATTTTCTTAACAATAAATAATTATCTACCAATTGTGGACTTTATATCTACTACATCTATAGCACAATCAACATTAGAAAATTCCAACAGTTCATTACCTCTTTCTGTAGAAAAGTATAATCCATAATTGTGAATACCTTCAATGTACCTCATGATTCTTTTAACTGTCTCTGTAAGTTCTTCCTTCAGATTACTTTGAAAGAGAACTGTTAGGCATGCTGAAAATAAAATATCTATCTGAGTTTTAGTTGAATATAATAATTTTTTTATGATTCTTTGATACATGTTGGGATCTACAGAAGTCCCATCCTCATGCTTTCCAAGTTTAGTTCCAAAAATAATCGGATTCAACATTGGTTTGGAGTTGTGCATATTGAATTTCTAAATAAAATGTCTGTCATAATTTTCCTGAGAAATAAAATTGTTTTTTCCTCTGAATCGCTTGCATCCCCAAGAAGTATGTGATTTCTCTAATCATAAACATTTCAAATTCTGATTTCATGTGATTAAAAAATTTATCCACTGATCCCTACCTGCTTCTTACAAATATAATATCATCCACGTATATTAGTACTATAAATTTATCTTCCATATAATTTTTTACATAGATATTGTATTTGAAACATCTTCTTTTTAATTTTATCTTCTTCAGATAAGAATCCATCCGAGATTACCATGTTCATGGTGCCTACTTCTTCCAAATGGAGTGTTTTTTTTTTCAATCTGCATACCTTTTATTCATTATTTCCAGCCAGAAATTCCATTGGTTGTTCAATGTATACTTTCTATTCAAGAAATCTATTCAAGAATTCTATTTTGACATCCATCTGATAGAGTTTTTATATTCTTTGAATTCCTATAGTAAATAAAAAAACTGATCAAATCCAATCTTTCTATTGGAGAAAATGTTTCTTCAACATCAAATCCCTCTGCATTTGAATATTTTCCATGTCCACTGAAACTAATTTTTCAGTGAAATGATTTTAAAACAATTTCTAGAATAATCAGGTTTAATAATAATTGAAATAATGATTCTAGAATCTTCTTCATCATTCTTCATTTTTCTCCCCCATAAGGGAAACACTTCTCAGCATCTTCATTATGGTGAATCTCATAAATACTAAATTTCATGAAATTTCAGTATGGAGAATACACTAGAATGTGTCTTCAAATTTTGATTGTCTATATTGGATAACCTTCACAACATCACCAAGGATAATATTCTTGAACACTTGTTCTCCCAAATACCATAAATAAGATCAAGTGATGATGGTACCTTCTTTATCCTAAATGTCAAGAATAGAAAGTCTATATATTCATAAAAAAATGATCCTCCATCATATCTATATTTGAATATCGAATTAAATAATCATTCAAATATGGTGACTTCTTTAGCTTGGCTATCAAGAATTGACAGTCCTATCTTCTTCTCAGGTTCTCCCCCTAAGAACTTGCTTCAACTTTAATTCCATTCATTATAAACAAAAATAAAATACAAAAAAGATTAAGGGAATAAGATGGATCCTCATTACTTCCTCAATATGAACTACATAGTTGAGATGTTTTTCTCAACCAATTTGTTCCATTTACTCTAGAGTTTAAGATTGTATATATGAACATATGCTCAAATTTATGTTAAGGTAGCATGGATATCTTCACATACTCTTCTAATTTGTGTGGAGAATTTTTCTTCTTAACAGCCTTCATGGATGATACATTCTTACTTCTCTCAAGGACTGCTTATTTTTCTAATAGTAAGGTTAAACAACCTTTTTAAATGTGAACAGATTTTTTACATCTCTTGCAGTACTTCTTTAACACATGAGTTTCTTTTTGTTTGAAAACTCCCATTCACTTTGACTTCATCATGTAGAATCTTTTCTTTTCCTTTTTCATCAGCCTTATCATGTTCATCTTTATATTTCCTCATTCATTCCAAATATTTTGTCCAAATAACTAACATGTCATTAGGAACTATTGTAGCAAGTTTGGATCTTTTATATGGGTTCATTTGAGTGGAATCCCTCTTAGTAGTTATTTAGGATGAACTACCCTTCAACTTCTTGGATTTAAAGTCCAAGGCCTTCTCAGCTTCCTCACTTATGATCTTCTTGGGGGATTTTGTGTTCACAATATTCTTCTAATTTTTTCCCAAGGAAGATTCTTCATACTTTTCCATCATTTTTTGTCTTATTTCTATATAAAAAATTAATTAATGTTGATATAATCATATACCAACTTTGTGACCACTTTCATTGTATACATCACAGTTGTTATCAAGATTAACAAATCTGTTTATAGTAAAAATATTCTTTTGGACCTATAGATGTTACTTATTTATCTCTGGATTCTTCCCCCATTAGATAATCCTATTTTTTGCTTTTAAATTTTAAGGATTATACCAATAATTTAATGCACAGTGCCCAAATCTATTGCAGCACCAACATTGACCCAAAAATCTTAATTTCTTTATATCTCTTGTATAAGTTTGTTGGATCTTCTTCGTGACTTTTTGATCTCTCTATGGGAAACCTACTTCCATACTCTTTTTCCTATACACCCTAGTCATGGTGGTAGTTTTCTTATATCCTTTCTTCATCCATAATTGTCTATTATTTTTATTAAAACCTACACTCTTCATTATAATAGGTTTAGAGGTATTAACATAAGCTGGTTTTGATGGTACCTATTTCTTCTCAGTTGCTTGAGATAGATCATCAAAAGATGTAAAGATCTTCTTATCTCATGTTGGAGGTCTTTAGGATTTATAATACTTTAGTGAGTATTGAGTAGAAAAAAAAATTATTTCCTTCTTTTGTATGATATCAATATATTTCTTTTCAAGATTGACCAACTGGGATTCCAAATCTAGATATTTCATATTGAGGATGATTTTATGATATTCAATCATAATAATATTTTCTTCACAATCCTTCTTCATTCTAACAAATTCTTATTCATGAATATTAACTTTATTTTGAATCAAGGAGTCAAGTTCCTTGATCTTATTGTATATTTCATCCAATTGTAAACCCTTTACATCAGTGCTATTTTTCAATTTCTATTTAAGTGCATGGATATTTTCTTCAAGAGACTCTTTCACTACCTATTTCTATTCAAATTATTTGAGGTATTTTGTGAAATTATTTCAAGTTTCCTATTTGTTTATTCAAAGTTTCCAACCTTTCTGGAAAGATTTAATCATTCAAGAATTTTTCCTTACAAGCCCTTTTCCAACGAATCATCTTCTCCCTCTAGCTAGGTGATCTCTTCCTACATAAATTAAAAGATTCTACAAAAAAATGAAACTCTTTATTTGGGAAAATCATTTAGATATTTTATTAATCTATCAATTCCAAATTCATGTGAGTTTTTAGATTGATCATCATTCTCACTTGTTCTAGGATTTTTATTTTGAGAAAAAAAATAAAAGGTGCTAACACATACCTCCTGGTCACTTGGAAATTTTGATTTATATGAGGTAGAAGTATTGTCCTTTTCATTGGTGGAAACCTAATACACCTTCTATTTACCTTCCAATCCTGATATATCTTATTTTCATAAATTCATGGAGAACAAGATACTACCTCTTACTTAGATAAGTTAGACTTATTCAACCATCTCTTCTCTTTCCTTTTCCCTTTAATCATGGTCTTAGTGGATATAGAATTCAGCTCAGAGATAACAAGATCTTCATCAAAACTAAACTTCATTTTTTTACTTAGGAAATAAACTCAAATATTCAACAGAGAATAGATTTACTATAGAGTATCCAACATACGTGAAAATTTCCCCTGATGCCACTTATAGAACCCCAAAACACCCTAAGAGGAGAGGGGTAAATCAGGGTGTCGACTTTTTCTTTTAAAACAATGGATCTTGTTTCAACATTTTTAGGAACTCATTAAAACTGTATGATGGATTTGATCAGCAATAAAAAATTCACATGAAGAAATGAAATACATTAGTTTTACTTTGTTCACCACTAAGGGATATTCCAAGGAGCATATGCCAACACTGTTTCAGTTCTACCTAAATCCACTAATATTCACTAGATATAGAATGCAGAAGTTTTGAAGAAATCACTCTATGTCAGGAACAATACCTTTACAAGTTTTTAGGGTATCATATTGTATCCCTCGGAACACTTCTATTAACTCTCCCTAGATCACTGCCTTGGGTGAAGTCTTACTCAGTTTATCGACTTGAAGGTCACTTCAATGGATTGGAATTAAAGTCTTTGTCTCTATCTAGCATGAGACTCTGCTTACATTGTATATTTAGTTGATGATCTTTGAAATAACTATCCACTTAAACCTAATGTTCAATACTGCCTTTCGTGAAGCTCTTTCATGAAGCTCGCTGCCTTCACAGAACAAACTGTCTTCGTGAAGCTCAATTCCTTCGTGCAGAAAACTATCTTCACGAAGCTCACTAAGTCAATGAGGAATACCCCATCATCATTAAGAACCATTTAATCAAAATTATTAGCATCAATCAAGACTAATAGTATTTTCATGATTCTCAAGCTCGCATTGACATCCAGATTGGTGAATCTCCCATAGCTTCACAAAATCAAAGTGTTTCCATATTTCCTTGAAAAAAATTCATTAGAATAAAGTGGGTTTAGCCTCATATTTATAGGCTTGACCTTCATGATTATCCACCGCCTCTTATCACATTTTTTAGATCTTTCAAAAACATCTTCACAGTGCTCCCCCTATCACAAATCTCTATAGAAATTCCCCATTCGCGATGCTCGTCATAATCACAGTGCTTTCTATCAAAAACTTTATGTTTTCATGAAGCTCCAATTCTCTTAATCTCAGAGATCACCATTATTATTCACAATGATCCAATTATTCATCATTCATTATGCTCTTCTTTATCACATAGATCACCATCAAATTTCTGTGATCCTTCTCCAAACACAATTCACTAAGCTGATATTTGGGAAACTCATGACATTTTCATATTTTTATAAAACCTTAAAGAAATCAACTTTTCTCAATGAAATATATCCTCCAAATTTTGGACCAAAAAATTTTGAAAAACACTAGGAAACGACACCACCTTGAAAACTATTGTTAGTTTGAACTGTAAGATCCCTTTGCTTCCAAACTCCCTGATATTCCATGTGAGGATTGACAACAAACACAAATCATACTCCATTTTCAGTAAATAACAGCATTGGTTCCAACACACACCCTATTTTAATAAGGGTGAGTACCAACTCTACCTATACAAAGACTATAGGGGACATGCACCCTAGTGTGATAGGGGAGTACTGACCCCAGCATTTCTATAATGATCCTTCCCAATAACTGCCATCAGTCAAGTGTCACTTAAAAAATCATCACATTCATAACACTTCACATCATATCTCATATTCCACAATGAATGCTACCATCATTTCCCATGTGGAAAACTACTCAAGATAGGTTACTCATGGTCTAAAATTTAATCCCTGAAGAAAGAGATATAAAAGGTAGAAGTTTCTGGGCGAAGAACATGGCATATACATGGGGTCACATGGTGTGTGTCCTAGCCTTATCACCAAGGCGTGTTATCCCTTGGAAACATCTTGTAATCCATGGCATATAACATGGTGCTTATAGGTGATACATAGTGTGTCTCGACCACCCAGGGCTTTCCTGTGTCCTCTAGACCTGTGCCCATGTACACTGGTCATGCTTGTGTACACTAGCCATGTCTGAGTACATGGTCGTTCTCATGTACTCTGGTCATGTATGTGCGCATGTCCATGTACATGCCCATGTACTCCCAGAGTTCATTCTAAGCTTCTAAAATAGTGTGTAAGATACATACATAGTGTGTGATCCTTATATTCACTAAAAACCCTATCCACTATAGTTGGGGGACTACACAACATGTGTTCTTCCGAACTACACATCGGGTAGTCGGGTTTTTCATAGGTAGAAAATCTTGATCTTCATTCGGTTTCCTGATCCACTATTTCCACCAAAATCCTTAGTGTTTTACCACCCAAAATCGAAGGTGTCATTGATAAACATCGATATCCATAATATTTTTGTTGGATATTAGAAATCTAATTGCCTATGTGAAGTTGTTGCGCCTCCCATATCTGCTTCAGATTCCAAATACATGGATCCATCACCTGTATTCCACATCAATCCTTGATCTATCTACAAAATATTTATCCATAAATCATTCACACTACCACCATGAATTTTATTGTTTTATCACACTTAAACCCACCTCAAAAATGTTGAACTATGACCTTGTGGTCTAATAGTAAATAATGTGATTAACAGTGTGGGAAAATCATAAGAATGAGGTAAATCCATTATTAGACAATGAAATTATGTACAATGATCATAAGATGGTTAAAATAGAGGTGAATCATGAAACAATATATAAAATTTTTAATCAGGCTTCAACAATATTTAATTTGGTTCGTGAAATTCATGGGATCAAAGATAAATTAAGAAGATAATCAAAAATCCATGTTCAATAATCAAAAATGGTGGAAACCATAAAAATAATAATCCCTACCTAAATTATGGATCGATCATTGGTGAATAAATCATCCTACATATATGAAGAATAAGATTTTCTACATTCATCATCTTTCTCACAATTTACCTCAATCTGTTCATCAATTGGCATCCTTAGGTTTTATAATGCTAATGAAGAATTATCCTCCTCTAAAATCCTCCCACAATTGTGTGGATAACCCTATAAATTTTCCATAATTGGGTATTTTTAAGGGAGGTTTAGGTTTTTGGTTATTTAATAAAAATAAATAATTTATTTATTTATTTTATTAAACGTACCCACCAATAGTCACCTCTAACAGAACATTCGACACCAACCAACCTTATGTCATGCTTAGGGTAAACCCCGCATTCTAGAATCAACCATGGTCTCAGAATTCCCATCTGGGATCTCAAAAAACAAGAAAACTATTTAAATTGAAAGGATTCATGAACATGTTTTAAAATATATTAATATTTTTAATATATTAATTTTGGGGTCTCGAGACACCCAAACACCACGTCAGCTCCCAGAAAAAATCCAAATATATACATAGAAATATTCAAAGGACTGATCCAATAAAACCAGAGTCATTAAATTCTCCCCTCCTTCAAGGTTTTTCAACTTGAAAATCATAAGTTGAACAAAAAGGTAGAGGTACTGAGTATGTATCTAACTCTTACGCTCTTAAGAGCTCTCCTGTATTCTCCTTTGCTTCCAAATAGCACAGAAAAAATGAATGGTCTATCCACATAGGATTCCCTCCTACCGATCCTCAATCTCCATTGGGTACTCTATAAAAGTGGCTCCATCCTTGATGTCTATATTCCCCCAATCAATAAGGTGCATCTGGTCATGAAAGTATCTCTTCAATTGTGACACATAGAAGACATCGTGCACTTGGTCTAATTGTGGGGGAAAGTCTAAGTGGTAAGAAACCTCACCAACCCTCTATAGGTTATTGAATGGATCGATAAACTTTAGGGATAGCATACTTCCCTGGTTGAATCTCAACAATCCTCATTTTGGGGAGACCCTTAGGAAAACATGGTCTCCTTGCTCAAATATAAAAGGCCTATGACATCAATTTTCATAAGATTTTTCTATGCTTTGGGTTTTCCTCATATGATTTCAGATTATATGAACCTTATCTCTTATTGCCTACAATATCTTTGGCCCTATAAGAGATGTCTCACCAACCTCAGTCCAACATAAGGGTGAATTGTAGGGTCTCTTGAATAGGTAATATAAGGGTGTAATGCTGATAAAATAGTGATAGTTTTTATTATAATAAAACTATACCAATGTAAATTTATCCTCCCAAATCCAGTTGAAGTTTAACACATATAATCTTAGAATATTCTCCAACACTTGGATAGACCATTCATCCTACCCATCTTTCTAGGGGTGAAACATCGTTCTCATAAGAAGATGGGTCCCAAAATCCTACTATAATCCCCTCATTATGTGAACTGAGCATCACTTTTGGAGACAATTATCAAGGGTACCTCATGAAGCAAGATGATATCTCGCACATAAAACTTCCCCAAACTCTCAACCAAACTCTACTCTTATATTGCTACAGATATTATGAGTTTCTGGTCATCACCATGAAACCTTATGATGTCATCTTGGTATAGTAGGATTCTCAGGACCACTCGCTCAGCCATGATATTCATCTTATTACAACACCAAGATGAAGTCATAAGATTTCATCATGATGACCAAGTGTTCCCATGAGAAACTCTCTCCACCAAACGCCATCTTTCACTATTGCAAGATATGTGATATCGAATAATCGCTCCTAGTATGAACCTTTAGAAATAGATGCTAGGATAAAGTATCAATAGGGAGATATATCTCTAACATGAGGGGTGTGGAGATGAAGTAATGGATTGCACCTATTTCTATAGGTAATAGAGAAAGATTATAAAAAAATAGATCATACCTCGAATCATCTCGTGAGATACCTAGTCGTAACCCTCTATATCATACAGCTACCCATTGCCTCAATTTCTAGATCTTTGAACCTAACATAGGCCACCTAGTGGTGGTGTTGGTGGAATTAGCGCATACTATCTCCCTCAAACAACAACTCCTTCCTCCAGAGCTTTGCTTTTTCCTCTTCCAACATTTCCTCCTTAGGGTTCACCCTGACCACTCCTGGGAGATCCCTAATCACAGCATTGTCTCTTCCATGGTGGTACATCCAATGTCTTCCTACCCTCCTCTAAATTTATCAATAGAAAACCATGATCCATGTGAACTCACCTATAAAAAGAATAGCATCATCCCTCTCTTGGATGAATAGATCCTCTATGTGATCCTAAAGCTAAAAATCTATGTATCTGAGTCCGGGAATGAGTATGTCACCTGTGATAAGACACTGAATTATCCTGATTGCTAGCTATTGTGAAAAACTCATCCCCATGATGGACACTTCTGACTCTAGGAACCTAACATCCATCTTATAGGGATATCTATATCACCAAATTCTACTCTTTCACTCTATCATAGGTAGGAATTCATAAGGAGACAACGTTGGTACAGATGTCTCTATGGATACACTGCTCAAACTTAAACACCCAGAAGAATCCATCTCATAATATATTGAGGGTGTAATTCATGAGGTCAGTGAACCTTGTGAAATACTCAACAACTTTCATATCACCCTACTACAGCTCAAGAGGATTCTAAATCCACACATAGCACAAGTACAAAGGTAAATACTCATAAAAAATAGTTGTTGGAAGTATAATAGTGAGAGCATTGTATTATCATGGGTCTGTGTCATTAGACTCCATCATTTCCCTACTTCCCCATGAAGAAGGGTGGCCAAAAGCACAACCATATGATCGTTTAATGTCTAAATAATATAGAAGACTTAGATCATCAACTCAATCCAATATTTCATTTCCTTAGGGTCTGGATCACAATGAAACCACTCATCAGTCTCTAATGTTGGAACTCATGTAGTTTTCTAAGCCTATATGAATCATCATCTTATCCTACTAGGACTATACACTACTCAACATGAAGTGGTATTTCTCCCTACCTGCTTGGAGGTAACACATCATGAGATGACCCTTGAACTGAGGCCTCATCACTCAAATGATTATTTTCATGATCCTATATTGGTAACCTAGCCAGATATCTTCATGGAGGCATACAAAGAGTGATCAAGACATACCAGGGTTAGATAATCATGTATATGGGGAGATTACTTGAGAAGGATAGTCAAAGTACTCAATCCTATATTATGTGTGTACCATTTTTTCCCTACAACATATGTCTCAGTATGTCGATTCGATAAGTAGGTAATTAGAGTCTTGGGGAATTTATACATTAGTCACTACATCAACACTGAGTTATTTAACCTAAAAGACACACTTGAGACAATCTAACACTATTTACCTAAGTTCCCAACCAATCCTCACTATGATTAAAACTCTAAACATAGACCCAAGAGTGAACCACCTCTAAATCTACTCTATTATGACCTAACTTATTAGGTCCCACCTAGCCAGTGGCATGCCAAGTGTGAAACCTTAATCCCACCTCCAATAGATGGGGGCTAGAAACAAGCACTGAGAATGCCTAACTAAAATGGGTCCCTTTTCTCAAGTACCTATATACACACACACAACCATCTCCGTGAAAAAATGTATTGAAATAATAAAAGACAGCGATGTCTAGAGTACAACCATGCATGCAATAATCTATAGCGAATACATCAGAGTATGAAAATATAAATCCAAGCATTAAAAAAGGAAAAATACATGCCCAACCAGAAATGAGATCCCAAACTACAAATGGATAAAATAAAAATTTGAGAGATCACAGGTCCGGATCTCTAAGTCTGACCACTAAGTGCATTCAATGCAGTCAAGTACTGTTATGCTCTACCGATTCCATCATCAACCTATTTTTCATCTTTATAAGACACAACACATGTAGGAAAACCCCATGTAGGTGTGAGTATATACATATCCATTAGGATTTCCTAAAATACACAAGGGAGAAACATAAATATACAATATAAGTAAACTCAACCCATAGAAATATGGAAATGAAACCCAACATATATGATCATAAAGAAACACAAATGAGAGAGAAAGATGATTTCCATATCCATAGAATATACAAGAATTATGAGGCTTAATGTGTCTCTAAAGGTTCGTCTCCAATTCCCATAATCATGAATATCCTCACAATAATATGAGTGGAGGGTAATGCTCCTCGCTAATGCTCTCTACAACTGAGGGAGCACTCACTTTCATAGAGGACCCACTCACCATAGGATCTTGAATAATGTGGAGTAACACTCTGTAGATAGAGGATCTATGCCCTATTTTAGTAAGGGTGGGTACTGACTCTACCCATGAAAAGAGTATGGGGGACCTACACCCTAGTGAGACTAGGGAGTACCGAACCTTGTATTTATTTGATGGTCTTTCCCAATCATAGTCATCGGTTAAGAATCACCTAAAGAATAATCACACTTAAAACACCTCAAATAATATATTTTATTCCAAAAAGAAGGATATAATCACATCCCATGTAGAAAAATACTTATGATAGGATACTCATGGTCCAAAATCTCAGCCTTGAAAAAGAAGATACGGAAGGTCGAAGTTCTTAGGAGAAGTGCATGGTGTGTACGTGGTGTCACGCAGTGTATAACCTCACCTCTTAGCCTTGGAATGGAATCCATTAGAAATAAATTGGAATTCAGTTAATACTATATGGAATTTACAGGCAGTACATAGCATGTATCAACCACTCGAGTCCCACTTATGTCCTCCCAATTCGTGCTCGTGTACACTAGTTGTGCCCATGTACACTAGTTGTGTCTTGGTACATGTTCATTCCTGAGTACTCCGGTCATGCCCATGTGTATGGCCATATTTGTTACTTTTTAATCCTAGAGTACATTTTGATCCACCATATTAGGTTCACATGGTGTGTAAGGTTCATACAAGGAATGTGATCTTTTTCTTCACCTGGAACCCTATCTGATGTAGCTAGGGGACTACATAGCATGTGTTCTTCCAGAATACACACTGTATAATCGGGTTTTCCATAGGAAATAAAATATTTTATTCGTGTGTTTTATTAGTATTCCATTTATTCCATAATCATTGGTGTTTGACCACCCTAAATTGAAGGGGTCATCATCAAACATCAACCTCTAGCCTCCAGTGGTTGGAAATCAGAAATTTGATCACCTATGTAATGTCGTAGCACATCCTTCAATTCCTCTCATCACCATTATGGATTATAAATCTATAGATACATCACCCACATCCTACATCAATCCTTGATCCATCTGCAAACCATTGATCCATATGTAATTTGTACAACCGCATTGAATCTAGGGGTTCGATTGTCCTCGAACACACCCTGACAATGTTGAATTGTGACCCTATGGGCCAACAGTGAAGAATGCAATGAATGGTGGGAGGAAATCACGAGAATGAGGTAAATACATAATTGGATGATGTGATCATTTACAATGATCATAATATGGGTAAATAAGGGGTGAATCATGGAATAAAAGATAAAAATTTAATTGGGATTCAATAAGATTTAATATGGTTCATGCAATTCACAAGATCAAAGAAAATTAAGAAGATAATAAAAAATCCATTCTCAATAATCAACAAGGGAAAAAACATAAAAAATAAAGATTCATTCCGCAATTATGGATATATCATTGGTGAATAACACTTCCTCCGTAGATAAATAAGAATATCCAATGAATTCATTGTCTATCTCATGATCCACCTCAATCTGTTTATTGATCTATGTCCTTGGGTTTTCCAATGCCAACAAAGAACTCACCTCCTCTAAAATCCTCCCAAGGTTATGCAAAAAAACTCTAACAATTTTCAATAACTAGTTGTTTATAAGGTAGGATTAGATTTTGGGTTATTTAATAAAAAAAATAATTTATCTATTTATTTTATTAAATGCACCAGCAAATGGTCACCTCCCATGAAACATCTGATGCTAACCAACCTTAGGTCACTCATAAGGTAAACCTCACATTCTAAAATAAACCATGGTCTAATATTTACCATACGAGTTCTCAAAAAAATATAAATCCGTTTAAACTTGACCAATGTTCACATGTGCTTCAAAATATATTAATATTATTAATATAATAATTTTGGGGTCCTGAGACACCCAAGAACCATGCCAACTCTGAGGAAAAATCTAGATATATACATGGATGTATTCAATGTACTAATCCAACAAAACAATAGTCATCAAAAATGTGGAGGTATTACCTTTATCATGAAAGATGTGAAATATATACAAATTAAAAAAATTTGAAATGCATATTATCACATAAATATCTCAACATTAGGTAGATGAGATGGTTAATACTACTCAAGGATTATGATTTCTCAATACACTGCCACCATGGGAAGGTAAATAAGTTGGTTGATGAATTGTGTAGGAAATATCATGGAATTTTAACTAAAATTCAGATTGAAAAAGATTTAATATAATTGGTTTTAATAAATTTGGGTATGGTAATCATTAAGGAAGGGGAAACGTCACATTTATTCTAAATGATTTTTAAACTATCCTTATTAGAGAGAATAAAAATTTCCCAACTTTATGATATGAATATTCAAAAGAAAATCAAAGGAATGAATGATGGGAAGTTGGTAGACTTTATTTATGAAGATGGTATATTGAAATTTGGAAAGAGGTTATGTGTTTAATTTACATCTAAGCTAAAAATAGAATTATTAGATGAAGTTCATAGCTTAAAATACTTTATACACCTTACTAGCACTAAAATGTGTCGAGATTTGAAGGAGCATTTTTGGTGGGATAATATGAAATAAGAAATTAAAAACTATGTATCAAGATTCTTGGTTTTTCAATAGGTAAATGTTGAGAGACAAAATCCTAAAGGATTCATGCAACCTCTACCTATTCTTATGTAGAAATAGGATGATATTACTATGGAATTTATCAATGTATTTCAAAAGACTCTTAGAAATAATGATGTCATATGGGTTATTGTTGATCACCTTACTAATTCCACACATATCCTCACTATAAGGGAAGATCTTTCAATTTATCACCTTATTCTTCTCTATATTAATTAAGTTTTTAGACTTCATGGTGCACTAATTTTGATTGTATTCTATCATGATTCACAATTTACATCAAAATTCTAAAAGAGTATTTAGAATCCTCTCAATACCTAGCTACATTTGAGAACTTCCTATCATCATCGAACAAATAAGAATTCAAAAAAGTACTATTCAAACATTAGAAGATATGTTGAGGTCATTCTCATTTTAATTTCAAGGTATATGGGATTAGTATTTACCTTTTTTATAATTTTCAAATAATAATAGCATCCATTCAAAAATTAAAATGGAACCATATAAATCATTGTATAAAAATAGATTTCAAACTCCAAATTATTTGGAAAAGTTGTTTAAAGTAATCTCTTAGACCCAAATATCATTAAAGATACAATTATGAAAGTTAAGACTGTACAAAATCATAATAAGGCAACTCAAAGTAGACAAAAAATCTATACAGATAACTAAAGGAAATATTTATAATTTCAAGTGGGAGATAATGTTTTCTTGAATATACCTAAATATAAGGGTGTTATAAAGTTTTTAAAGAAAAGGAAACTAATTCATCATTACATCAGTCCTTTTGAAATTCTATAAATAATTAGATTTGTGACTTACAGTTTGATAATGGAACCTAGCCTCTCTAAATTTCATAAAGTGTTTCATGTCTCATTATTGAGGATGTACATGGTATAACCAATGCATGTGATCACTTATAAGGAAATATAATTGGTACTAAATTTATATTACTATAAAGGGCCTATTAAAATTTTTGACACTAAATAGAAAGTGTTTCAAGATCAAACAACTCGGATAGTGAGTGGTCATTAGAGAAATCAGAAATAAGAAAAGGCAATATGGGATCCAAAAGAAGATGTGAGGGAGGATTACCCACATTTATTTAAGAATATAATTTTTTCACAATTTAGAAGAAGAAATTATTTAAGGGGGATATAATTTAACTCTCTAGATCATCCTATAACTGGTAAACATTACATCCCTATACTATTTCTAAATGCACATCTTATTATTTTATCATTATAATATAAATGGTTCATAGTTTTATTTAAAAGTAAAATTTATAAATTTTAGAAAATTAATTAGATAAAGTTTATATATTTTTTAATTTTATAAGGTCAAATTTATCTTAGGAATATTTTTTGTGATTTTTTAGAAATAGTTTATTTTTGGGTGAATGGTAAAAAAAGTCGATTTTTTTAAAAACTGTCATTTAATTACATTAAAACAATTAATTTAAAAGTACCATTATGTTTTTGACTTGGTTTTAAAGTAAAATAAGATTATTTTTATTAAACATAATATAATTAATTCCATAAGAACCAAAAAAAATTGGTATATGAATATTTTTATGCTTAAAAACACATTTTCTATAAAAAACCCCTCTTTTATTATGTTTTGTTAAATTATATTAAAATAAATTTTTGAAAATTATAAAAAATGAATCATTAAAAATTTATCTCATATTTTTAAATATGTTTTTCAAATTTATTAATTATTTCAATTTTATTTTTAGTCATTATGAATAGAAACATTAGTAAAAATGGTGTCATCGCGATAAAGGGGTAAAACAAGTTAATTAAGGCTAAAACCTTGTGATAAGGTTATAAAATATCATATTAATTATTATATTATGAGTTTATTTCTACTATTATCACATTATATTTGAAATTTAATTGTTTAAGTTCCATTTATTCATGAGTAAGACCCTTATAATATTTAATAGTTAAGAATAATTATAAGTGTGCCACTCACATCACTTATAAAAGGACCCCCCCCCCCCCCTCTAATATTATCACCACTTAAGCCATTTATATTGAATAATATATACCAAAATATATTTTTAACATCCCTCCACACATACTATAGGTCGTGTTCTCACTAAAATACCAATTCTATAAGGCATAAGGTGTAAGTTAAAGGAAGTTCTCCAAAAAAGAGGTATAACTCTTAACCAAGTGTTTTCATGTTTATTTTTTATTCCACCTCCTTAAAATATTATATAAAAATATTTATATAATAAAAAAATGTCTTATATATAATTTAATTCTATTTTTTTATGGAACAACACGTTTTTTATCTTCTTTTTTTCCTATGGAAAATGAAACCATCGCTTATGTGTACGTACGGTTTATCATCTCCACATAGCGGTGTAATTTGTTTTTCATCGCCACTTTAATAGGGTGGTTATAAATATAGAGATAATAAATATATATTTTATTTATGACATAATTATTATTCTATAAATATAATATATCATCTACCTTCTTACCCTTCCACCCATTAAAAAAGATAATGTCGTTCGTGCGTGCATGTAGACTTCCACCTCCAGGAAGTGATGTGATTTTTTTTCATGTCCGCTATTAATGGATGATTATAAAATTTTATTTAATTTATAAACATGATAATTATTTTAGGATTAATATTATATAGATAATATAACCATGAAATTTTTTACCATAGTCAACGCACTGATGTTATTTTGAGGTTATAAACTGATGGACCCCAAAATGTCCAGTGTGAACTTATCTGATTTACTAACTATATAGGACATAGTAGTAAATGAAATAAAAGGTATTATGAAAAGGTAATAAACTTGAAAAGGGTTATTAATCTAGTATTAAATTAATATAAGTTCATTATATAGGATTTAAAGTACATACGTGGAGATTTGGACTCAATGTAAGGGTTTATTCTACAATCTCATTTTTATTCATAATTGTTTATATTTAAATTTACATTGAAGGAAATTATAAAAACTTTATATTTTAAACTCAATGTATTTTATTCTTATCTATTTATCTATGTATCTTAGATATTTTATTTTCATTTTATTCTCTTTGGTACTTAAAATGATTAAGAAAATATTTTTAAGGAAAACTGAACTTATTTATCCTTTTGGTCAGAATTCTTTCTCCTCCATGTCCATGTTCAATATAATATTTTAAATAATGTTTTTACTATGATAGAATTATTTTTTAAATTATTTTTTAAATATATTTTAATTTCATAAAAAGTTTTTAAAGTAATCTTTTTATTTTTTTTTGGATGAGGATCTTTTTACTTTTTACCAAAATTATAAAAGGAATATTTATTTTAACATTTACCTAATGAATGGTTTTTCCCACCATAATAAATATTCTTTAATTTGAAGCTTAATTTATAATTTTACATGTTAATTTTTAAATAAAATAATTTTATTAGTAGTCTATAAATTTTTATTTAAAATTGTATGAAAAGAGAGGATATTTTTTCATGTTTTCAAAGAGAGGGATGAATGTTATTTTAAAGGTATTTTCATCTATTTAAACATCCTTTGATGATTATTATGATTTTTTGGGGACATAATATAATGATATCATCCACCTTATTTCTCTGGATGTCTTATGATCATGTTGTTCTATTTATTGACTGGGGGGAATATTAACATTTTGTATGATAGTTTTAAATACAAATGTTTTTGTTGATTATATATTGAATTTTTAGTCATTTATTATATATGATAAATGAATTGAACTTAGTTAGTAATGGTAGGAGCTTGTTAAAAAACCCTGATGAATCTGTAGGTATCATGAGACAAACTAGTTTGGGAATTTGGCATATGCATTTCTTATTTATGTATGATATCTTTGTATAAGGCCTTGATAGTAGGATTATAATGTATAAAATTATTTTTTCTATCATTATGAAACCTTTTATTATTGTCCTTGTGATTATTTATGTTGGTTATGTCATCCATGGATATATTCCCTTATTATGATATACTTTATTATGGTTTATCTCTATCATATTATTCGTGATTTATTTATTCTATGATATATTTTGTTGTACATTTTCCCTTACTAAGCATCTGATCTCACCTTTTATTATGTATTACTTTACCAAGATACTAATAAGGTATCAATAAATGATTTCAAGGATATACTAAAATAAATAATAATGTTATCACTATAATTTTAAGTATTATTTCATGTTTTCAAATGTAATGTGAGAATCATATTTTTATCTAGTATCACAAGGCTATAAAACTATTCAATCCTTAGGGATGTGATCTCTTACATCTTATTCCAATGTAGTAAAATAATAGCCGGCTTCCTATTATTGGAGTTAGGGTGTTATAATTAATATACATTACATGATAAAACATGTCCCTAATTAAAAAAACACTTAACTGATTTTAGGGAACATACGTTAACAATCAAAGTAACTTCTATTATGTTTTGATTAATGTTTAAATAAATTATGAATCTGGAAAATTTGGTTTCTCCGTAACCATGACATATTTTATAGAAAAATAACTATTCTTTTTGAAAATTAATCAAATTAAACCATGTTCTATGAACCAATCCATGGTTTACATTAAAAATATGAAATTATGTCATGGTTTAATAAAAATGGGAGTGCAACATGATTTTAAAAATAGAGAATAATAAAAAATATTATTTACATATTATTTTTATAAGAAAATGATTATTTTTTGTACAATAATTATATTTTTATAATAAAACCATGACATGGTTTAATAAAACCATATTGTGTTTTCAAAAGTATGACTTTTAAAGGCTCTTACTAAAATGGACTAGAAAAATGAAATGATTTTCACTTATAAAATCATTGCCTCATACATAAAACCACAATTTAGTTTATGTTAAAAACTCCATGGTTTTATATTTTAGAAGAAATTTTATTTCTTAAAATTCTTAAAAATATTTTCCAATATGATACCTTTGGGTCTATGCTAGTTCTGAAAGGAGGATTTAGACTGTATAAAATTTTTTAGTGGATTTGATCTTGGTTTAAAGTTAGTTGACATGGTTGAATAATTTATAAAAAAAATTAGAAAATTATAAAATAAGGATAAATATAAAATATTTTATATTAATTTTTCAAGTGTTCATAAATAATAACATGAAATGGTTATATTAAAATCCATTTTTTAGAAATTTATTTAAACCTTAAAAAAGTTAAGTTTAGAAATTTATTTAAACCATACAAAAGTTAAGTTTATAAATTTATTATGAGGCTAATTGAAATGGTTTTGATTTTATTTGAGAAACTTTTATGTATGTTCAAAAAATTATAGATTTTAGAAGTCCAAAAGTTAATTTTTTGGAAGGTATAAGTCTAGAAGTTAGAGAAGTTGTAGAAATGGAAAAATCCTTTAGGAATATTGTGATCATAAGGTTCATCTAGAACATATGAATGGAAAAATTAAAAAGGCATAAAAATTCATAAGTGTCATTTGGAAATTCATAAATTTCATCTATAATATCTGACTAAATAATTATAAAAGGCATGAATCTCCCAATATATTTTATAAGAGTCATCATAGTGGTTTTTAAGGGTAACCATGGAGAAGAATCAAAGATTTGGAAAAGTATTCATAAACATAAGAGTAACTTTACTCTTCTTTAGGATTCATCTAAAATTTCATAGAGGTAAATAAAAATTCATAAGGTTTGGTTGTATAACTTAAGTAAAGATCTATGTAAGGGTCATATACCAAGAATATGAGTCATTTTAATCTTATGTAAAGGTAAATTAATTAATTTTCATAAGGGTCAACTACTTATCATAATTTTTAAAAAGAAAATTAATTTTTGAAAGATACTTGCAGAAATTAACTGGGATTATGTTGTTCTATTCATCAATTTTAATATCATGAGATTATTATTATGTTGTGATTCAAGCTATATTTTTGGAAGATTAAAAAATAAGATCACTACTCAGTTAATCTGGGATTTTAAAATAAATATTTTAAAATCAAAATTGGTGATCAAAGAAGGAGGAATTTATGATAGAATAAATAAATATGAAATGGATAAATTCCATAGTAAATGATTATAAAATTTTAATCAGGTGATTCTTGGACTATTCTTTGTTGAATTAAATATCACAAATGAAAGTGCGATTAAAATGTAGTGATAGGAAAGATGATCTTCAAGCTGTGAAGAAGAAGATTAGGTAGTGATGTAATATATGAATTAAAATTAAAGTTTGAGATCATTCTATAATTAACACATGATTTCATGCTGTAAAAATGAGAATCTACAGCACAATAGTATTTTTACTTCATGTTTTTAAGCATTTTTTATATTTAATATTAATGGTTTTTATGAAATTAAATTTAGGGGAACTATCCTAATATTTTTTGGCTAAATTTAATATAGTTTTATTCAGTTGTGATTAATTTCTGAATAAAAAAGTTAATCGGTATTTAGATAATAAAAATAATAAAAAACAGTTAAGTAGAATGGAATATTCCAAGATTATTAGAGAATGTACACATCAATAGTTAGAAGGATAAATGTGTGGAGCATAGTTTTCATGCAAGTGAGTGCGAGAAATATAGAATTAATTTAATGAATGGTTCTTCTGGAAATTGTAGGATTATGAATTATTAATTAATCCATGAGACTATAAAAAATATATAATCAGTAATAATATATAAAATTGAGAGAAACTAGTATTTATATGAAGAGTAAAAACACATTGTGTATCAAGGAAGAAGAAGCAGAATATACTGATGATAATCTAAGAGTATATCTAGTTCATCAAATTATAAAGAATAGGTAGAAGTAGAAACAATCTCTATAACCTCTTATTTCAATACCTAGTATTATAGAATTTCAGAATAAAAGAATAAATTTGAATAAGGTCAACATGCATGCAGAGAAAATATTTACATAATGGTAGTCATGATCCTTGAAGACTCAGTTGAGAAAGGAAAGAAATCATATTCTATATGATATTTGGATCATGGTTGATTATAGAGATAAATGTGTACATGGGTAAAAAATATTTATAGGTTTTTGAAGAATCTATTGAGGAAGTGTAACACCCCAAAATTTTACGATATGTACCTTATTAAATAAATTTAATTTATTCGATAGCTTATGTTACACACCGAGCTTAAATGAATTGTGATATACTATTAAAGGCTAACATGCCTGTTGGAATAGTAATATAACTATTAGTAATAATAATCTATCCATTAGAATAATAACCTCACCTATTAAAGTACAAATAAAATTTAGGTATCTCATAAATTAAAATATGATATATTTATATCATATAATAAGTAAATAAATGTTTTAAAAATGATAAATTAAGTGTTGGTATTTTTTGTGAAATGTAAATGTTTATTTACAATTCTATAATTAATAAAATTATTTAAAAGAAATTTTATTTTCATAAAATATATTCATTAATTAATTTTTTTCATTATAATTATAAGATAATTTTATGAGACCATAATTAATTTTTTAAAATTTCATAAAATCATTTATAATATTAAAATTGATATTTTTTGAATAAATTATTATTTCATTTCTCATAATTTAAAAATTAATTTCATAAAATGGAGTCCATTTTTTAAATCCATGCATCAAAAAATAGTTAGGGTGAGTTTTTGGGATTTTTCTAAAATAGTTGAATTTTTTATGAATAATGAAATATGGTAATTTATAGTATTTAATATTACAAGTTAAATACATGGGTTTTTGAGTCATTTTTTATGTAAGAACCCATTATTTTGATCTCACATTCACTAGTTACTTTATTTAATCACAAGAATCAATACTATTAATATTATTGTGCCGAAATAATAAATAAATGAATAAAATAATCAAAAAACACCTCTCTCTCCCCTGTAAATACCACTACTTATCCTCACACTTTATAAACATTGAATATTTTCTAAATTCTGCCCAATCCCCTTCCCAATCCCCTTCTCTATGTCCAATACCTACTGGTATTACCAAAAGACCAAATCCAAGTGTCTTAAGGGGGTTCCCAAGGAGACAATATTTAAGAGGTAAAATCCTCTTTCTTTCTCTTTTAATTTATTTTATTATCCTCTCCTCACCTACCCTATAAAAAATGGAATGGTAACTCTAGTATCATATATATACTGAAATTTTATTATGATAATGTATTATCTATCATCAAAATCCCTTATCCTCTCCTTTTATTTTAAAAATAAAAACATCATCTGTGATGTGTCGATTCACCACCTTCATAGACGATGAGTTTTCATTTTACATTACTGCTTTCAAGGTTGGTCATAAAACCATTATTATGGTTAAATAAGATTTTAATATACATATTATAATTTATATCATGTTATGTAACCAATATATAAACATAATATTAAATAAAATTACACAAGTTCATGATGGTTATAAAAACCACCAAAATAAATTAAGACATTTTAATCAATATTTTATCTAATGAATCATACTAATACCATATAACCAAATTATATATGATTCCAATTAAACTTATTTAAGTTAATTAATACTAAATAATTTCAATTTTGTATAAGTTATTTCCATTTTACAAGAACTCGCATATTTTTACTTAAGGGAACCAACCATAAAACCATGAAATGAACGCTCCCAGAACAATGAAATTAAACATTATAAATCATCAAAAATCTATAAATAAACTTAATAAAACTATAATTAATCAAATATATATTTCATAGGTTATTAATTAAGTAATTAATGAATCTAATTTTATTATTCAGGACATTAAGTACAAGTGAAAAATGCTTTCAGACATAAGGTAAGGGTTTCTTGTCTCACTTTTACTTCTGTGAGATATATTCCTTATTCAACCCTTATTTATTGTGTGTGGTGTAAAAAACCGTTTAATATATCATATCATGAATATATTTATCTTCATTTTATTCAATGTTTCATTTTATGATCATCAATTTTACGGGGCATCTGATTTGATTGTTTACAAAGTGGTAAGGGAATTCTTAACCCAATTTCCATTCTTTTGGTTAAAATTATACTCCATTGATTATTTAATGCTATGATTATGTGTGAAATGGATCTTGATTATATTATTTTGTATTTACACTTGTTTTCTTTGTATTTATATCTGATACACATAATCGGTTCATTTGGTTAACAATCATACTTTTTGTTAAAAGTACTCTTTTAAATGTTTCTTTTTCAAAATTTAAAAGGAATGTTTTTTTTAACTTATATAACATGAGAGTATTTTCTTAATTTTATGATGAATTAATGTCTTTTGTAATCTTTCACAAGTTTATATGGTTATTTTTAAATAAAAATTTTCTTTTATAATTACATATCTTTTTAAAATAAATGATTTAAAAGTAAAGTGGTATTTCTCTCAAGAATTTATTAATGATTTTATTAGAGTATTTTCATATATGTCAACATCATTTGTTGAAACTTATGATTAATTTATTTTTATCTCTTATGATACCATCAATAATATTTTATTTATTTTTTATGATCAATTTGACTGTGGATTTTCTATTTTGATAACATTCATCATATTACACTGGATGGTTTATGATTATGTTTATTACTCAGTGAAATTTATTTCATATTCTAGTTTCAATATAAATATATATGTTGATTATGTTTCACCCCTTTCATATGAGGAATTTATTGGACTTATTAAGTGACCATAAGGGCCCTCTATAGCCCCTAGATGCATCGATTGGTCTCATGAGACAAACTAGTTTGGGTATTGGCTGATGTCTTGCCCGATTATGTATGGTGACTTAGTTAAAGTCTTGACAGTATGTTTCTGATGTCCCATATTATGCATTCCCTCATTATGAGATTAGTTATTGATAATCTATGTGATTATTCAACTAGTATAATATCCATGGTTATGTTTCATTCTCATGTGATTATTTATATCAAATTATTTTATCATCTTTTATTTCTACCATATAATAATCAAGATTATATTTTAATGACATATTTTTTTATTTATTCACCTTTACTTATTGTTTATGTTTATTTATGAGAGATTCTATTGTATACTTACCCTTATTGAGCATCTGAGTTCACCCCTTTCTTATGTTTTATTCTTCCCTAGGATTCCAAGATATATATTATGATTGACATGTAGGGATAATCTAGGATAATAGGAGTGTTTCCAATGGAGTTGCTATTTTTTATTTCATTTCAAGTTGTAATGTAATTCTTATGTTTGAATTTAGATTTCAAAAGCTTATAAACTATTCTATCCTTTGGAATGTGACCGCTTTTACTTAGTGTTGATGTAATAAAGTAAGGCATTGGATCTAGGATACTGGGTTTGGGGTCTTTATAGTTGGTATTATAGAAATTTTAGTAGAAACTTTGGAAACTAGATTTAGGAAAATGTATATTAGGGAAATATGACCCTATAACTGACTTTGATAATATTTCAAAGGTAACCAAGCTTATTATTTTGAGATTAGTTATACATAAAAAATTTTAAGTGTTTCGCTGGTTTTAAAATTTCATAATCTAATCTAGTGTATTCCATTGTTAAGAAATGGAACCTAGTGGAAGGAATGGAAACCATATCAATGTGCGTATTCCATGTAGGGATTTACCTCCTATCCAAGATAATGATGTTGGATATGGAGATACAACTAAATCTAGACAACTTATAACTATACTAGGACAAATGGCTAAGGTTATGAGAAATAACCTTAATTTCATGGAGCATCCTAATCCACAATGTGGTGTAATAATGTTAGACCACTTCATGTGAAAAAAAACTCCATCATTCAATGGGACTACAAACTAATTTATAGCTGATCAATGGATAAGTTATTTAGAGAATATATCTCACTTTGGGAAGTAATGAAAGGGAGAAGGTTATCATGGTATTTTATCATCCCTCGGGAGAAGCGGATTAATGGTGGTTATTAATTCAAAACACAAAGGAGGAGGAAGAAATTAAAAATATGGAATGGAAATATTTTAATAAAAATTTATTGAAAAAATATTTACCTCACAAATAGAGAGCAGATATGGAGAGACAATTTTTGATTCTGAGATAGAAAGAGGGTGAAAACTTTTCTAAGTATAAATCCAACTTTATAAGGTTAGAAAGTTATGTCGCGAACTACATATGTAATTCAAAGAGAAAGATTGACTGTTTATTTGATGGTATTAATCTAATTCTATAAAGGGAACTAGTCTCCCAAATATTTTCATTATGTGAGGATATAGTATCATGTGTCATCAATACAGAGAAATAATTTTCTAATTCATATGGATTTTAAGGGAATCAAGATAAGAAGAGGTTTTTTGAGTACTCTGGAAAAGGAAATAATGAAAAAGGAAAGAAGGTAAGAATATACTTTACAACCTGCAATAAATATGAAAAGAAACATCATAGAACATGCCAATTGGGAATGGGAGTTTTTTACAAGTGTGGAGAAAAATGCCACCAGGCCTGTGATTGCAAGGGAAAGAAAGAAATTGGTAATATGAAATGCTTCAGTTGTAAGGATATAGGATATTATGCATGTGATTTTCCTATAAGTCAAGGAAACTTGACCCAAAAAAGGCCAAGGGAACAAGGATAATATTATACAGTCATAACAGCTGAGGTTACTTTAATCATCTCCTTAAATTTAGCTAAATATTTATTTGATTTTGGATCATTTAATTCTTTTATATCTTCCAAGTTTTCTATAAAAATTAGATATTTCTAATTCACCTTAACAAGGGAGTTTTCAGTCAAAACTTCTAGTGTAATCCTTATTTCAATAAATATCTATCAAGAAGTTCCTATTATGACACATAAACATGCTATAATTGATGATTTTATTATCATACCTATAGTTGATTTTGATATAATCCTTTTTATGGAATGTATTTCAAAATATAATGAAAAAATTATTGAAAAGAGAAGTAAATTATGATTTGTGATGGAGATATGGAATTTATCATATTTAGATGAGAGACTTCATCATTTGATTCATATATGGATCCCCCTCTAGTAGCTCTTCTAAATGAGATTCTTGGAGAAGAAGAGCAGATAAAACCTACAGATGAAAAATGTGATCTTAAAATTGAGGATGTACCTATTGTATAGGAATAAATTGATGTATTTCTAGAGGAATTACTTTGACATCCTACAGAGCAGGAATTTGAGTTTTCTATTGATTTAATATCTAATTAAAGACCTATATCAAAGACTCCCTTTAGAATGACCATGATGGAGTTAATAAAGTTAAAGAAAAACTAGAGAAATTGAGTGGTACGGGATTTATATTGCCTAGTGTTTTACCTTGGGGATCTCTTATTCTTTCATTAAGAATAAATATAGATATATGAGGTCATGCATTGACTATAGGGAGATAAATTATATTATGATAAAGAACAATTATCATCTACCTCACATTAATTACTTATTTGATCAACTTCATGGAGATAATTATTTTTCCAAGATTGATCTTTATTTTGGATATAATCAATTACATGTAAAGAAGGAAGATATTTCAAAGACAATGTTTCGAACAAGGTATAGAAATTATGAATTTACAGTAATTCTATTTGGACTAACTAATTCACCCTTTGTTTTTATGGATCTAATGAATATATTATTCAAGGAATATCTTGATAGTTTTGTTTTGGTATTTATTGATGATATCATAGTGTACTCCAAAATCTACGAGGACCATGAGAACCACTTGTGGATTTTTTTGGAGACTCTTATAAGAAAATATTTATATGGAAAGATTAGAAAGTGTGCATTATGACTTCAAACATTTTCTTTTCTTATCCATATTTTATACAAGTATGGAATCTTAGTTGATCCTGTAAAGAAAAAGGAAATACAAGAATGGCCTACATCAATGAACATAACTGCAGTATGTAGTTTCGTTGGTTTATTATGTTATTATTGATATTTAATTCATAATTTTTCCCAATTAGCTAACATGTAAACCAATATTACTCATAAAGGGGTTAAGTTTATTTGGATAAAGGAATGTGAATAATTATTTGAATAATTGAAGAGGAGATTGGTGAATTCTATGATATTGAATCTACTATCGATAAATGGTGGATTTTTTATTTATAGTGATGCATCAAATAAAATAATTAGTTGTGTCCTTATATAGAATGATAGAGTTATTTCCTATGAATCAAGGCAGTTTAAAAATTGTGAACATAACTATCCAAATCATGATCTTGAGTTAGTAGCTATAATCTTTTATTTGGAGATATGGCGACACTATCTCTATGGTAAAATATATGAGATATATACAGATCACAAGAGTTTAAAATATATCTTTTCACAGAAAGAACTAAACATGAGGAAAAGGTAATGGATCAAGCTACTCAAGGATTTTGATTTCTCAATACACTACCACATAGGTAAGAAAGATAAGGTAGCATATACATTGAGTAGTAAGGATCATGGAGTTCTAAATAAAATGAGTATTAAATGAGATCATGTGTGCATGGATCTAGTAAAGATTGATCTAGGAATTATCAAGGAAGTTGAAACATCACTAATTTTTCAAATGGTTTCCAAACTATCTTTATTGGAAAATATAAAAAGTTCCCAGTCTTAAGATTATAATTTAAAAAGAAAATTAAAGCTATGAATGAAGGGAAATTGGTATACTTTGTATATGAATATGGAATTTTGAAATTTGGGAAGAGGCTTTGTGTTCCCTCTATACCCGATCTAAAAAGGTAATTATTGGATGATGTTCATAGCTTAAATTTCTCTATACACCCTAGTAACACTAAGATATAAATATATTTGAAGGATAATTTTGGTGGTATAATATGAAGCATGAAATTTCTAATTATATATCAAGATATTTAGTTTGTCAACAGGTGAAGGCTGCAAGAAAACATCCTAGAGGATTCATTAAACCTTTTCCTATTCTTATATGTAAATGGTATGACATTACTATAGATTTTGTCACTATATTACCAAACACTCCAAGAAAGAATGATGAAATATGGGTAATTTTTATTCGGCTAACCAAATATGCACATTTACTCACTATAAGGGAGGATCTTCCATTGGACTTCCTTAAACAACTCTATATTAATAAAGTTTTAATACTTCATGGTTCACCTCTATATTTCTTGTCTGGTCGAGATCCTCATATTACATAAACATTATAGAATAGTCTTCATAAGGATTTGGATATTGAGATTCATTTGAGTACTGTTTATCACCCTCAAACCAATGGGAAATCTAAAAGTATTATTCAAACATTATAAGACATGTTGATATCATGATCACTTTACTTTCAAGATATGTGGAATCATTATTTACCTTTGGTAGAGTTTTCCTACAATAATAGTTTCCATTCAAGTATTGAAATGGAACTGTATGAAGCATTATATTGCAAGAGATGTCGTACTCTAACTTGTTGGGATGAAGTTGGTGAGAGGAAACTTATAGGCCCAGAAATTATTGAAGAGAAAATGACAAAGGTAAATACTATTTAGGTTTATATTAATGTAGCTCAAAGTAGGCAAAAGAATTATGCTGAAAATCATAGAAAATATTTGTATTTTAAAGTGGGAGATCATGTCTTTCTGAAAATATTTCTATGGAAGGGTGTCATAAGGTTTAGTAAGAAAGGAAAACTGAGCCTTAGGTACATTGGACCATTTTGAAATTCTAGAAAGAATTAGAGTTGTGAATTGTCGTTTGGAAATTCCACCTAGCCTTTCTAAATTACACGATGTGTTCCATATCTCTTTGTTAAGGAAGTATATTCCAGACCCAACGTATGTACTCACATATGATGAAAAGAAAATTAGAACTTGATTTTTCTTACTGTGAAGAGCCTATCAATATTCTTGACACTAGAGAGAAAGTATTGAGAAATTGGAAGACTCTACTGGTAAAAGTTATTTGGAGAAACCATAAAATGGAAGAAGTAGTGTGGGAACCTGAGGATTCTATGAAGAAGAACCACCCTCATCTATTTAGAAGTTAATACTCATGAAAATTTAGAGGAATAAAATTCAAAGGAGGGATGAATGTAACACCCCAATATTTCTTGATATGTATCTTCTTAAATAAATTCAATTTATTCAATAGCTTACGTTTCACACCAAGCTTAAACAAACTATGATATGCTATTAAATGTTAACATGACTGTTGGAATAGTAAAGTGACCATTAGAAATAGTAATCTGACCACTATAATGATAAATTCACCTATTAAAGTATAAATAAAATTTAGGTATCTCATAAATGAAAATATGATATATTTATATCATGGAATAAGTAAATAAATGTTTTAAAACGATAAATTAAGTGTTGGTATTTTTATGAGATATAAATGTTTATTTACAATTTTATAATTAATATAACGATTTAAAAGAAATTTATTTTTATAAAATTGATTCATAAATTAAAATATTTTTTCATTATAATTATAAGATAATTTTATGATACCATAATTAATTTTTCAAAGTGTCGTAAAATTGGTTATAATGTTAAAATTGATATTTTTCAAATAAATGATTATTTTATTTCTCATATTTATAAAATAATTTTCATAAAATGGGGTCCATTTTTTAAATATAAATTTCAAAAAATATATTAGGTAAATTTTTAGGATTTTTCTAAAATAATTAAATTTTTATGAATAGTTAAATATAGTAATTTACGGTATTTAACATTATAAGTTAAATACATGAATTTTTTAGTCATTTATGATGTAATCACCCATTATTTAGATCTAAAATTAACTAGTTACTATACTTAGTTACAATAATCAACATTATTGATAGTATTGCACCAAAATAATAAATAAATGAATAAAATAATCAAAAAACACTCCTCTCCTTCCCTATAAATACCACCCCTTCTCCTTACACCTTATAAACCTTTAAGGTTGTCTAAATTCAGCCCAATTCCCTTTCCAAGACTCTTCCCTATGTCCAATACCTTTTGTTCTTACCAAAATATCAAATCCAGGTGTCTTAAGGAGGTTCCCAAGGAGACAATATCCAAGTGGTAAAATCCTCCTTTCTCTTTCAATTTCTTTTCATTTCTTATTCTCTCCTCACATACCCTATACAAAGTTAATTGGTAACTATATTATCATATATATACTAAAATTTTATTTTTATAATGTATTATCCATCATCATATTTCTTCTCCTCTCCATTTATTTTAAAAATGAAAATATTATATGTGATGTGTCGATTCACCGCCTTCGTGGATGAAGAGTTTTCATTTTCCATTAACACTTTCAAATATGGATATAAAACCCTTATTATGGTTAAATTGGATTTTAATATACATATTATAATTTATATAATGTTCTAGAACCAATATATAAATATAATATTAAATAAAATGACACAAGTTCGTGATAGTTGTAAAAACCGCCCAAATAAATTAAGACATTTTCATCCATATTGTATCTAATGAATCATCATCATACCATATAACCAAATGATATATGGGAAAATTTAAACTTATATAATTTCATTAATAGTAAATAGTTTCACTTATGCAGAATTTATTTCCATTTTACATGAACTCTCATATTTATACTCAAGGGAACCGACCATAAAACCATGAAACAAATGCTCTCGGAACAATGAAATTGAACATTATAACTCATTGAAATGGACATAAATGAACTTAATAAAATTATAAAAAATAAAATATATGCTTAATAGGTTTTTAATTAATTAATTAAGTGATTTAATTTTATTATCTACGATATTATGTACAAGTGCAGAACACTTTTGGACATATGGTAAGGGTTTCTCATCTCATTTTTACTTTTGTGAGATATATTCCTTATTCAACCCTTATTTATTTTGTATAGTGTACATACTTCCCTTTAATATATAATATCATGAATCTCTCTATTTTCCTGGAATTAAATTTTTTATTTTATGATCATTAATTGTATGTGGAATGAGGTTCAATTGTTTATAAAGTGGTAAGGGATTTCTTAACCCAATTTTCATTATTTGGGTTAAACTTCTACTACATTAATTATGTCATGATATTATTATGTGTGAAATTAATTTTGAGTATCTTATGTTTTATTTCCACTTTTTTTGTGGATTTAAATTTAATACACATAATAGATTCATTTTTTTATTCTCATGCTTTCTTTTAAAAATAATCTTTTAAAAAAATCAAAATTTAAAAGTAAAGTTTTTTAACTTATACGGCATGAGCATATTTTCCTGATTTCATGATTCCTTAATGTATTGAGGAATCCTTTAAAATTTTACAAGGTTATTTTCAAATAAAATGTTTTCTTTTATAATTTCATATATTTTTAAAATAAATTATTTCAAAGTAAAGTGGTATTTCTCTCAAAAATTTCTCAATGATTTTATTAGAGTATTTTCATCTATGTCAAGACCCTTTGCTAGATTTATTATTAATTAAGGTTTATATCTTATGATACCATATACCATATTTTATTGAATTTTTTATGATTATTTTGACTGTGGATGTGTTATTTTGATACCATTCACCATATTACACTGGATGGTTTATGGTTATGTTTATTGTCTGGTGAAAGTTATTTCATATGCTATTTTTAATATGAATGTATTTGTTGATTATGTTTCACCCCTTACATATGAAAAATGAATTGGAATTATTAAGTGATGTTCAGGGCCCACTATGGACCCTTAATTCATTGGCGGGTCTCATGAGACAGACTAGTTTGGGTATTAGTTGATGTCTTACCGATTATGTATGGTGTCTTGGTCGAAGCCTTGATGGTATAATTATGATGTCATGCATTATGAATTCTCTCATTATGATATTAGTTATTGATAATCCATGTGGTTATTTGACTAATATATTATATATGGTTATGTTTTATCCTCATGATATTATTTATATGAAATTATTTTATCAGCTTTCATTCCTTCCATATTATGCTCGAGATTATGTTTTAATGGAATGTGTTTTTAGTTATTCACCTTGCCTTATTATTTATGTTTATTTATAATAGATTCTGTTATATGTTTACCCTTACTGGGGATTTGAGTTCACCCCTTTCTTATGTTTTATTCTTCCCCATGATGCAAAGATGTATATTATGATTGACATGCAGGAGAAATCTAAGAGAATAAGGGTGTTTCCAATGGATTTACTATGTTTTATTTTAATTTAATTCTTATGTTTGTATCTAGATTTTCAAAGGTACTAAACTATTATGTCCTTTAGGATGAGGTCGCTTGTACTTAGTACTCATGTAATAAAGTAAGGCACTGGATCTAGGCTACTAGGGTTGGGGTTTTTATAGAAAGGAAATATAATCACTTTGATGTAGTGACATCTAGTTTAGACTTGTGATCTTCTTCAAGAGGTTTGAAGGTTGTGTTTAAAACTAGAGGGATCCAATATAATATTGTAATTTCTATTGGGATACAAAACGACTTATGTAATATCGTGAATATAGAGTTCATGGTGATCCATGCTCTTGGTTTTAGGGTGATTCATTCCCCATGGTAACACTTATGAGAATAGTGGAACATTTGCGACTCGAACTAAAACTAATCACAGAAAATTATGGGTACCCACATTGGGACTGAACCTTATAAAAATACTGTGTGTTTCCCTATTTCTTTCATTTACTATTTATTTATGTGGTATATGTGTACTGGTTTATCATAAAAAGATCTATATTTACCTTAATTGGTAACAAGGGTTAAAATATTGAGAGGGGTTTTAAAAAGGTAGGCATTAAAGTTGAAAAGAATTTAGTAAAACTAGTCACCCTAATCCCACCCCCAAGGTGAAAACACCCATTCTTGGGAACTTTAGTAAAATATTTACATAAAATATGAAATGTTTATATGCTTATAAATGTTTTTTAAAAATATCATATATTTCAAATATTAATGAGTTCATATTTAATACCATGTAAAATGATAATATGAAAGAGTTCATATTGAAATAAATATGAAGTTTTCATGTTTATTTATTTGTGGAATGTTTATAAAGGTTTTAAATTATAAATTTGTTATATTTTTTTATTTAGTAAATGATCATAAATGTTTATCTCATGTCTAAATTTATGAAATGTTCATTTAAATAGTTTATACTCTACTTTATTATTCATGGATATAAAGTGTTTCATTATTAATGCATATATACTTAAATTTAAAGTATTAAATTGCTTCATATAAATTTCATACCATGCATATAAGGAGTACATTCTAGTTATGGAATAAGATTTAGTTATGTTTAACCATGGCTATGATTTTTTTGTAGGTTATAATCTTAATTGTAAAAGTTTATTATACATACCAAGTGTTAGAATCTTAGTAGAATATAGGTTTTTCTTGGGCATTGATTTAGGAATAGTGAGACTTTAGGTTGGGATACACTATCTTGGGGAATTTGATTTTGTAATAAAAGTGATTAGCTGGCTACTTGTCATATCATACTTTCCCTTTAATAGATTTTTGATTTAGTGTGATTAAAAACCTTTACATGAAAGGTTTTCATGTGCCTTATGCATGATATGTATTTGGATATGTGTAAATATTATTGGATTTTATTTTTGGGTAAGTAACGCAAATCATGAGTTGTATAAATTTTCATACATTAATATATTTTGAATATATTATTTTGGATAAAGTTATATTATATAAAAACTAAATCATTAGAATCTTGTATACATAAAGGGAATACATGAGATGAGATGATGATATTTTGAAACTTCTTAAACCACTAAAAGATAAATTCCTTCTAAAGTAATCACATGTCAAGACCTCGATCATCTAAATGGGTAGTTTTATGCCAAAGCTAGGTTCCCATGGATTATCTTATATAAGGAATGGTATAAATTGAAAGCCTTGCAAGTTAGGTAACTAAATCCCACTATGATATTAGGGTTACACTCAGCTAGAAACCACTAAAAATTATAATAGCATATGAATATATTTAATATAAACCATATGATAGATTTGGGAAAGGAGTTATAAACTCGATTATCTAAGAGTCAGACATGATATTATTGGCATGATAGTATACCTAAATACCTAAGCTATAAGATAAATGTTAAATAAAACTCAAAGCCTTAGTGGAATATAGATCTTGGACCACTAATGGGTATTATGTAAAATTAAAAGGGGTTATCATTTTAATAAGAGTATATTTAATATAAAAAAATTTGAATGATTGTGAAATATGATACATAGCTGATAAATAAATCTATTATAGATAAAATTGAATCATTATCATCAGAATTTAACTTTGATATAAATATTTAAAAAATATAAGATTAGTGGAAGAAAATTATTAAAATGTTATATAAACTTAGGAATAGATCTGAAGAAAAATAATAAAATTTATATGTTAGAGAAACCCCATATTGATCAACTAACCAGTGAAGCTATTCAATAAGAGGAGTTATATGTTTTCAATAATTATAATAAATATTCACTTGATGGTTTTAAAGGAATTTTTTTGATGTAAAATGACTAAAGGAACATTATTATCTAAATATATACTCAATATGATTGGGTATATCAATGACCTGTAGAGGCTAGGGTATCCTTAAAAGATAATCCAGAATATGCACTTAATTATAAAATCATTGCAAAAAAATTGTAAAAAATTATTATAAATTATAATATAAATGATTAAAATAAAATTTTACCCAATATTCACAAATTTTTGAGGATTTTTTATCAAGATATTAGGATTACAAACTCTAGTGTTGTGTTGAAGGTACAAAAGGGTAAAATTCTAAGTCGTAAGAAGAAGATTTGAGGGACCAATAGTTATCCAAGGTTATTAATACCAAAATAAGGTGTCATGAAGGAGGGTAAGTGTTTCTATTGTGTTGAACCTAGTCATTGGTAGAGAAATTGACTAGAAGACCTAAAAAGGTAAAATAAATTTTATGGATAGTTCTTGTCGGGTATTAATGTTATAGAAATAAATTCTTCTATTTTTAAAGGTTATATTATATAAACTATATATTTTCAAAAAATATATAAATAAGTTTAAAATAGAGAAATAATTTATAGGTATATCTTGAAATTAGTATTATAATAATGAAAAATGGGTTATTAGATCATGGAAATAGATGTAATGGATTAATTCAAAGCTCAAATAATAATGGATGTGTAATATATCCCATTTACATTCCCTTGTATGAAAAGAGACTGATTATAAATAAAGATATATTTTATATAAAATCAAATAATTTTTTTGATAAAGATGGTTTATTATTTATCAAAATCTATAACATGTTTGAAAATAAAGTAAGGATAAAATAATTTTTATCTAGGAAAAAAGAGTTTATCAAAGTAATTTTTTAAAATAAAAGGGAAAGAGTTCCCACCACGCAATAATGGAATACTTTAAAGAATAATATCTTCTTTTTGAAATATTTCTCAAAAATATAGAATGACATATAAGATATGGTTGTTAATAGTTTATTTTTTAGATATTCCCACAACAGAAATAAATGTTATTTCCAAACATAAAATAGTTCAAGTATTAGAAATATATTTTGGGTAACATATAGTTTCTAAGAGGCTATTGGGAGTATTTTTTTACTTTTAGAAATTAAATGTGTAACAAATAGATTATTATACTAGTTTAATTCAAATTTAAAGTCACTTTTTATCCTAAATTATTTTAAGATATGTTAGTAAGGAATGATCTTAATTTAAAGATATACATTCTATTTATTATTAAATTATCTTAAAGAAAAGTTTGAAATTTATAGAAAATTTTCAAGATGATGATAATAGACTTGGAAAGAGTTCCAAGTATTTAAATAAAAAAAATTATTAAAATCATGGAATTAGATGTTGTGAAGAAAAGAAGTTTGGATATTATGTTTAAATAGTTAAATATTAGGATTATAAGTAGGTGGAGGTAGTTTTGGATAGAAAGATTAAGGATTATACTGGTGTTTCATTTGACAGTAGTCCCCTCTATTTTAAAAGGTGGGACTTTACTTTCCAGTTTTGGTTTGGCTTGTATTTGACCCCTTTTTATGATTTCCATTACTTTATTATCATACTCTAGTAGTGGGTTTATAGTTGTATTCATGCATTTTTATCAGTTTTTTTACATTTAATCATTGTATAGGCTTAGAGATGTGCATGTGCATATAGGTACTTATAGAAAATTCCTCCCACATGTGTGATATGCCTTCTTGGCTCTCTTGTACTATTAGATGTGGGCTTGGGGTAGTTGCATATCGAGCCTCGTTGGGTCGGGTCGTGATAGAATAGATATTTATTATTAAATGATCTTAAAGAAAAGTTTTAAATTTATAAAAAATTTCCAAGATGATTATAATATACTTAGAAAGAGTTCCATGAATTTAAATAAAAAAAATATTAAAATCATAGCATTATATGTTTTGATGAAAAGAAGTTTGGATATTATGTTCAAATAGTTAAATATAAGGATTATAAAACCTAATATCACCTTTATTCAAATAATATTTCTTCATAGATGCTATCCCATTAACATATTTTAATGGGAGGATTTATTTTATGGTCACATAGAGATGTGGTGGGAATTACATGATGATTTAAGGAGCTTTAAAAAACCTCAAAATTATAGAAAACATAAGGCCTCTCTAGTAGTGTATCATATGAAATGTGATTATACAAATGCTTATTTACATTCTATTAGTATTATTAAACGATTTTAAGAATATATAAAAGGTATTGTGTTATACAAAATTTAGTCTCTACCTTATCATTATTTTATGATGGTTACATATATTACATGAATTGAAAAGATAATTAATCTCTCAATTGATTCATCCCTAAATGATGTTTTTCATGGAGTATTATAGGTTGTGATTACATGTAAATATTAGTATGGTTTTCATTTCATATATAGACATGGGATTCATCCATGTGTCATAAAAGGAGTTTTGTGCACTAGATGTCCCACCAAGTAAACCACATGGAGTATCATACACTATATCTTTTGTATACTATAGGTGTGTGTTTCATATTAAATTTGTGTTACCTAAGGTTTAAAAGATATATAGAATAATAAACTTAATGCTTTGATACCTTTCTCATGATAGCCTTTAAGTTGATCTAATCAGGGGTGGTTGGGTATGTTTTTGATCATGTCATCAGTTGAGGTTTAACAAAGATAAAAGTTTCCCTCTCATATACAGATTATTACATATGGGCACTCAATTTAGATAGATTGGTGAGGTTTATTACCAAACCTAGATAAGATACATATGATGTGATTGTTTATTTAGGTGAGGGGTATGTGATGTGCTCATCCATCTAGGTGAATGACATGTGATGTGTTGGTCTGTATATACTTGAAGAATAAAGAATTTATGAGTAAGTCATACAAGATTGACATAAAATTTGTATCATGGTACCTAAATGTCTTGGAAAAAATGTATTATATTATTATTAATATTGTATGTGATATAATTGGTGGATACAAGTATGTATATATATGTGTTTGATAGAAATAATACCAAATACCTCTGTAGTTTTAGTATCACTAATATTTTTCTTAGGGTTGATCTTTGTGTATAATTATGGATTAGATATTTCATAATTTTTTTCAATGGTACAAAATCTTGTGGGGTCACACTTTTTGTTTATGTGAATGGGGATTAATTTTTGTTACAAATTTTTTGTATAAAATTATGGGAGTTACTCCAAAAGACTTTTAGAGGATATAAAAAATGATTTTTGGGTGGATTTTCACAAGTCGATACATATAATGTGATATATTGTTAAAATGAATAATAGATTCACTAAAAGGATTTTTAGAGGATATCAAAAATGATTTTTGGATATGGTTTCACTAGTTGTTATATATGATTTAACATGAGTTGAAAATGTATAAATCCAATGATTCTTTTGTAAAAGTGAGAGATTAATATAAATATACACTAAATATGAACCATGATTTAGAGTTATAAACCTCATAATGGTTTGTTATTGTGTAAACTACATCATAGTGAAGGTTACTACATCCTGGTTTTGTCTATGGAAGTGCATGATTTATTCAATAATGCATGTTTACTTTCATTTATCTAACTGTAAACCATCATTATTAGTTAATAATATCATATGATGATATTAAGAAAAGTTTAAATGTCCTAATTATTATTAAAATTTTAATAAATCAATTTAAGAATTGAACTATGTGTTATAAAGATTTGTAACATTTTAAAATATTTGTCAAATGTTTCAATGATGGTCAAAAATTTATGAAATGTTCATAGTCTAAGGAATTTTCTTAGGGAGCTATATAAGAGTTACATTCCTTGTGTAATGATTATACAAGGTTTGGGACACTTGATCCATGAAAATATAAAGTTTAAACTATCTCTCTCACTATATCTATCTCTCTCACATGTTGTATAACTAAGGTTCTAGTAGATTGTGAGGGAGAGGGGATCCTTACCAATAATTAGAATATTTATAGAAGCCCATCGATTACCTTTGAATGAGGGATACCTTTTCCTCTAAGTGGTATCTATCAATATCATGTGATAAGAGATTGAAAAAATCATTTTCATTATAGAAAAGGTGTGTTCTTCATTTATATTTATTTAATTAAAATGAATGATTGAGCCTTATAAAAAATAGGTTTTTATGGATTTTTTAACTACTTTTGGACAAGGGTTGTCCCCATAAAACACTACACTAATAACTATATGAATTAATGAATTAGATTATAATCATCCCTATAGGAACCACCTATTTATAAGAAAACCTCAAAAATTATTTCCAATCATTGTTCAACATATAGACCAAATATTCTCAGAATATTGCTTAATAATTATTTTAAATTATAGTTTCATGGAATAACTTGATAATATTATGGAAATTGGAATTATACCACACAACTAAATCCTTCTATTTATCGTATCTTCTTTCACAGCCCAACAATGTTCCACCGTTGATCTTCCAATTATAACAGTTCACCATCCATGATTTTTCCCACCCTAAATTTTATTTTTCCTATTATTTTATTCAATTATTGTTTTTTATTATTTTTATTCATATTTGGGTATTTTCCTTTTGAAATTTTTTTAATATTTAAGTAATTTTCTTATTGAACATTTGGCGAACAGTTAGTGAAAACCTTGTGGTGACCATGCGAAAGCAGCCTGCAATTTTTAGTAGAGATATTCTCAAAAATATAGCATAGATTTCTCAATTGTGAAGCCACACTAAACGACACCACCCAGATTTTCTATTGAGTCTCACACAGTTGGCACACAATTTGGTAAACTGTATAACCAAACCCTTTCACCTTCTCTGGTGTTTAATTTTTTGATTTTTTTTTATACCCCTATTCAGTTTTAACCTATTGTGGGGGGCCTCTTTTCCCTTATTTTTTTAAGACACGTGAAGGAAGATCCCTAGGTGCACCTCCACATTGTATTTTTTATTCCCTCCATAAATTTTAAGTGGTTTATTCAAGTTGGGTCATCATGTCTCTTCTCATTTTCTTTATATTTATCTTCCTATCTTATTTTTCATTCTTCCCCTATCTTTAGGGACATGTTGGTTGAAACCTTGGTGTGGTATTTATCTAAATCCTTTTTGAATATGGATTTTAGGATATTTTTACCCCCTAATAGGTTCTATTATCTTCATATTTGAAGTATTTTTTCTATCCATGTTTGTTGAGGTAGGTTTTTTCCATGCATAACCCTTTAATCTTAAAACCAAGATTAATTTCCCTTTAAATTATTATTTTTAATTCTATATCTTAGTAATAAATATTTTTAATGATTTTAATCAAATAAAGTTGTTTTTTCACTTAGTTTTCACTTTCTTCATAGGGTTTTCCCTTACTTCATAAGGTTTAAATATATTTATAAGCAACCATGCATGTCAAGTGCTTATCAAAATTAATGAATGGACCTTATAAAGGAATATTAAAACTAAAAGATATGTTTCATCATCTAAAATTATATTTAAATATTTTACCTCAACAATTTAAGTTTTTCTTGAGTTAATTTGTAAACATTTTATATCCTTTGAGTGATATGTTCATGTTGTTTATCTGATTTTTTTTCCTAAATAGAATTTTATAAATTAATTTCTAAAAAGACATTTACAAGGCTCGGTAGGAACTTTATAAAGAAAGATTTATTGATAAAAATATGACATAGAAATGTTCACCTTATGTTATTGTTTGAAATTGGATAAAATTTTCCTCGTTATAGGATGTGATTGTAATATTATTATTCTTTGGGTTGTTTCAATAAAGGGTATTAGGAGGTGGGTGTTTGATTATGATCCTTATCTATTATATATTATTATATGTGAATACTTGATTACTCACCTCTATTTTATATATCATGGGGAACCAAGATTATCTAGTGGTACATCTAGATATGTATGTTGTACAAGTTTATGATTATTATCTAGATAATGGCCCCTAGTATGGGTTTTTCCTTGATTTGGGACATTACCACTCAGTTAGGTCAGATAGGGTAAGACTAAGTGTTAGGGAGATTGTATTTCATAAGGCATGTTGAGAGGATGGATATTATTTTAGCATTGTTATATATTTTCCCCAAATCTCCTAGGTGTTACCATGCTCTTTGATTTTTTTAGATACATTGTGATGGTTATGATTCCTCTTTTATTATGTTACTTGACTAGTGATTACATTACATTTCCCTCCCATACTATTGTTGCTATAATTATTTTTGTTTCATATTATTGTTCATAAATTTTTTTAAGAATAATAAGAGGATCTTATTTAATTAAGATGAAATTTATTACAAATATTTTGGGACCATTTCTATATTTTCACTTCGCATGGACATTATTAAAAGAAAACTATAAAAAAATTCATAGTAAAGGATTATTTCTCATTATAAAAGTTTTGGAAGACCATTTAATCTAAAATTCATAACTTCCATATTTATAAATGGAATGGTTTAAAATAAAAATAGTATATTATCAGTTTTCAATAAAATTGAAATTTATTTCTTTAATAGTTGTATTTTCAAACTATCATGAATGGATTTATTTTTAAATACTATACATGGTGTGGGGGGGATACCTAATGGGATTTTTTTCTCACACATATCATATTTTAGGTTAAGTTTATATTTTTCATTGGTGAAGTAGTTTATGATTGGGTTTTTTTGAGTTTTTTGGAGGTGGTAAGTGAATATGTTTCACTTAGTGCATGGAGATTGATGGTTGTAGTATGTTTTTATTTGGATATCTATAATTTTGATGTGTTGACCCACTTTTTCTCTCCTTTATTTTAGTTTCCTTTATTATATGTGTACCATGTACCTTACACCGGGTTCATTTATTAGTTTCTTTTATTGTTTATGAATCTCAATTTCATGTGTATGTTGTGTTTGGTTATATTTGTTTATAAAACTTATTATTTCATTATGTGTGGATCTCTTAAATATAGAGTGGTCATATCCTACATTTTATGGGAAGTTCCATGTTTATCATTATTTATTGGGTGAAATTGTTCCCTCTTGAGTATGTTTTGATACCCCGACACTAGTTTTCATCATGTGGGGATTAGGAACGCCCTTTGGTCCATGTCACAGGCTGACTTGAGGACCCATATAAGGGGTATCTTGGGTTGGTTTGTGACATGATTACCCTACATGTGCCCTAGCTAAACCCACTAATTCTCTACCAAAAAATGTCTGCACCAAGAAACTAGCTTCATGCCTTATCAAATACTCTTTAAAATATCACATCCATGGTCTTAAAGAAAATTAGTTATATCATTCTCCTAGATATCATAATTAGATCAATCAAATATAAGATCTTTGAAAGAAGAATCCATGTCTAAAAAATTATCCAAAAGTAGATTTAACAAATTTAAATACAATTTATAACTTTTAGGATGTAATGATAATTTTTTTATCAAAATTTTACAATGTATAGACAAAATCACCCATATAGGGGTTTAATCATAGTAAAAATACATTTAAAATTATTATTTAAATAATGTACAGTGTTAGATATTATTACCATATTATAAGGAACAATGATTCAATAAATGAAACATTCAATACACGTATGAATATAAAGAATTTAAAGTGAATAAAGACATGGAAAGTTTACTTATTTCACCTCCATTAGTCTATGCCCAAGGAGTGTAAAAAATTTGTGTTTTTATGTACTAAAATACGCTAAACTCTTATTTATGGATAGTGAACTACCTCCCAAGGGTCACTCCCTATTCCTTCTTCTCTATGAACTACTTCAAGGAGGATATTCAATAGTTTCTAAACTTGAGGGTATTATCCAAATAAACATATTAAATTTATGTGATTTTAACATTAATCCTCATTTTTTTATTTTTCTTATAATTTCTACCACCTTGCTTCACAAACTAAATATGAGTGACTCTATGTCAGGTGAGTCAATTAAATGTATTTTATATGGTATTTATAGTAGAAAAAATTCCCCAATAATGATATTGATTATATTAATTCTTTATTAATTGAATTGTGTGTGTTAAGATTCATCTTCATCTCCCAATTACACTTCATCATATATTTCAATGATCTTCTATGAATGATGGGCCTCTCTTTCAATCGAACCAGATATGTTAATGATATTCCATGCTTATCTCTAAATGGATTTGGAAAGTATTTACTTTATAAATGGTATCTCTATTATATTTATCACTTTACTTAATTGCTATTATTTATTAATTCATAATCACTCCAGTCATCTTTCTGTTCTTGTCGCGGCAACTATTTATAAAGAATTTTCTCAATATCCATGACCTATAATCAATAGCTAGGATCTACTTTTATTGTCACAATCCTATGTAGTTATGTCATGTGTCACACCCCTTAAAGTGTGGTCAATTAAACCTCAATAGGCTAAGTAATATCGTACATAAAATATCCCAAGTTTTATATATTTGAGAGATATTTTAATTTTTCAAATCATACAGATATGATCAAAGACACTGGATTTGATTGTTAACATAATTTGTTGGTCTATAATAAAAAAAATCCTTTAAAAACCATATAATTTTGATCAGAAACATATAAGAAATCACATTGTTTCTATATCTTGTAAATCCACTATATATATTCAACACTACATGTTTATATTAGGCATCGTGTATTGACCTATATCTTCCAAAACCATGACTTATTAACATGTCATGTTAACATAACTATATTAAGTATAGAAATATAAACTTAACCATGACTTGAAAACACCATGTGTTACTCAATATGTGTTCATCAGTTACTTCAACATTGATCTACTTCCCCTAAAACAAAGGGTTTTTTTATAACATGTAATGTAGATCACAATAACTTAAAAACACCTTGTGTTGATATTCTGACATGGAATAGTTTTTCCTCACTCAAAAAATCATCAAAACTCACCAAATTATCTCCTAAAATTCTCTCACTTAATCTACTACATAAATATACCATAATGAGCATTCAAAAACTTATATGTCATCTATCAAATATAGATCATGAAAATTCATTCTTATGGTCATATTCATATTCCTTATGAAAACTCATACACTCTACTTTCTATAAATCTTACATATTCACTATAATATATTAAATATATATCTCATCAACCACCCTGAATCAATTTATTATATATTAATATGCATATATATCCATGTGATCCTCTTATAAAATTTCATTACATTGTTTTCCTTCTTCATAAAAAACATACTAAAACATGATGTGTTGTTTCTGTATCATGATGTTTTACTTATTTTCAAAACATGTTTTTTCATTTTCACCCTTACCCAACTTTCATGGGATTTCTATTACTTATTCATGGAAATTGATACTAGATTTAATCTCATATATCATTCAGGAAAATTTTTCATAGTTAACCATGGTGTATCCATTACTCTATGGCAATGTGGTTTTCAACATCATTCATTAAACTTCTTCAAACATATTTAAATGATCTTTAAAATTATTCTAGATGTTTGTAATTCCATGATAATATTCTTATTCAATGGTTAATAATTCATATCCTATGGTTGAATAATAATCCAACCAAAAAATACAAGGTCTTAACTAATAGTTATACATTTTCCAAATTATAATAAGTCATCCTTAAATGTAATTATGTAAAAGGATATCCAATAAAAATAATATCAATGAAAATAACTCCTAAAAATAAATATGACACCCCAAATATATGGATAAACCCATAAAAAACAATACATAACATAGTCATCTGCATCAATATCAAATACTTATAACTCATGGGTTATGATCATTGAAAAAAAAATACAATGGTAGTCCCATGGAAGATAAGTTCAATCCTCAAACCATTTGTAGGAGGAGAGAAAGAAATAATCAAGGCTAACTATAATATATAAGGGTATCTCCCAATGGTCAATGAACATTACCTTATATCTGGTAATAATTATTTTCATAAGAAACCTTATGGAGAAATATAAAGAGAATTGTGCACCTAAATCATATTATAATTCCAAAACTGAACATGACTACTCAAAACTGAATATGACATTAAGTCTTAACATTATATAGACTTAAGTATATACCCCAATCACCAAATACTAGAAACTAGTGTTGAGGGTTTGAAAAATACTATTAAGGAATGGATTACCCTCATTACCTTCATAATAATACAACATAATTGAAAATAAATTAGTGCAATAAACTCGTAAATGAAAATGAAAACATATCATACCAAAAAATCCATTAAAACCATCAATTTATAAATAATACACTATATAACTAGCTTGATTTCATAATACAACATGATAATAAAGACAACCTATATCGAATATTCATTTAGTCTCTACCATCCATGAATGGATCCCCATTTAATCCATAATTCCTAAACTTGATGTACCTGCAACTCAAAACCAACCATAATAATAATAACAACATTTATATGTTCATAAAGGTTAACATGAAAGGGGTGAGCATAATTTCTAATAATATTTCCCTAAAGGACCCCAAATAGTTACCATGTATTTATAAACCATGAAAGATTGTGTGAGTGATATATAAATGCATGAAACCATACAAAAAATAATAATCCATAACCAACATTCCTAATTAATAAAACTCACACCATAATTTCAAGGAAACACCCACCCTTCCCTTTGAAAACAACTCATTCCAAGACATTGAACATAAAATGGTTCACCCACACTAACATTTTAAAACCTTTACAAAACTTTTATTGTTCACCCATGACAAAAATTTCCAAAACCAAGCTGAGGGAATATATAGGAACACTAAGATGAATCATCCTAGGTATTCCTAATTGTAATTATAAACACTACTCCTTACCCTAGATTCATCAATTAATGGTTCAAAATAATAATACAAACCCACCCATATCTATGATAAGTCTACCACACTAAAGTAGGAATTAGTATTCTAATGTTTATTCCTTCAACCCATACTAAATCAACCATCATTCAACACCAAGACACTTTTCTAGTTCATACCCATCCTCTTATTAAATAATAAAATGACAACCCATACCATTTTCCACATTATAAAATCTAACAACCAATAAAATTCCTTAAATAATTTTATGTAACAATCCCAACTCCAGTAGCCTGAAGTCAGTGGTTAATTTATTACATTGGTGTTAAATATAAGGAATTTAATCCCGAAGGATCTAATAGTTTAGTAATATTAAAAAAAACTATATATATACATGCTAATCTTATTATATTGGTAATTAAACATAAATCATAACAAAATAAAATAATCTTCATTATTTAACTTATTCAAATATTCTTTCTTCATATCCTGGGAAAAATAAACAAAATAAGGGTGATCTCAAATGATTAGTAAGGGTATGCATACAGTAAAATCTATCATGAATCAATAATGAATGAAACATAATCAATATGAAAAAGTAAATAAATGAATACAAATTCCATTTAATAAATGCCTTTTATATCATGAGAAGATAATACATAATCATTATTGTAATATAAATAATTAGAAACAAATTCTATTTAATCAATAACTTGTGCACAATCTGAATCCATAGATAATATTATAGTATAAATCTCATGGACAATAATAACTCAATTATTAATGAGGGTACTTCTTAATTATTGGATACAATGATCTCATAAATCATGGTACCTCTACTGTAAATACCTTTCACAAGACATTTTAATCACTATGGGTAAATAAAACCCATTTAATTTGGCCAACTTATTTGTCTCATGAGACCTACTAATGCATCAAGGGGCTATATATAATTGGGATCCACTCATGTATTGAATGTATAAAGAATTCCTCATATATTAAATAATTAATTTAATTCATAATCAATGTTACTTATCATAAAATATCTATATTGAGTAAAATATTTGAATTTAACATTATTTCCCTAGTTATTCAAATAATTTTTAAAGTAATCATCATATGTAAAAATGGTATACGGATTAAGAAATAAACATATCCATGATACAATAATATGGATATTGAAGAGAAATGTAATTATCAATGAATTATGATCATAAATAAATCAAAGGGGTGGTATATACACCATAAAAAAATAAATTAGGTGCATAATATTAAAATATGCCTCAATGAAGTGAAATTGAGATGAATTCTCTTACCACTTTGTAATCAATCAAATCATATGCCCCAAAAAATAAAAACATTTAAAAAACTTTAAATATAATGAGAATAAATAAATTCATGATATAACATGTCAAATGGGAATTTTATACATCTCATAAAATAATGTATGTGCATAATATCAAATTATTCCTAAATGAAAGAAAATTGAGATGAAATCCCTTACAAAGATCAAATCATTGAAGTGAGAATTAATAAAATAAAATTGATTATGTGTATCAACTATAAATAAACATAAAACAAGTTTAAATACACATAAGATAATAAAATTTCATTTTACACATAATTTTATCATGACATAATCAATAAAGTATAAGCTTAACTCAATGAATGGAAATTAAGTTAAGAAATCCCTTACCTCACGCTTACTTTTAGTTGTGCGTACTTTAATCTCATGTATAATGGTTTAATAATTTTATTAATTTATTTCATAACCATATTAATTTTTATAATATATTATATGACCCTTTTATAACATTTTACCACCCATTACTTAATAATATTTCATTATTTTCATTGTTTCTGTTGTCAATTGCCTTGTTTTTTCATGCATGTTTTGTCACGAATATCACAGATATTTTGAATAGTATATAGATACATCATCTCCAGAATTATATTATTATTATAAATATCATATTTAATCATTAAATTAATTTTTATAACCATTACTTAATATTGAACATGGAAAATGAATCACATCGCGTCGTGGAGGTGGTAGGCCGTACGTACGTACAAGCAACGATGTCATTCCCTTAATGTTGAATGGGTTGGAAAATGGATGATATATTAATTTTAAAAATTAAATATCATGACATAAATATCAAATATATTCATTATTTCCATCATTATAACCATCCAAGTAAAGTGGTGATGAAAAAAAATACACCATTGCGTGGAGATGGTAAGTCGTACGTACGCACGTGTGATGCTTTGATTTTTTATAGGATGGATAAAAGGTGGAATATGGTTGTATAATAAAATTAATAAAATATAATTATATATATTATACTATATTTATTAATTTAGGATTAAAACAACACATGAAGAGGAAGTGTAAAAAGAGGTAATTTTGAAAGAGTTGGTAAAGACGGTTACCTCTTCTACAAAGGAGCTCCTTTATATCTATTCTTAAGGGATCTACGGTTGGTATTTTAGAAGATCCATAACCTCTATGACTTGTATAAGGTTTTTTAGAAGAGAAATAGGCAATTTTTTGTTGATATATATTGCTCAATGTGGTGTAAAGAAGTGAATTAAGGGGTTCCCTTTTATAATTGAGGTGAGGGGCACTTTTGGAATTTCTCAAAATATTAAAATATAATAAGACTATTATAGAGACAAATGATTCCAAATGGACTATAAATGCATAGGGTATAACTTTTTCGACCATATATTATCACATTTGTGATTATTTAATATTTTTATTACTTTTTAATAATGTATTAAAATATTATATTCATGAAATATCATTATTGTTAATTTTGACACTATTCATTACTTTGACTTTAATAATATCAATACAATAAGATAAATTTAAAAACAATCTTCTAATACATCCCTAATATTTCATATTTATATTTAAAATTCTTGTATAACCTTAATTAATTCAAATTATATTTCTTTTAATATTTTCAATATCATTTATTTTATTTTTATATTAATTGAATAATTATTGCATCAATGTTGTGTGAGAATTTCAGATAATTATTTCTTCAATAAAATTTAAAAAAAATACAATGATGTATATAAATATTTTATATTTAAAAATACTATTTATAGTCAAACATATCCTCTGTATATCCCTATATTAAAATGTTATACTTATTAAAAACATGAATGTGACATCTTTGACTTTTCTTTAAATAAAATATTATAAAGGTCATAATCTCATCTAAATGACCATAAATGGTCATATTAACAAACCTTAAATGATTAAGGATTAAAATTACTTATAAATTAAAATTTGGGCAAGTTTTAGGGTCATTTTATAGTCCTTATCATATTATTTTTACCTTTAATTACCCGATTTACCCTTTACCGTGGTAATAAAAATTATTATGGTTGCTATTCATTATAAATAAAATAAAAGGGACCTATTTACTAAATTTTGACCCAATTATTCCAAATATGGAATCAATTTTTTCAAAATTCTAAATATATAAATTTTAAGATTTAATTTAAAATTAAACCGGAAAAATTCAATGAAAAATAGTTTTCTTAAAAAATGAGTTTTAAGCTCAAAAAATATACTTATTCCAAAATAAGGTATAAGGATGATTAAAATGTAGTTAATTAGATTATATCTAACTAAATAGAAGATAATTTAACTTAATATAAAATTAAAATCATAAAGTGAATTTTAAATATAAATAAAATGATAGTTTTATTAAAATCGGTATTTTTCACTATTCACTGGAAAATCAATCTTTTTAGTAAAAATCTCAAAAATCACCCTAAGATAATTTTAATATTCTGATTTCAAAAATAATATTATTTTTTAAAATAAAATTTCTATAATTTCTATAAATTGATTAGTATTTACTCATAAAAAATAATAAAACTATTTTTTAAGAAAACATATTGTTGAAGAACAAAATTTCTTTACTAAACAATCAAGTGCTTATTCACAAATAATTAATTAATACATTAAAAATTATATATTTCATAGTGTAGTAAATACTATTCATGACCACTAGTTTAATGGATAGGTTGTAATAATATTATTTTGAGTTTTTTTTAGCCTCGGTGTTGCGTGAAACATAAGCTATCCAAGAGATTAAATTTATTTAAAAAGAGACATAAGATAAAATCTCAGGGTGTTACATTTTAATTAAAATAAAAAATAAATTTTAAACCAAATTACACCCAAATAAAAATTTCATTTATAGAACCCCATAATCAAAACCATAAAATACATTAGGAAAGTCAAGTGTATTTTTTTAAACCTTTAAAAAAATTTAAATTGGAATCAACAAAAATATTTTAACTAAAAAATGAATCCTAAAATAAATTGTACATAACAACACTCGTATGACACAACCTTAACATTTTCCTGACATAATCACTTCTTCCAATTATGTTTGGAAACCTTATATAAGACTCTTTTAACCATCTAGAATAAAATCCCTTTTACCTAGAAGAGTTTGTCCATGTATTGATGAAATTATTGAATAAAATCACTTTAATTGGAGGATTAAATGGCTAAAGAAGGAAGGAATGAAAGATTTAAAGGAATATGGGTCCCAAAAATCACCTAAGGAGGTCCTCCTATCAAGCATCCCATGTGAAAGGAGGAAAATGGGGGTGATTTTAAAAATTTTAGGTAAAAATAAAACTTTTCATTCCAATTTTTAACAAATGAATGGTTATTATTCATGGTTATATAATCCATGAACTAACCATAAATTATTCCATTTATTATATTTATAAAGAATAAAAAATTACTAGGAAACCATGCACCACTCTGGAATTTTCCATTTCCTCAAATTTCAAGAAATGCATGGTTCCTTCTAACCATGCACTAGTCATGCACAACCCAAAAACCACCCTTTCTCCCTAAATTCACATTAAAACTTTGTTAGGAACTCTCTAACCATACAAAACCCTATTATCAATCTAAATATGACCTTCCCATGCCATAAAAATGATCTGATAAATGATGGATCACCCAATTTAAACTAAATTCCCACACTTGACCCATAAATAAGGTGTATAATTCTACACCCCATATGTTTTTTATCTTTGAAAAACTAGTTATAGGATAACCCAATTAAAACCAACTAAAAATGTGAGTAAAAATATCTTTATCTTCACTCTTTTCATCCTAAAAAATTTTGGGTGTGGGAAATTCTAAGCACTCGTATTCTCAACTTACCAAATCTATCTTCATCCCACCCCCCAACTATTAGAACTTTATATGTGTGGAAATTTAGTGAAATTTATCTAAGGTGATATAGACTATTGTAGTATAAACTATCTATACTAACTTGTCACCCATTTAAAAAATTAGCAACCATGGGTATCAAATTCCTCTATCACACTAGGACAAACCGAGCTACCATATGAATTTCCAACTGAAACAAATTGACACTATATTGCTAAAAAATCCCTCCAGAGATTCTCTGCCGCCATAGAGAGTCCAAATTTAGTTATATAAGACATTTGATAGTGTTTATACACATTCTAATCACAATTACATGCACAACTAACATGTTATTCAAATTACACCACCCTATAGTATTCCCCACCATCAAAATTTCCCTATCTCATTCCCTTATTGGTGAACTATGAATTTAAAATATAGTTAGATCACTATCACCCATGATCCATCGATGGGGTTATTCCTAAACAAGTTTAAGTAATCCAATGGATAAACTAATGGTGAATTCAAAATGGGATTGAAATAAATATTTCAAAACAATAGGCACCCTTTGCCTAATTCAAAACAAATTTCCTCATTTAACCCATAAACGGGTTATTATACATATCCTTAACATATTTATATCCTTGATCATTTATAAACCTAAACCATCATATTTATGAAACAATTAAAACCTATTGTTCCCACCAAGAACATAATTGACATCAGCCCTGAAATACCATACCACATTGAAGCCAACCATATAAATAACCCACTACATTTCATTAACACACCAACCAAATATCACATTTCATATATGGATATATTATAAGCCGAAACACCATTATATGAATGAATAGTTGTACTAGGGAACTTTTTAAATCCATAAATATTATTAGATGAACCAGCCTCTAGGAATTAACCTTTAACCCTTTAGTCATATCTATGTAGATTTTTTTCTCAATCCAACTCACCCATTTTCCCCAATATAAGGTGAAAACACAATTATCTATGATCATCCATCACAAAAACAAAGTTAAATAGGTGAAAAGAATAAATAAATGGGTCTTAAAATTTATACACAATGTCTACATCAGTCATGTACTTTAAATGACTCCTTAAACCAATTTATACTATGCATGACAACATGAAACTTTAAATACTTGATCCATATCCACATGAACTATGTTGTGTTACATGAAATTTTACTACTACATGACATATCTCTGCACATCTACAACTCCACGCAACCTCTGTTATGCTACATAGATCACCGTGATACATGATGACTGAGTCAAGCAACCTAAATGGCTCCCTCGGTTGTGTGCCTACACATTTCTTCACATGTCTTACGACGTATAAATATTAGTGCTATTCAACTTAATAACGCATAATAGAAAGAATTAATTACACAATATGTTATATATTCATCCTCATATAGGCTACGCAATGTTTAAACATGAATTTCATGTCATTCACCCATGCCAAAAAAACTTGAATCTCCTTCCAAAGTACATAATGGATTCATCAACTCAAATTTGATCAAATAAATTCAGATAAAGAATCATATAAGGTTTATCTAAAACTTCATAAGCTATAAAAATCTCAAAAATCATATAAAAAATAAGTTATGCAGTCTCAAATAATCTCAACCCAAAAATATATAGATCTCAATGCATGATTCGTTACTTTTTTTGTTCTCAAATTTTGGTTTGTTATTTTTTTGATCAAGGTCTTTATAATTCTTATTAATATGAACTTATCTAACAATATGATTAAAATAAATAGTGAAAAAACCATTTTTGGTATAAATTTATTAGGTTTTAATTTAATAATTAAGAAAATGTTTCAATTATGGAAACTCCTCTAAATTCAACACAAAACAAGCATAATTCTTAATGAACAAGACTATGATCAATGAACCATACCAATAATTTCTTCATTTAATCATAAAATTCAATCCTACATTTTTTTAGAGAATTTATGATTTCTCAAAAAGAGGGATTATAGCTAATGGAGACAATTATTCTAATTATCTTATTTATAACCTTGATTTTTCCAATTAAATGAACTAAAATTTTCCAGTTTAGAACTGGTATAAGATTATCATTCTAGGGTAAACACCTCATCACAAGATCAATGAAATGGTAAAAATTTAAATATAAATCCATTAACTTGGTCAAAATTACATTTTTTTTCCACGTGAAAAAATTGCTAAAATAACCCTATAATTTCACAAACATCAAATAAAGAAAATTTTGGTTCTTTATATTTAATGTTATTCCCAAGGTAATTATAGACTTCATTCTTAAATTATATAAAAATTTTGAAGGATTTATACATGTATTTTATAATAATCACATGCACATAGATTTTAAATTGTAGGTAAAGGTAATGAAGTAATGATGATCATCTTGAGGTTAAATACTTTTAAGCATGAATACATAAAAATTCACTTAATTCAATAAGTCCCAAGCTCCATATCCTTTTAAGAAGGATTATTAGTCATTTTCCCCTTCAAATAATATCCATGCATGTCATATTTTAACATGTTAATGTATTTGATCTACAAATGGTTTGTTTAGATAATAAACCATTATGGATGATGCAACAACTTCTCTAACATATACCCTATGTGGGATTACATCTTATAACATTTAATTTTTTTCTAATAAAAATAATATACATGGTTCTCAAACATGAACTACATGATTGGTATCTCATACAATTCAAGTAAAGTTAAAAAATAACTTCGTATAACATAAATAAATTTTATGAAATCCTCACTCCTAATAGGGTTCCTAATATTTTTATCATACTATAATTTGAACTTGTTATAATATAAAAAAATATATAGATGTTATAATAGTTTACATTATTGTTCTTTCATTAAATGAAACTTTATAAATTTTATGGATCTTATGTCCATTTTTCCTTCAAAATAATCTTTAGAAATTCAATCGCATTAAATACCTCTATAAATTGCATGAATTTTAAAGCTTTGAGTTAACAATAATATAAGAAAAAATGTTAAATCATTTTTTACTATGGTTATATGCCCCATAAAATTTGGATTATTCTCATTATTGAGGACTATCCTCTTGTTTTGTGAAGTTCCCTATGGAATTGTTGAAGGTTTTTATTTGTTTCCAATTGTGTTTAAAAATAATTAGAGGTTATTGAGAAGTTTTTGAAGTTGTTTGGAATGTTTTCCAGAATATTTGAATAGCTGTGAGGTGATTTGAAAGGATTTTGTGATTATTTAAAGGAATTTGGAATTTTATTGTAGAAGTTGAAAATTGGTTAAGTCTGGGGAGAATGAGAGCCATCTTCACTCTACTTATAAATCATTCTAGACCTTCATATGAGTCATTCAGGATATACGTAGGAGTTATTTCAAGGAGTATAAATTTTTTGTTAATAAAGGTAGAGATCGTATGAGTCATTCTAAACTTTCATATGGGTCATTTAAATCTACGTGTGATTCATTGACTTGTTATATGAGTCATTTTTGAGTAAAGGGGTTCTGTGCATGAGTCATTGGGACTCTGTATATGAATCATAAAAATATATTTGTGTATGAGTCATTGGAAGCTATGTACGACTCATTTGATGTTGTGTATGAGTTATTTGGGATATGTATCTATCATCCCTTTGTGGAATTTTTGGGAGTGTTGTAGGATGAAAATATGAGTTTCCAAAATTATAAATTTTGAAGAAAAGTAAACCATATGATGCCAAAGTCTATATTCAATGATTAAAACATCACAAATCACTTGTGATTTAATTTTTATGAAGAATATGTGATCTTTACATCATGAAGAACAAGATCACTCATAAAAAACCATGAAATAATGGAGAACATAAATGAAGTTGATTCTATTCCTAAATAAACTCTAGAATATTTATATGGAATTTTTTTGTGACAATTCTATATTGATCTAAAGTTTAAATAATCATTTGCAATCAGTTATGCAGTGATTCTAGATAGGTTTTTATGTGTCTAAATTTTCAAGTTGTTTGGTTATCATATATTGTGTTGGGATGAAAAGTATCATGTCACAAGCAGGTTCAATAAGAAATTATATGAAGTTGAATTAGTGTAATGAGAAGAGGAATTCACTACTGGGTAATTTTGGAATCCACAAATGATTTTATTTTTTAATTTTTTTGGAACGATGATCAATGATAGAATATTTATCAAGTTATTTTTATTCAGCTGCTAAGATTAGATGAAATGAAGAGAGGGATATTTATAAAAATACATTGAATACAGTCACTCTATGTAGAAAATAATATTTGGTGATTGTGGGCATGCACCCATATGAAAAGAAATTTAGGAAATGTAGTGAGGATATCATTTGTACCATTTTAGTTATGTGAATCTGCTAGAATACTGAGTTGGAAATTGTTTTTGGAATTAGTTTAATTCTAAAATTTTGAGATTTTTCTGAATATAAAGGATTAATTAAGAGAGAGACTAGTGAGCTGAGATTTTTAACTGGGTATCAAAAGATTTTGTAAAGAGATATTGAATATAGAAATTAGAGGAGAACTGAAAATTTGCAAGAGCCCAAGCATTAAGTGAACTAAGATTGAGAGAAAGACTGGGGAGAAAATCAGCAATTGAATCGACATGTTTTGATTAAGTTAGTATAGTTCTTATATTATTCTCGAGTGTTATCAGAAGTTGAAGAACATGAAGTGGTGAGAACATTTTGATTTTTATATCCTAAAGGCTTGAGAGGGATATCATCATTGGTTGTTGGAGCAACACTAATTCTCAAGTTATCTTTATCATTCTAATTTTTTCTTACTACAACTAGTGGGATGTTATGTAAATCTCGGTGTTATGTTAGAGAACTCATGTATTTGGAATGATATTTGACCTACCCATTTGTATTGATAATAAAACTCCAATGGAAAATTTCTGAGCCAGGATAATAACTAAATGAAATCACTACTGGAAATAAAAGAATTTGTGACGAGTCTTTTGTGACGGGATCCCATCGTAATAGGTCATTTGTGGCAGGGTCCTGTCACAAATGACCAGTTGTAGAAAACGGCATTGTAAATACTTTATCTGGGTTTTTTTTAACTCTTTTGTGACGGGTCTGTCACAAATAAGTATTTGCAACAAGATTACCACCCCATCACAAAATAAAATATAAATAAATAATATTAATAAAATTTAATATAATAATGATAATGATAATAAAATAATAAAAAAATAATAAAAACTAATAAAATTAATAAAAATATAATTAAAATAATAAATAAAATAATAAAAACTAATAAAATTAATAAAAAAACAATATTCACAATAATATAATAATAATAATAATAATAATAATAATAATGATAAAATAAATAGATAAATAATGATAATAATAAATAAATAATAAAATAAGAAAAAATAAGAAAATAATAAATAAATAAATAACATAATATTCGTAACAATATAAAAAACGCGGTATATAGAAATGTAAATATATGGATTAATAAAAATATTAAAAAAAATTACATTCAAATATTTATCATAAAAAGTATATAAATCACTGAGGGGTCATTTAGAGGAGCTGGAGGAGATGGTTGAGAGAACTTCATCCCTAAACCATGAGTCAGACGTCATAGGTACTCCATCATCTACTTGTGTTGTTGCTGCTATCATCAACGCATCTCCTCCTCCTCCTCTTCTTGTTGATGGATCTCTTCCTGCTCCCTATGAATGGTCTCTATAAGCTCACCCTAAGATCATAACTACTCCTCATATTATGCAGTAGATGATGATAACTCTCCATGAGCTCATCTCGAGCTGCATGCTGACATTGCAATGGTACCATAATAACTATTAAACGTCAATCGAGAGTTGATACTAACAACTCAGACTTTCTTAAAGGCATACTGAGTTGTCTACATACATACCACATCATCAAATCCTTCTGCATTGGAGGTCTGATCATCAGTCTCTTCCTGACTCTCAACCAGTGTCTGAGACATCGCGGCCTCATGTGACTCCTTCAATTATAATTTAAAATTCAAATAGTTAAAATATTATTTGAAGTTAATTTTAAAAGTCAAAAAATTATACTGACTACAATATAACACTGGAGATCACCTCTAATCTCTACAGTTACTGAATCATTTTATATCCTCTTATAAACGTCGAACTTTGTAATATTGGGTTGTTCAACTGTAAGAACCCAGTTTTTCACTCAGGTGTGGATTCTTTAATTTTCAGTCTAAATCTTTAATTTAGACCAAAAATAGAGGCCTAATGGATTAGAAAATGTCTCAAGGGTGTCCGAGGAAATTTCAAAGCCTGGAACCCATCTTTTTGGGAAAAATAGGTATGGCGCACGGTTTAGTGTAAACCATACAGGAATATTGCATGGTTTGGAAAACCATGTGGATTGTGTTTTTTTAGATAGAGCCACCTCACACGGTTGGAACATGGTCATGTGGCCTAACTGTGTGAGAGCCCCTTTTTCATAGGTACCTGTGCAGGGTTTGCGCACAGTTTATCAAACCGTGCAGACAAACCGTTCATAGGCTATTTTAAGGGTAAATTGTCCTTTTTCCCTTAATGATCTAATTAAGCCACCTCTATCTTCCCTAATCTGATATTATGCAGGATTAAACTATTTCTCTCTCAATTTGGGGCTTTTTGAAGATATAAAATTAGAATCAAGAGAACTCCTTCATCTGGAAACTGATCGAGCTTTTGTTCGTCACGTTGGATGCACAACTGTAAGTACTCGAGTCCTCTTGAGCCATTGTCTTTCTCTTTTTCTCTCGACCAATAAATCAGGGTATGATCATTTTTCTCTTTTTCTTATATTTACTCTAATCTGATCCAAATCAAGGGCCAATACCAGAGGATAAGGATCATACAACCCTAAGGTGGGTGATTTATAACTCATCCCTAAAGTTGATTGATTTTGTATTTGTCGTGTGGGACCCACCGATTTCATCGGGTTCCATTTATTGAATTAATATTCCATTATTATATGTATTATAACCATATGGTTATGCTCTTATAAATACGTGATTATTGTTGGTGGTTATGACCACAACTCCATCCTTTATGTGTTGAAGGTTATTTCATAATTGTTGTTTAGTGTTTTGACATGTTTGAGCCACCATTCGGGTGTTCCTTGTCTTGACCACTATAAGGGTAATCATTCTATATTAATTGGATTGATTTATATTGTGAATTACATAATATAAAGTATCATGTATGTTTACCACTTTACCCACCTAAGGTAAGTGATTCAAATTGATAATTAAATGCGAATGATTAACTGGTTGCATATTTGTAGCACCCCTTACCACATTAATGGAAGGTAGTAGAATGAACCTTAAATTATGTAATATTACTTAATGGGTTAAATGAACGGTTTCATGATACTTGTCCTTGTCATGCTAATGAATTGCAACGCTTGAACCAAATGAATTGATAAAAAGGTTGCATGCTACTTGACCTTATCACACAATTAAAGGCAAGGATTAAACCGAATGAAATATTACATGAATCTATAATCAAATAGGAATGGCCTAATTCGGTCTTGCCTTGTATTATGATCGGATAATTCCATGAGCACTCAGGAACCCCATTCTGATTCAAGGATATGGCTTTCTTAGGTTGAGACCCACCTAGATCTCAATCCTTGTCTGTTCTTGGATACCCGGTATGATAATATAGGATCCATCATGTAGTACTATAGGATACCATGGATTAACTCCTTGGATACATTGAATATCATTATAGGATTCCTTGGATACACTCCTTGGATCCATTATTGACAAGTAGGTTCCATGGTTAAATCCCATCGAGCCTAGTTATTGCTTAGCCCCATTTTACCTTGGTCGATCACCTTGGGCTCGGTAGGCACCTCATTGTGGAATTCCTTGAACTAAACTCCTTGTATTACACTCTTAATACATGCCAAACTATAGTTATTACTGAGTTGGTGACCCTTGAGGTCTATTTCACCTTGGTTAATACCTTGGTACTTCACTATTAAATATCATTGATCGTGGTTTCCTTGTTACATCTTGGAACCTTCACTATTTATATTATCATGAGGTGATGTCAGTGTTGGATATTCCTCACAATAACTATCAATATAAAATTGGTAATTACTTAATTAATGAACTAGTTAGATGTTCAGACACCAACTAAGGGCTGAAGTAGGTGCTTGGGTATTTAGTTACATTGTACTTCTTTACTTTATATCTACATGCTTGAACATTGTTACATTTCCATTACATGGGTCAGATGTTAAAGACATCATTGGTGGTGGATCACTAATATTTATCTCACACCCTCTCCAGGTGTCATTTGGTACCCTGGGTAGATTACATGGTTGCAGGTGTTGACAAAGGGAAGTATATGTCTTCAAACTCTTCATTGCTTGTTGTTTAGTAATGACCTTGATAGTATAGGACCGAGTTAGAACTCATAGTGCTAGGGATAGTCTTTTATTTTCTTCATACTATTGTGGAACATGTTATTCTTGCTATCTTGTATCCATGTTTTCTAGTTTTTTAGTACATGACATATCATCATCTGTTGTTGACTTTTATTACAGGTATTTCAGTTATTATTATTGTTGTCTCTATTTTCCATTGTGTCTTCTGTTTACTTATATTGTTTCCACTATTTACTTATGTCTACTCTCACCCACTGCACTACACTTTGGTAATTAGGGCATAGTCTCCCCACGGACACACCCTAGGCCTTCATTGCTAGTCGATAGCCTCTGGAATTTGGGGAGATGCGCTTGATACCATGTGGCCTACCGGGCTCGGGGCGCCTATTGAGTAGCATCCAGGTATGGGATGTAACAAAGTGGTATCATAGGCTGGTTTCTTTTCTTTTTTACTATTTTTAGACAATATATTAGAGATTATGAATTCTTGGTACTTGGTCATAAGTCATTCTTGGGCGTCGTGAACCCATGTTCAAGGTAAAAACCAAGTTTCCTAGATTATAATTATTATTCTACTTTTTTCTATTATAGTTGATATTATTTCACCATTGGGTGACGCACATGCTATGTGGTGTTATTGATTATTACTCTGTTTGAGGATTTTCTTTCACCCTTGTCCTGATGATATGAGGGAAATGATCATTGTTACATGCATCATTATAGGAACCTATAATTCACATGTCATGCATATTGTCATGACATATAGGTGCATTTCACTACTTTTCATTGCTTGATATGCTTGTGATTGTTGAGTGATGTTATGATAGTTTCTTGTACATGTATTACTTTTGGTTACGATTTAGTGATTTTCAATCTCAATTCATGAGGTGTTTGGGACCTCATGGGTTGGGATGAGTAATTTACCAAATCGAACCATTATGCTATAAATAAATGGCTGTCGTTTCTAGTGATAGGTGTATGGGCACTGATTCATCGGAAATGACTATCCATTATAATGTGAATAATGACATCTAAAATGAAATGGTTACACATCCTTATCATGTCTTGTAATACTTATGAAAGGTAAAGGACTGAAATTGGAAATTAAATGAAAAAATAAATGAAACTTATACTTGAGCACTTGTCGATACCTGGCCGTCTAAGCGGGTAGTTGGGGTAGTATGCCTTGGGTAGTGAGTTTTCTTATGTTCATATTTTTCTAGTGATTATATCTTTCTGATAAAGTTTTTTGAGGTGTGTTTTTGGAAATTATAGATCAATTTCACCATGATGTCCTCATATTATACACCTGGAGGGTGGCGACATCCATGCTCCAAATGTGGTGGGCCTTGAGTCATCAGTCTTACCTTTAGGAGTACCACTTGAGGCACTAACTATTGTACCTGATTTGAGAACTGATGCCTAAGTTTATGATAGTTTCCTATGTCCGATGCAGTCCATACATAGTGCTCCATGGCTTGCACCCACGATGGCTGATCTGACTCTTGAGTTCCAGCAACAGCATCCTCCTACTTTATCAGGGGATAGTGGTCTGTAGACTGTTGATTCTTGTATATAATCCACCCTATCTATCTTTGATCATCTGTAGATGCCTCTAGATTTAAGGGTCAATATTTCCACATACATTCTTTGGGACTTAGCCAAGTGTTGGTGGGATGTGATTACCCAGGTCGGTCATCATCAAGGCATGTTATGGGTTGATTTCTAGACTGCCTTCTTTGATTAGTTATTTCATCAGACACTGAGATATAAAATATCTATAGATTTAATGCATCTCGAGCAGGGTTTCTATGTTAGTTATGTAATATTCAATGTGTTTCATGGAGTTTCAGGACTTTTCACCACTTCTAGACAGTGATGAGCTTTCACGTGCTAGACGTTTCGAGGATGGGATTCAGTATGCCATCTGTACACAGGTCAATGTATTTATCCTACCTTATTTTTCTACAATATTCAATCAGGATCTTATCACTAAGCATAACCTGAGGGGAGGAAATAGTACCAGGCATAGAGGATCAGTATCACGTCAGCCCAGTAGTTCTTCCGGTGGCAGGAAGTGTTTTATTGAGGTTTCTCGCCAGGGCAGTGACAACCAGAGTATTCGTTTTGATAGCTCTAAAGTGTGTCATCAGTGTAGAAGATGGGGGAATTAGAAGTCTCAATGTGATAGAGACCCAATGGAGTGTCGGTCTTGTGGTTGTATGGGGCATCTTCAGTGTTTCTATAGGACTTGTCCACCAGCTTTAAGTGGAAAAGTATATGCACCATCTCCACCTTCAGAAGCGAGTTCTTTTACACCACATTAGGTGGGGAGTTGTAATAGCATCGGTAGGTCTAGATGAGGAGAAGGTTTTAGTCGTGGTATCCAGACCCCTGATCACCAGCAGTTCCAATAGAGCAGTTGTGATCATGGTAGTCCATTTATTTCATAGGTCGTGGATCAGGTAAACTGCATGCACTACAGTCGATACATGAGAATCAATATTCAGAACCATCTATAGTACATGGTACTATTCTAGTAGCCTCTACTGTAGTATTTTATTTATTTTATACAGGTGAATCAAACTATTTTATCTCTGTATCTATCATGGAATGTCTTAGAAAATAGATACAGTATTACTATGGGGTAATGACCCTAGATACGCCGTTAGGGATATAAATAGAGGTCATATGCCAATGTAAGGATTGTCTCCTTGAGGTAGGTAGTTACCCTTTCTTATAGAACCTCTTTATTCTCGAGATTACAGGATTTAATTTCATACTCAGTGTGGATTGGTTGGTTCACTTTCATGATTTTGTAGACTGTTATCACTGCAAGGTATCTTTTACATCACCATAGGGCAGTAGTTATCTACATAAGGGTGAGTGGGATGTCCAGGATGGTAGAGTTTTACCAGAGCATCATGGGATAGGTGGAGTGACTGCCCAGATTGAAAATATATCCATGGAGGATTGGGGTTTACATCAAGTTAATTACCCTCCAATAGTGGATCATTTAAGGTATGTTTTCCTGACAATTTTTCTAGCTTACCTCCTGAGATAGAGGTAGAGTTTATAGTGAATCTTGTTATAGGAGTAGCTTCAGTTTCCATTCCTCCTTACAGGATGAAACATATAGAGCTTCAAAAGATCAAGCAGCAGTTAGAGGATTTAGAGTCCAAAGGTTTTATATGACCCAGTACATCCTCTAGGGGTTCTCCCGTGATTTTCTCCAAGAAGGAGGATGGAACCTTACATCTATGCATGTATTAAAAAATGTTGAACCATCTTACGGTCAAGAACCAGTATCCACTTCCTCGAATAGGTGATCTCTTTGACTAGTTCCAAGGAGAAAAGGTCTTCTCTAATATTGACCTGAGATCGGGTTATCATCGGGTGCGAGTCAGACCATCAGACATACCTCATAAAGCTTTTCTTATCAGGTATAGTCTATATGAGTACCTTATTATGTCATTTGGTCTTACAAAAATTCATACCATTTTCATGGATTTGATGAATAGGGTTTTCCACCCCTATTTGGACTCTTTTTTCATGGTTTTTGTGGAAGACATCTTGGTGTATTCTTGCACTCGTAGTGGCCATGCCAAATATCTTGAGATTGTTCTGAGTACATTGAGAGAGCATCAAATTTATGCCAATCTTGTTAAGTGCCACTTCTAGATCGAAAAAATTCACTTCTTGAAACATATTATCTTAGAATCAGGAGTATATGTTGACTCTGAAAAGGTTAGTGTTGAAGTTTCTTGAGAGTATCCCAAGAACGTGTTTGATATACGAAGTTTATTGGGGTTGGCTGGATATTATAGGAATTTCAAACAAGACTTCTCAAGTCCTTTTTACCTCTTACTAGTCTTACAAATAAGGGTGTCAAGTTCACATGGTCAGAAGCGTGTGATAAATCCTTTCAGGAGCTGAAAGGGAGGCTTGTATTGGCACCTATTCTAATTCTCCCTGAGCTGGGTATAGGTTATACCGTCTTCTGTGATGCATCAGGCATTGGCCTAGGAGAAGTACTGATGCAGGAAGATAGAGTCATTATTTATGGATCTTGGAAGTTGAGGCCTCATAAGAGAAATTACCCAATGCACAACCTTGATCTAGCAGCAGTTGTCCATGCCTTACATTGCTTGAGACATTATCTGTTGGGTGAGTGATTTGTGGTGTACACCGACCACAAGAGCCTCAAATATATCTTTTCCCAACATGAATTAAACCTCAAAAAAAGGATATGGTTTGAATATCTACAATCCTTTGATTTTGAGCTTTCATATATTCTCGGGAAGGAAAATGTGGTTGCAGATGCACTGAGTCAAAAAACTCAAGCATAGGCTATATAGGAAGCCAATGATGAATGGAATTTAATGACCCTATTTTATGAGCTACATATAGAGTTTCATGACAGTCACAAGCAGTCTTATATCTCATATTTTACATTTACCTCTTCCCTCCTTGAGAAGGTGAATAGTACACAGTTTTCAGATTCTGAAGGCTTGGTTCTACATGAGAGTATATCAGGAGATAACCTGCCTCTAGATTGGTCTGTGAATAGAGACGACATCCTACGTCTATTTGGATGTATTTGGGTTTCTACAGATATGAGAGAGGAGTTGATGAAGGAGTCACATGCTTCTCAATGGGTAGTTCATCCAAGAATCTCAAAGATGTATTGAGATATGTGATTCCATTATTGGTGGGATGGGATGAAATGCATGATATTAGGATTTATCACTATGTGTTCCACCTATCATAAGGTAAAGGCAAAGTACCAGAGACCTGCAAACTTATTACAGTCGCTTCTAATACCAGAATCTAAATTGGAAGATATTGTTATGGATTTTGTAGTCAGCTTACCTATGTTACTAAGGGTTAACGATGAAATCTAGGTAGTCATTGACTGATTAATTAAATCATCCCACTTCATTCCAATTTATGAGACTTTCTCAGTTGATGAACTGGGAAGACTGTATGTTCGTGAGATCATACGAGTACATGGGGTTCCACATACTATCATTTCAGATAGGGATGCTCATTTCACGTCACATTTCTGGTAGGTATTATAGAAATAAATAGGAACACAGGTGATTCTAATCATATCTTTTCACCCTTATACCAATGTATAGTCAGAACGGACAATATAGGTTCTATAGGATCTGCTCCGAGCATGTGTCCTTGATTTTAGCGGTTTTTGGGAGAAGTATATCCCTCTCGTCAAGTTTTCATATAATAACATATTTTATGTGACAATTAAGATGGATCCTTTTGAGGCCTTATATGGTAGGTCATTTTGTTCACCCCTGTGCAGGCTAGAGGCAGGTGAGGCAGCCCTACTAGGTCCTCATCTTGTTCAGGAGACTTCAGAGTAGTTTTAGATGATCAAAAAGCATATGAATATTGCTTAGTCTAGAAAAAAATCATATATATATATCATCATTGATGACCTCTTGAGTTCAAGGTAAGGGATCATTTTTTTCTTCAGATATTGCCCAGGATAGGGAATAGACGGTTAGGAAATCAGGGAAATTTTTCACCTCGTTTTGTAGGGCCTTTTGAAATTCTAGAGAGAGTCGGGTCGGTAGTCTATCAGTTGCTACTAACTCAGAGGTACCATGTCATGCACAATGTCTTTCATGTTTTACATCTTTTCTAATATCATGTCAACCCATATCATACTTTTGATCCTGATGAAGTTTAGTTAGATGATGATGCTACCTTTGAGGAGTATCCAATATGCATCATCGACCGGAGCATGAAGGCTCTTCAAGTTTGGTATATCCCTCTAGTATGGGTGCTATGGCAGCATGGCCGAGTACAGGATGAGACTTGGGAGAGGGAAGCTGGAATACGTGCCCAATGGCCAGAGTTGTTCTCATACAATGTTTCTCCAACCTTGGAAGGTGAACTCAAGGATGAGTTCTTTTAAGGGGGGAAGATTGTAAGAACCCAGTTTTTCACTCAGGTATAAATCCTTCAATTTTCAGTCTAAATATTTACTTTGGACCTAAAATAGATTCCTAATAGGTTAGTAAATGTCTCATTGGTGTTTAGTGAAAGTTCGAATCCCAGAACCCATATTTTTGGGGAAAATGGGCCCAGCGCACAGTTTAGTGTAAACCATGCATGAATGCCACATGATTTGAAAAACCGTACAGATTGTGTTTTTCCTAATAGAGACACCTCACACGGTTGGCACACGGCCATGTGGCCTAACCATGTGAGAACCCCTTTTTCCCAAGTACTCATGCATATTTTGTGCATGGTTTGTCAAATCATGTGGAAAAATTGTGCACAAGCTATTTTAGGGGTGAATTGTTATTTTTTTCCTTAATGATCTAATTAATCCACCTCCATCTTACCCAATCCAAGATTATGTGGGATTAACCTATTTATCTATCAATTTGGGTATTTTTGAAGATCAAACATTGGAATCAAGATATCTTCTTCATCTAGCAACAGATCGAGATTTCATTCGTCACTTTGGATGCGCAACAATAAGTATTTGAGTCATTTTAAGCTGTTCTCTTTCTCTTTTTCTCTCGAAAAAGATATCGGGGTATGAGAATTTTTTAGTTTTTCTTAGATCTACTCTGATCTTAGCCAAATCAAGGGCCAATACCAGAGAAGAAGGATCATACAACCCTTAGGTGGGTGGTCTATAACTAATCCCTAAATTTCATCAATTTTGGATTTGTTGTGTGGGCCCCACCGATTTTATTGGGTGTCATTTATGGAATTAACATTCCATGATTATACTTGTTAGGACCATATGTTTATGCTCTTCCAAATACATGATTATTGTTAGTGGTTATGACCACAACTCCATCTTTCTCATGTTGAAGGTTATGTCATAATTGCTGTTTAGTGTTTTGACACGTTTGAGACACCATTAGAGTGTGCCTTGTCTTGGAAACTATAAGGGTATTAATTCTATATTAATTGGATTGATTTATATTGTGGATTACATAATGGAAAGTACTATGTATGTGTACCACTTGACCCGCCTAAGTTAAGTGATTCAAATTGATAATTAAATGTGAATGATTAATTGGTTTCATATCTGTAACACCCCTTACCACATTAATGTAATGTAGTAGAATTAACCTTAAATTATGTAATATGAATTAATGGGTTAAATTAATGGTTTCATGCTACTTGGCCTTGTCATGCTAATGAATTGTAACACTTGAACCAGATGACTTGATAAAAAGGTTTCATGCTACTTGACCTTATCACACTAATGAAAGGCAGGGCTTGAACAGAATGAAATATTACATGAATCTATAATCAAATAGGAATGTCTTAACTCGGTCTTGCCTTGGATTCTGATCGGATAATTCTATGAGCACTGAGGAACCCCATTCTGATTCAAGGATATGACTTGCTTAGGTTGAGACCCACCTAGATCTCGATCCTTGTCTGTTCTTGGATACCCAGTATGATACTGTAGGATTACTCATGTAGTAATACAAGATACCATGGATGAACTCTTTGGATACATTCAATATCATTATAGGATGCCTTAGATACACTCCTTGGATCCATCATTGACAAGTAGGTGTCGTGGTTAAAGCCCATCGGGCCCAGACATTACTTAGCCCCATTTTACCTTGGTCGATCACCTTGGACTCGGTAGGCACCTCATTGTGGAATGTATTGGACTAAGATCCTTTTATTATACTCTTATCCCATGCCAGGATACTATTATTACTAAGTTAGAGACCTTTGAGGTCTAAGTCACCTTGGTTATTACCTTGGGACTTCACTATTAAATATCATTGATCATGGTTGCCTTGTTACATCTTAGAACCTTCACTATTTATATTATCATGAGGTGATGTCAATGTTGGATATGCCTCATGAGACCTATCAATATAAAATTTTTAATTACTTAATTAATGAACTGGTTATATGTTCAGACACCAGTTGAGGGTTGAACCAGGTACTTGGGTATTTAGTTGTATTGTACTGCTTTACTTCATATTCGCATTCTTGCACACTATTAAATTTCTATTACATGGGACGAATGTTATAGAAATTGTTGGTGGTGTCCCACTGATATTTATCTCACACCCCTCTGGGCATCGTTTGGTACTTGAGGAAGATTACATGGTTGCAGGTGTTGAAAAATGGAAGCATGCGAATTCAAACACTTGATTTCTTATTATTTGGTATGGAGCTTGATAGTAAAGGACCGAGTTGGAACTCGAGATGCTAGGGATAGTCTTTTATTTCCTTTATACTATTTTGGAACATGTTATTCCTACTATCTTGTATCCATGTTTTCTTGTTTTCTAGTACATGACATATCATCATATTTTGTTGAATGTTATTATAGTTGTTTCAGTTATTATTATTATTGTCTCTATTTTCTGATGTGCATATTGTTTAATTATATTGATTCCTCTATTTACCTATTTCTGCTCTCACCCACTATTCTACACTTTGGTAATGAGGGCATAGTCTCTCTATGGACACACCCTAGGACCTCGCTGCTAGTCGGCAGCCTCTGGCGTTCGGGGAGATGTGCTTGAGGCCATGTGGTCCACCGGGCTCAGGGCAACCATTGAGTGAAATCTGGGTATGGGACGTCACATCGACTGCCTATATGAGTATAAAATAAAAAAATTATATTTAAATTTATATAAAATTATTAAAAAATGTATTTACCATATATCGCTAATGCATACTGAATGTACGACTACCAACTCTATGTGTCACCTCCTACCTCCCCTGATTCTATCGACCTAATGATACTCTCCTCTAAAAAGTATCTTCCATCTGGTATGAACATAATCCATCCCAAACCTGAGATGAGAAGAAATCTAGTAAGTAGGCACAACAAAACTGGTCAAATTCTATAACTCCCACTTTCTTCATGGTTTTCCACCTCAGATTGTACAAAAACGGATGGCAATGCTCACGCATACAGATCTCGCATGCCTCCCAGATAGAGTTATTCATGCTATCATCAATGGGATATCATAAACCCTACAAATAATTAATAATATCAAGTTATTAAGTAAATAAATTTCAAACTAACTATTATTTATTTATGTATAATCTAATTCTCAAACATACATCGTTGAACATCAATGGGAATCTGACCCCATATCACTCATGCTCCAGAAAAATAATTATGCAATATAGTACTCCCATGTATAATAGATATATGTGAAAAGCTATAAAAATAGAACAAATAATGAAACAATTAGTATATAAATAAATTAATGATAATTAATGATAACTGACTATAATGCACAAGTAAACATACCTCCACATGTGTGGATCTAAGTCAAGACATGGGCGTCACTCAAGGATAGGTCAAGAATCATCAATCTCACAAGACCATGACCTCTTCAAGTTTTCACTGAACTTCCAGTAGTCTAAGGGTCAGATTATGTAACATTATGCTCATAACTAGGTTGATCAGCCTCCCCCAACTCATGAAACAAATCCGAGTCCATCTGAAACATTAAATGAATGTTGTTAGAAAATAGTTGAAAACAACTATTGTATATAGATATATATTATATATTATTATAAACAGCATTTAACTATTTCAATCTTCGTATCCATCCTCATATTCATATATGACGGTGTCAATTTATTCATATTCCTTCTTAGTATCATCAATTTCTATAGAAGTTTCAGTTTCATCATATCTTTTCATTTCAAATTCATGTGTTACATAAATAACATTATCGTCACCATTGACCCTTAACTATGGGGTGTTATCATTGATATTCATTTCTCTTCATGAAAAAGATTAATTTGAAGTACTCTCTTGATCAATTTCTTTCATTTCAGTAGAACCACATTCACTTTAAATAAACTAATTTTCCTATGATTTCATTTTTATTATGCTCTACCAATCACTTAACTCTCTTGAAGTAGCGCAATAATTTTCAGAATAAATTTAATATGTATGATGAGCCAAAAAAATGGTTCATTTACTAAATTAATGTTTTTATATTTAATATCAATGATTCCATGGCACGGATAAACACACAAGCCTCTCTCAGTATCCAACCACTGACATTTAAACATTATTATATAATTTTGTCCCAGATAATGGAGTTCAATTATTTCTTCCATCGTGTCGTAAAAGTTAACTTCACTTTCTCTATTATGAGATAATCTCAAGAAAATACCACTATTAATTATTTTTTTATTCCTCGTATGCATGTGTATGAAATAGAAAACCATTCACCACATATGCATTATAAGATTTAACTATTTTGGATGGTGGGTTTCTCAATACACACAATCGGTTGTCAATTTTATCAACATGTTGAGCTATCTAAAAAATTGTAAAATAATTATTAATATAACAAGTAATAAATTGATTTAATATGTTAAACCATAAACTATTTATTTTACCAGTTTATGAAACTAGTAAGAAAAATTAGTTTGTCGATGTTCTTCAAGAGCAGTTGTTGTAATTTTTGGAAACTGTTTCTTGATATGATTATCATATAATCTATAAATAAATAAATATTAATTTAATGTAAAAAATAATATAGAATAAGTGATAGGATCACTCATGGTACAAATGGTGTCATTTCTTCACAGTTAATAAGAACATATATATGAGCCCTGTGATGTTCATCATCTGAAATCCATCATTCATGAACTCCACCAAAGCCAAGTTCGGGCTGATTAAAAACTAAAAATTGATTATTCATTTCATCATCAACATTTACCTCATTATGTCTCATGCTATTATGTTTTTATGGATATTCAAATTGGAAATAATCAGAGTAGAAAAAAAATTCCTCCTAAAAACAAACTTCTGCAATTGATCTTTCAACTGATGCTTTATTATGTACATTTTTCTTCAATTTCTACATGTATATCTCAAATGGTTATATCCATCGGAAATGTATTATTCCTCTGCATTTTGATTCATAGAGAAAATTTAATATCAAATGTTCCATTGAATCAAATAAAGTTGGTGGGAAGATTTTTTAAACTTTACATAAAATTAAAACAACGTCATCTTGCAGTCTACTTAGTGCATTGTAGTATGTTGTCACCACACAAATGTCTCATAAAAAATATGATATTTCTATTAGCGCATCCCAAATCATATAATTCAAAATATATATAAATCTAATTGGAATAATTATTTCCATTATAACATGACAATCATGACTTTTTAATCCGATAATATGACCATTTCTAACACATCTAGACAAATTATAAATATAACTATCTAGAATCCTTAAATCTACAATCCACTAACAAAATAATAAATGATTTTATTTGGAAATTGTATAAGACACTTTTATCTTCATTAACTTCTTTGATCTATCATTTTCAAATAGTTCAAGTTCTGGTCGCTAGTAAATTTGGTCAAGATCTAATCATGCCTTTACATTATCTTTGGTCTTACTAGGTGTGTCCAAAATGTATAAAATATATTATCAAAACAGTTCTTCTCAATATTCATGATATCCAACATGTGACATACCAACAAATTATACTAATAAGGAATATCCCAAAAAATGCTATGTTTAATCCAATTGTGTGCTTTCCCAAATCCATTTATTTTTTGTTGGTTTATAGTCGGTCCAAAGGTAATGAGAGTTAATAAAGAGACAATGAATTTTAACTCAATAGTTGAGATCATTATTGGAGGTCTATCTCTTTTAATTGTACCTTTTTTTAAATGATATATGTTCCTCCAAAAAGGATGATTGATGGGAATAAATCTTTGATGGTAGTCAAAGAAACAAGGTTTTCATCCATTGACGAGCATAAATGCTTTGTTGTCTCTCATACAGTATGGACATGATTTTGGATCATGTGTACTCTAGACAGATAACATTCCATATACTGGGAAGAAACTTATCCACATCAATGTATCTTTTATTAGGAAATTTTTTTCACAAAAACATCATATGTACTAACACCATTACTCCACGATAATTTCAAATTTTCAATCAATGGATTCAGATAAACATCGATATTCTTTTTCAGATGTCCTAGAATTAATAAGGTCAAAAATATATATGGATCATTCATCAATATCCATAGAAGTAAATTTTATAGAGTTATAAATATGGACCAACAAAAATATTGACTACCGTAAGAACCGAATAGATATAAACCGTCAGTAGAAAGACCCAATCACACATTTCAAGATGCTGAAGCAAAAGAAAGATGTACTTGGTCAAAATGTTTCCATGAATCACTATCATCAGGATATTTTAAGCCATTACCGGTTGAAATATTAGTTTTGTGTCATGAAATCAATGATTTTGTGTTCTAAGACATAAATAAATGCTATAATCTAGATGTAATCAGGAAATACCTCAATTATTTTAAAGGAATCAATCCAGAATTCCCTAGTTGAGCCTCTTTGTACCTTGATTATCCACATGTAGGACAACTATTTAAAAACTCATTTTCATCATAATATAAGATGCAATCATTTGAACATGCATGAATCTTCTAATAATCAAGACCTAAATTATGAATAATCCTCTTGATCTCATAGAAATTTGTAGGCAACACATTTTCTTTAAGTAAAAATGATTTAACCAAAGAGAATATCTGATCAAAATAGCTATTTTACATTCCATTATCTAATTTAATAGCCATAAATTTTTCAACTGCTTTAAATTTTCTTATCTTGCAACCAGGATATAAGGAATCCTCAACAGACTTCAACAACTCATAAAATTGGGGTGGTTCCAACTATGGAGTTAAATCAATATCAACTTGAGTTTTAGTTTGCTGAAAATATAGACCAAACACATCATGTACTAAATTTTGAAATCGTGATGGATCTGGAACCAAATTATTAGTATCTTCTCTAGAATTGCGTTCACCATGTTGATACTAAAAAACATAATCATTTAGAAAACCAAATCACAATATATGACCCCCAACATTGTCAAATGTGTCAAACCTCCTCAGATCACATTTCTTGCATGGACACTTAATTGTCCCTTCTGAAACAACTTTTGGTTTTGATGATGCAAATAATAAAAAAGATTCAACCCCCTCAATAAATACAGGATTTACACGAGAACCGTTTGGATTCCTGTGATGATTTATTCAATTGTGATCATTTAATGAAGACTATTGTCAACTTCTTTACTCCATATTACTCTAAAAAATATAAAATAAATAAATTGTTTATGATTAATTTGATATAAGAAAAAGACGATCCAAAAAAGGGTAAAAATTAAAACAGCCATAATTTACTTTTAAATATTATCAATTTTATCAATTTGCCACTTATTTTTACTAATAACCATTACTTTTTATTAATTATGGTGATTTCATGTTCATTTTTACTAATCATTATTAATTACCTCTATTTTTTACTAAATTTTTCTAATTATCACTGATTTTTAATAATTAAAATGATTTATCATTAATGTTTGGTAAATTGTCGCTAATGTTTAATAATTTATGCCAACCATTTCTAAATCTATCATTTCATCAATTTCTATCAACCATGTCCTGTCATCAGCATATCTCCTTCTCCTGTTGTTGTTGATGTCATAGACGTGTCACATCATGTTTGTCCCGGTTCTGACGACCTAATGACAAATTTTGACATGGTTGGCATAGATTGGTCATTTCTAATCACCTGAATATTGAAAATTCTATGATTTACTAAAAGGTATAAATCATGTATTTTATAATAATTATGTATGAAACCAATCTATGCTAACCATATCCAAATTTATCATTACACCAATTCATGTCAATTATGTCATGTCATCGATGTATCTCCTCTTACTACTGTTTCTACCATCAACGTGTCACATCATATTTATCCCGATTCTGGATACCTAATGACATATTTGGAGATGGTTGGCATAAATTGGTCATTACTAATTTGTGTCAACCATGTTTGTACAAATTTTTTATTACTCATGGGATGAAATTTATTCACAATTATTCCTAATTATTACTATTTATTACTATTTATTACTATGTATTTCTATTTATCCCTATTTATCCTTATTTGTTGCTAATTGTTTATAATTTTTGTTATTTATTGTTATTTACTGCTAATTAGTCCTAATTTTTCCTAATTTTTCCTATTTATTCCTATTTATTCTTATTTATTCCTATTTATCGCTATTTATTGTTGTTTATTCTTATTGTTGTTTATTGCTATTTATTGTTATTTATTGCTAATTACTGCTAATTATTGCTAATTATTGCTAATTACTACTAATTATTCCTAATTATTCCTAATTATTTCTAATTATTGCTAATTATTCCTAATTATTCATATTTATTCCTAATTATTCCTATTTATTACTGATTATTCCTATTTATTACTGATTATTACTATTTATTACTATTTATTACTATTTATTACTATTTATTATTATTTATTACTATTTATTATTATTTATTGTTATTTATTACTATTTATTACTATTTATTGCTAATTATTGTTATTTATTGCTAAATATTACTATTTATTACTATTTATTACTATTTATTACTATTTATTACTATTTATTACTATTTATTACCATTTATTGCCATTTATTACCATTTATTGCGATTTATTACTAATTATTACCATTTATTACCACTTATTGCTATTTATTACAAATTATTACTAATTATTAATAATTATTACTATTTATTGCTAAGTATTACCAATTATTACTAATTATTACTAATTATTACTAATTATTAGTATTTATTACTAGCTATTGCTAATTATTACTATTTATTACTATTTATTACTATTTATTACTATTTATTACTATTCATTACCAATTATTGCCAATTATTACCATTTATTACCAATTATTACCATTTATTGCCATTTATTACCATTTATTGCCATTTATTACCATTTATTACCATTTATTACTATTTATTTCTAATTAGTACTATTTTTTACTAATTATTACTATTTATTACTATTTATTACTATTTATTACTATTTATTATTATTTATTACTAATTATTACTGATTATTACTGATTATTACTAATTATTACTAATTATTACTGATTATTACTAATTATTGATATTTATTGTTGTTTATTACTAATTATTTCTAATTATTACTAATTATTACTAATTATTACTAATTATTCCAATTTATTTATATTTATTCCTATTTATTTCTATTTACTTCTATTTATTCCTATTTATTACTATGTATTTCTAGGTATTACAAATTATTACAAATTATTACTAATTATTACTAATTATTACTAATTATTACTGATTATTACTAATTATTACTAACTATTAATAATTATTACTAATTATTGCTATTTATTACTATTTATTCCTAATTATTCCTATTTATTCCTAATTATTCCTAATTATTACTAATTATTCCTATTTATTGCTAATTATACCCAATTATTCCGATTTATTACTATTTATTACTATTTATTACTAATTATTGCTAATTATTGCTATTATTACTATTTATTACTATTTATTGTTATTTATTGCTATTTATTACTAATTATTACTAATTATTACTAACTATTACTAATAATGACTAATTATTACTAATTATTACTATTTATTACCATTTGTTAGTAATTATTACTAATTATTGCTAATTATTAATAATTAATACTAATTATTACTAATTATTACTAAATATTACTAATTAATACCAACTAATGCTAATTACTACTTATTAATACTAATTAATACAAATTAAAACTAATTAAAACAAATTAATACTAATTAATACTAATTACTACTAATTGATACTAATTGATCCAAATTAATACTAATTAATCCTAATCAATGCTAATTAATACTAATTAATACTAATTAATATTAATTACTACTAACTAATATTAATTAATGATAATTGAACCAAATTATTTTAAATTAATTCTCTTTACTTTTAAATAAAAACTTTAAATCTTAGTGAAACAATATATTTGTAAAAAAAATAATGCAAAATAAAACTATCTAATTATAATTTAATTTAATTACCCCTATTTAATAATTATTATTACTAATATAAAAATAAAATGAATTAACTAAAAAATAAATTCAATAAATAAATACATTAAAACTAAATCTTTCGCTGTATGCAAGGCTTGAAAATTTTTCCGCTGTAAAATTTAAAAAAATTAAAAATATGAAGAGAAAAATATGAGAGAGAAGACGAGAGAGGTTGAAAAAATAGTGAAATGGAAAAAAAAATGGATGAGGGTATATATAGGTTAGTTCATTTGCGACGGGATCTGTCGCAAATGTTAACCCTCCTATTAATTAGGGGTGGTGGTTAAAAAGGTATTTGTGATGGAACCTGTAACATCTCGTTACTGTTTCAGGTATTAATAAACCCTCTTCTGTTAAATTATTAATATCTTACGTTAAATGGAAAAATTGGTTTATCGGTAAAAAGTTGCGTTTTTTTTAACACATCATGGAATGTTAAACCGCCCAATTAACACTCCATAATATTCAATTAAATATTTTCTGAGTTAAACCCTGAGTAAGTATGAGTTTCCAAGGCCCGCAAAAGCTCAGAGAAGACAGAATAAAATTAATTAAACAGAATATATTAAGTGTGCACTTTTTATTCAAAATATTTAAATAACTCCAAAACAATGCGTCGTTTGAGAAATCTGAGACAATTGTTATGTCTGAAATGTGGTGTTTACCATAGAAGGGGTATAACATTCGAAGGCTCCAGACATTTGGATGTCTCGCTCGTGAGATAAAGTTATTAAATAATATTTAATATATTGTTTATTAAAAATAATTAAATATCTCTCAAACAGTGCATTGTATGGGAAATCTGAGACCATCGATGGGTCTAGAATGAGGGGTTTACCCTAGACGTGGTATAACATTTGTAAGCGTTGGGCGTTTGGACGTCTCGCTCGCAAAAATAACACTTTTTTATTTTAATTAATTAATTATTCCAATTTTTAATTAATAAATCATTAATATCTCTCAAATGGTGCGTCCTATGAGAAATCTGAGACCACTGTTGGGTCTGGAACGATGTGTTTACCCTATATGGGGTATAAATTTAATTAACAACTGATGTTTGATGTCATTTAAATTTTATATTAAATAATTAAAATATTAATTGTAAAAAAAATGAGTTCCACTGTTCATTATCTCTTCTCCACGCCACACCTCCATTGATGACACACCCAAGTTTTAAAACCTTTGATCTTCATTCGTTTTTTTCCGGATTAAACTGCCAAATCATTAATGGGATAAAATTAAACACTCCTTAATTAAGTTTCGATTGAAACGGTGGTTAAAACATGAGTTTGTAATTTGAGGTTTTATCTATTCATAGAAATACACATTTGAGGTTCTTTATATACAAACTGCTCAACCTTCTGTATTGATCTATTTGATTGAGTCTGGATGACTTCATTGTGCACCAGTTGTGAAGTTACTGAGACCCGCGTGTGAGTTTCCAGGCGCGCCACCTTGCCCACCTTCTCCATGATGCATGAGTCTATCTTGTTTTGTTGGTATTTATTAATTTTCTTCAATTTTCCTTCTTTCACAAAATATGAAAAAGGTTTCTTTAAGAACAAAAAAATATTATTGATTAAAATAAAGGATAATAAAACTAATACTAATATAAGAATAATTTATCTAAATTATCAATGGATAATTAATATAATTATTGAACGATAATTTCAAGATAATCAAAGGTTATTTATTTTCAAATGATAATTATTTGGATTGTCAAAAAATTTAATTATCAAAAGATATATATATATATATATTGATAAACACACATGGGATAATTTATTAAAATTATCTAATGTTGTTTATTTTGATTATCAAAAGATATATATATATATATACACACACACACACAATTAGATATATATTTTTGATAACTACTTTGGAATTTAAGGATAATTTTATTAAATATAAAATTATCAACATGTAATATCATGATTTATCAAAGGATAATTTTTCAAAATTATAAAAGGATATCTGCTCGGCCCCAACCTTTTTATAAAAGTTTATCTGCACGAAATATTCTCAAGCTAATTGCACATGATTATTGGAATGTAATTATAAACAAAATTATCAAATGATTATTTCATCAAATTATCATTAGATAAATTGAAAAAAAATGATAATTTATAAAGAGTAATTACTAGAATATATTTACTCAATTAATTAAATTAATAATTATAAAGTAATAATGTAAAATTATCTTAGGATAATTTGTAAGATTTTATTACAAAATATAATTATTCTTGAAAGAGAATAATGAAAGCACATACTTTGAACTAAATGATAAATTGGAATTTATCTAGGAGAGAGAATGTATTATCACATGTAAAATTTTATTTCTTTTTGAAATAAAATAACTGACATTGGTTCTAGGAACCCTTGACGAATGTCAAACTTTGGGGTGTCGACGCTTGCGATAATACGATTACGAGGAGGGGTATTGAACCGCACAGGGTGGTTTATCATTATCACCGACATCAATGACCTTGAGGTAGGTGGTTCCATTCAGATTAGCTAAATTGATTATCCTTATATTGCTTAATTTATTTCAATTGTTGGTTTAAATTAAATTGCTCAAATTTCTTTCAATTAAATTGATAAAAACTCAATTCCAGTGAATTGAGATATTTAAAATGGTTTTGGCATGAAAATTTGGAAAACCCCCAATTCCATTGAATTGGGTGTGCTTATGGAAATTGGCTGATTTAAATTGTTTAATTTAAATTGTGGATTTGATGGAAATAATTTCAATTAAATTGTTGAATTTAATTGTGGAAATAAATTTTTTAATAATGGAATTGGTTTTGAATGGATTTCAAACTGGTGAAAATGGCTTAAAATGATTTGATAGAAACCCAGTGGTTTTATCTTGTGAAAAGACGTGTTTTTTAATAAAACCTATTTTGGTTTTAAATGGAAAGAAATTAGCACTTTTGAAATGTAAGAATGGGATTTATCGTATTTTTAAGCAGTCTTAAAATAGTTCACTCATCATGTAAGAGCACATTGCGCCTTAGGTAGTTAGTGAGTTATTTGGGTACACTCTACGCTACATAAATGTTCTAAAACATACTTGTGGCGGGTCACATACCTGACGGGTTGGTGATGAGTCTCCTTTGGCCAATCTCATAGGGACACATGTATACACATTTTTCTGAGTTCACATAGAGAGTGCGGAATCCAATAGCTGGTTAATACTATTGTACCTTTTGGCAGATGATCATGTTGCTCGCTTGTTTATTTATATTTGAGTTATAAATGTATGCCAATGTTTGTTTGAACTACTTAAATGCCTACTGAATTTATATAAACTGTTTTATATAAGTGTTTTACATAATCCGTTGTTTTAGAAATATTCCATCATTTGTAAAATTATTGCTTAAAATATTTATTTCCATCATTTAAAAATGTATAGCATGTTTTTTTAAATATTCTTTTGAATTTCCAAACCTGTTTACTTTAAAATTGAAAGTTTTTCTTTGGATAATCTATATTTGGCATCTATTATGAAATCTTTGGTGGTATCTTACTGGGCTTAGGCTCACACACTACTTTTTCCTTCGGGTGTTTATAGACTTTCTTCTTCCAGGTTCGAGCAAAGGGAAGGGATCTCTTGGAGGTTGATCCGGTTGTTGAGCTTTGGTGTTGGTAAGTTGTGTCCTTAGGGACCTTAGGGTTGATTTTCCCATTTTAGTACTTGGGTTGTAGTACTTTGGGCTTTTTATGCCATGTTGTATTCTGGTACATCACTCCAAGTGGAGTTTCTTTTGTTATGCATACTAGTTTGTTTTATTTTGCTTCTGCATTCTTCTGGAAAAATCATTCCTACTTGTATGTTGTATGATTTCAGGTGTTAGTCGTCGACCTGTGGGGATTGGGAATGCCCTTCAGACTATGTCAGGGCCGGCTTGATTATCGGGTTACCAGGGTACCTGTGCTGGTTCATGACAAAATGGTATCAAAGGTAGGTTAAGTATCTTGCCTTGATGACAATATGCATTTGAGTATTCTTGTCGGGACTTAGGAGGTAGTTGTAATTGAGTGTCTAGCCAGATCTCACCTCAATGAACCTTAATTCACCAGGGGTGGTTAGGGAAAGATGTATTCTGGTGTAGTTCCAGTCTTTTCCTTATTGTGATTTGGATAGAGTGAAATCCAAATCTTGTTTATTCCTTCTATTGAAAATAATTTCTCTCATTACTCAGTCTGAGTGTTAATCTAATGTCTTCCTTATTGTCTGTTGATAGTGTGTAACATCATTCCTTTGAGAAGACGTGTGAATCGGATCAAGTAAGGGTCTACTTCTGGACATTAGTGAGTGAATCCTTCAGTGGAACCAAGCCTAGTCGAGGTGATTGTGCACACTGTCCAAGCTCTAGGATAGGAACCACCTCTAGTCCTCATTCGAGATCCAGTTGTGGAACCTAGGGGGTGCTCTTAGAAATTTTTTCTCAAGAGTTATTTCACCAAAAACCACTAGTTTTCAAAATCTCTATTGATCCTCAACATGCTGAGGAATGTTTGGGCATGATAGAACTTTTGTTTGAGTTATTATAGACATCAGATAAGATCATGGTAAAGTGTGACACCTTCATGTTGGAGGGACCAAGAAGAAGATAGTGCGACATGATAGTGGCGACAAAGAAACATGAGAGCTTAGATTAGAAGGACTTAAAGGTTCTTTTCACCGAATAGTTTTATCCAGGGTCAATGGTGTTGGTCAAAGCTGTAGAGTTTTTCAATCTTGAGCAGGTTGAAAGAATTGTGGCTCCTGCGAACGTTTGGGGAAATTGAAGAAGTTCTACCACAACGTTTCCACTCCATTCAGCAGCACGAGATCATCAACACCTTCAAAAAACGGTGGGGCAATAAAATGCTTCACGTACAAAAGGGTTCTAGCCACAGGCATCCAGAACGAATCTTCTTCCCGCAGTAGAAGAGTCTCTAGAGGAAGCTGATACTGATCCAACAACCGTGAGTGGTACCATTACTATATCTTTTTCGTTAGTGACTAATCTTTTTGATACAGGTTCATCTCACTTGTTTATTTCAACTCGTATTGTTAATCTACTTAATATTCATATGGTGATTTTATCTTTTGCAATGGATATTACTATAACCTTTAGTATAAAGAGAGAGTAGGGTCTCTGTAATCTCTCTTGTGTCTTCTCTCTATCTGTCACGACCCGTCCTCGGGGCCCGTGTCGTGACTACCCCAAGCCCGCCTTCCATAGGCCAGGGGCTGGCGACTAGCACCAAGGCGTAAATCCCGGAAAAAGGGAAGGCATTGCCTTTCTAGAGTAAACAAGAACCACAGAGTAAGCAAGCAGAAGAGTAAACACTAAGTAAAAACCGTAACAAGCTGTGCTGAAAGTAAAAGGGGCCGGAAATACAAGCCCAACTGTAAAGTACAACTGAAAGGGAAAAACAGCAACTGAAAAGAAAAAGTCGCAGTGTCGAGCCGTCCTCTGGAAGTCCCACCTGAAGGGTGGGTACAAATAGCCTCCACTGCTCCTCGGGTCCACCTGACCGCTCCGAATACGTTCCGCCTAGTGGTCCACCTCCAGGTATCGTCCTGCTCTGCAAGCCTCCACCACGATCAGCGTTGTCCGTCGTCTGCATCAAACACAACGAAGTGCGGGCATAGCCCGTGCAGGGGTGAGTATAAGCTACTCAGTAGGGACCCCGAGACCCCCGAAGGTCTCCCGAAATCCACAAAGGATAATCCACAAAGGAAAGATACAATCACGAAGTAACATCCGACACGGCTTAGGTATATGCCCATACATATACCTAAGTCATCAATTATCGCTCGGCTCTAACATCCGAGCTCAAGTAAAACCCAATCCACACAGGAAAGAAAAACGTGTAATCCACACAGGATGGCTCAACACAATCCACAAAGGAAAGTAAAATGTAAATCTACACAGGATAGCACAACACAATCCACAAAGGAGAGTAAACAGGATTCAGCTCACACAGGTATACTTCTTGTATGACGATAAAGATGATCATTGATCCATCTAAGTCGTCGGACCCACAAAGGATCGAAAGGTACTAACCCCCGCAATGACCCACACAGGATCGGGCCCACACAGGACCTGTAGGCGCTGGCTCATACAGAACCGCTGAGCGCTGACCCACACAGGATCAGATCCACACAGGATCTGTAGCACTGATCCACGTAGGATCGCTGAGTGCAGTAGTCGTCGTAGTCCACCGAGGATCTCTGCACAGTCGTCGTCGCAGTCCACAAAGGATCTCTGCATAGTCGTCACTGCAGTCCACTGAGGATCTCGGCACAGTCGTCATCGTCGCAGCCAGCACTAGGGTTCTCGCACACAGCAAGCTCGTTCGGGAGGGTCCGCTCCACGAGCCGAGAGGCTGATACATCAACTGACACAAAGTCTGAAGTTGATGTATCCAAAAGTTCTGTATCGTCAACAGGAACTCAACGTCGCAGACGGCGCGTCAATCGGACGCCCGGTCTGAGAGATATTGGTTTTTTCGTCCCAGGGGCCCGGTTGGTTTTTAAGGCAAAACCAACCCGACCGTACTCCACCTGCGTCCAAACCTCGGGCGGAGCATGCCAAAAGATCCGTCTCACTTAGAGGAATCCACCAAAGTCGACGACACGTCAATCAGATGTCTGAAGCTCAAGATATGAGCGTTTCCGCTCCGAGGGCCCGGTTGGTTTCGTGTACGAACCAACCCGGCCGAACCCAAAGTATTCCGAAACCTTGAGTGCAATATACCGAAACGACCGTCTCGATCCAAGGATCGTGTTTCCGCTAACGGCGCGTCGTTCGGAGGCCCATAGCTCAAGTTATGAGAGAAAGACCGAAAATGGTCCGAAGACAGGGGGTCCGGGCCCGGGCCGACCCGGCCCGACCCCCCCCCCCCCCCCCGGGTCGGCCGAACCGGGTCGACACGAACCGGGTCAACCCGAACCGGTCTGACCCGGCTGGACCCGGTCCGGTCCGGCCAGGGCGCGGCCCGGCCGGTCGGACCGGCCTGGCTCGGCTCGGCCGAGCGGCCGAGCGCCGCAGCCGCGGGGCGCCGCCCCCGCAGGTTGAGGAAGCTGCGGCCCTCGAAGGGCCGTGCTGGATCGGCGGACGCGGCATGTCGCCGCGTCCCGTGTGTGCGAGCCGGACCCGTGCGGCCGCGGGTTTGTCGGCCGCCGCCGCTGCGGCTGAAGCCGTGGCGGCGCGCCGGCGCCGCCGGTAGCTTCTGTGGGCCACCGGAGTTGCTCCGGTGGTCCATTTTCCTTCCCGCCTGCACCGTTGTTCCTCCCGGGTTTCGTTCTTCACTGCGGGATCATCAAATCGGCCTTGCGTCATGATTTGTTGTCGCCCGCCAAATTCGCACAACAATGAAGAACGGCGGAGGGTTGTCGGGCCGTGTTCGTTTGGACCGCACCCTCTGCGTTAGATAAAAACAACGGGAGAATTATTCAACACATGAATACATAACCGAAAACAATTTTAATGAATTAAAATTGTTTTATGAACCGGGTTCTTCATTTTGAACAGAAACAAACATGGGAATATAAAACATCCAAATAAAATCCATACCTCATCAAGTCGTCGCACGCGGGTTCTTCGCGGATTTGATCGTCGCGGAAGGAGGCGATCGTCGCGTCGCGGAAGGCGTCGCGTCGTCGCGGAAGGGTGTCGCGTCGACGAACTCCGAGGTTCAAGAACAACGGATTTAATTAATAATAATTAAATCTGTGCGTTGTTAAAAACCACAAAGGAGTTTTAAAGAATCGAAAACACTCACCTCAATGGATAATCGAAGGTTTTTGTCGCGGAGGAAGGAACGTCGCAGAAGAACGTCGCGGAAGAGGAAGTGTCGGCGTCGCGGCACACGGCGCCGCGTCGTCGATTTCTGCGGTTTCGGCGTTCTTCGTCGGAGGTTGGCGTTCTTCACGTTCTTCGCGAAGAAGGGCGAAGGCACAAGAACTTCTGTCAAAAGCCTCTCAACGTGTAATCCTCCAAAAGTCGGCATTGGTCTTATTTTATTATTACGCCAACAAACGAAAAAGTGGTAAGTAACGACCCATTAATTCGTAGAATTAATTCAATGAAAGAAACTGCCCATTTAATTCACGAATAAAACCACCCAATTAAATGGTGCATTAAGAATTTAAGAAAACGCGTCAGTTGACTTTCATAATGACGGGTTTTCGTGGGTGCGTTACTTAGCAGAAAAGAAACGGTGGGGCTCGTGCGGGCCCCACCCCACAAATATCCTACCAAGAGGGTGGGATATTTTTGTATAGCATCCTATCCGGATCAACTCAGCTTAAGCTGCCTTAAGTGGCTTCAAGTGGCTTCCAAGTGGCTTAAGTGAAATAAAATAAAGTTTGTCGTACAATTATTTTATTTCTTAACTTTAAACCCGAAAATTAAAAACCACACCCGATCAAATGCAACTCTGGAAGAGGCGTTTCTAAGCAAGTACCGGCGCTGCGATTCCATCGGTGCCCTTAGAATTCAATTCTGAGCACCGGTTAAAAAGTTAGAAAAACCCGCTCGTCCGTTCACTGAACGTACCCGAGCCAAACTTCGGAAAATGATTCCGGGCACACCGGGCCTCGGAATCAGGTTCCGTCAGAAACTGCGCTCTTGTAAAATTCCAAAGAAAATTAAGAAAAAAATTCCCTTGAAATTTACGGGTCTTTACATTACTCCCACCTCAGGGATGTACGTCCCCGTAAAGATACATCATAAACTAGGGAAACAAAAGTGGGTACTGAGCACGCATCTGAGCCTCCCGCTCCCAAGTGCTCTCCTGGAGGTTCCTGTGCTGCCATATGATGCGCACAAGAGGAATCGATCGCCCACGTAGGACCTTATCTTGTCGATCCTCTATCTCCACCGGGACCTCCGTAAAAGTCACCCCATCATCCACGTCTAGCTCCCCATGGTCAATGATGTGCGTCGAGTTGTGCACGTATCTCCTCAGCTGAGATACGTGGAAGACGTCGTGCACCCGGTGCAACTGAGGTGGTAGATCCAGGTGATAAGTCACCTCGCCAATCCTGCTGAGGACCTGGAAAGGTCCGATGAAGCATGGAGACAACTTGCTGCCTCGGCCAAATCTCTGTAATCCACGTCGAGGTGAGACACGAAAGAAGATGTGGTCGCCATCCTCGAACTCTAGTGGCCTCCGCCACCTGTCATCATAAGACTTCTGCCGGCTCTGAGCTGTCCTCATCCGCTCCTGGATGACCTGGACCTTCTCTGTCGTGGCCCGGACCATCTCTGGTCCCACGAGTGCTGACTCCCCAGGGTCTGTCTAGCACAAAGGAGATCTGCAAGGTCTGTCGTACAATGCCTCGTATGGTGCCATCTCGATAGTGGAGTGGTAGCTGTTGTTGTACGCGAACTCCACCAAGGGTAGGTGGTCCTCCCAGCTGCGACCAAAGTCGAGGACACATGCGCGAAGCATGTCCTCGAGAGTCTGAATGGTCCTCTCCGTCTGACCATCCGTCTGAGGGTGAAAGGCGGTGCTCAGACGTAGCCGCGTCCCGAACGCCTCCTGCAACCCCTTCCAAAGCCGGGAATTAAAGCGAGCGTCTCGATCAGAGACGATAGACGATGGCACACCGTGAAGCCGTACAATCTCTTGAACATAGAGATGCCCCAAGATCTCCACTGAGCCCTGCTCTCGGATGGGTAAGAAGTGAGCCGACTTGGTGAGTTGGTCGACAATCACCCAGATGGAGTCGTGACCTCTGGAAGTACGTGGAAGTCCAGTCATGAAGTTCATAGATATCCCATCCCACTTCCACTCCGGGACCTCCAAGGGTTGTACCAAGCCTGCTGGTACCTGATGCTCTGCCTTCACCTGCTGGCAGGTGAGGCATCAAGAAACGAACTCTGCCACAGCCTTCTTTATGCTCGACCACCAGTGCTGTCGTTTGAGGTCCTGGTACATCTTCGCCACTCCAGGATGTACCGTCAAGGGAGAAGTGTGAAAATCTCTCAGCACCTCCTCTCGTAAAGCGACTGGTACCAAGGTACGTCCTCTGAAAAGGATGCCATGCTCTGCTTCAAAGGAGAAGCCATCAGGTGCCTGTCCTGAGGATATCTGTGCACACCGCGTCTCACAGTCAGCGTCCACACGTTGTGCCTCTCTGACCCGCTGCAGTAGTGGAGGGGTGACCGTGAGAGACTGGAGGAAGGCTGCTCCATCTCTATCCACGAAGGATATCTGCAAAGCGGCTAGCTGCTCTATCGCCTCCTCAAGTAGCTGAATGCCCGTCCTCCTGCTGAGAGCATCGGCTAATACGTTCCCCTTCCCAGGAGTATAAACTATCTCAAAGTCATAGTCCTGGAGGAACTCGAGCCATCGTCGTTGTCTCAGGTTCAGGTCCTTCTGCGAGAAGATGTACCTGAGACTCTGGTGGTCAGAAAAGACTGTAAAGCGCTCGCCCATCAGATAGTGCCACCATGTCTTCAGAGTGAAGACCACTGCTGCTAACTCCAGGTCATGGGTAGCATAGTTCTGCTCATGCGGCCTCAAATGACGTGATCCATAGGCAATCATGGCCCTCTCCTGCATCAGGACACACCCGAGTTCTGTCCCTGATGCATCGCAGTAGACTACGTATCCAACTCCCTCCTCAGGCAACCTCAAGATAGGTGCACTGGTCAATCTCTGTCTCAGCTCCTGAAAGCTCTGCTGACATCTATCTGACCACACAAAGGTTTTCCCCTTCTTCTTCAAAGCTGAGAGTGGCGCTGCAACTCTAGATAAGTTTGGCACAAACCTCCGATAGTATCCAGCTAGACCCAAGAAACTCCGCACCTCCGTCACGCTCCTGGGTGGCTCCCAAGCTAGCACTGCCTCGATCTTCGCGGGATCCACTGCAACTCCTGCCTCAAAAATGACGTGCCCCAAGAAGTGGACCTCACGTAACCAGAACTGGCACTTCGAGAGCTTTCCATAAATCTGGTGCTCTCGTAGTGTGTCTAGCACAACCTGCAAGTGGTAGGCGTGCTCCTCCTCCGTGGTCGAGTACACCAAAATGTCGTCGATGAAGACCACGACAAATCGATCGAGGTATGGCTGGAAGATCCTGTTCATGAGGCTCATGAACACTGCTGGAGCATTGGTTACACCAAATGGCATAACCTATAACTCATAGTGGCCATACTGACACCTGAAGGTTGTCTTATGCACGTCCTCGTCTCGAACTCTGAGCTGATGATAGCCTGACCTGAGGTATATCTTCGAGAACCACCGCGCTCCCTTGAGCTGATCGAAGAGGTCATCAATCCTCAGTAGTGGATACTTGTTCCTCACTGTCACCTGGTTCAGGCGACGATAGTTGACACACAGTCTCAAGCTCCCATCTTCCTTCTTGGCAAACAATATCGGGGAAGCCCAGGGTGAAACACTGGGTCGGATGAACCCCTTGCCCTGCAAGTCCTCCAACTGTACCTGCAGCTCTCGAAGCTCGGCGAGGGCCATCCGATACGCTGGAGTGGATATCGGGGTTGTCTCGGGGTATAGATCAATATAAAATTCTACCTCTCTGCGAGGAGGTAGTCCTGGAACGTCATCGGGAAAGACGTCCGCGTACTGATCCACCACTGCAGGAAAACTAGGACTCCGCACGTCAACTGCTCCTAGGATGAGACTAGCCAACTGATGATTGATGGGTTGTCCTCTCCTCTGCGAAAGTCCATCATGTGCTGCAAAGACTCCCTTCTCGCCGGTGAAGGTGAACCTGCTCCCGTCGGTGTGCACACATCGCACCTTGCGCCTAAAACAGTCAATCTGAGCATGGACTGTAGATAACCAATCCATGCCCAAGATGACATCGTAAGGCCTCGACGCTGCTACAAGAAGATCCCAGCCAAAGCTCTCGCCTCCTAGAGTAAGCTCACACTACCGGCACCAGTGTGTAATCGTCGAGTCTGCTCCCGTAGGGGTCTCTAGTCGTAAGGATCGAGCCAACGGCTTTGTCGGAATCTCCGAGCTCCGAACAAGGGCAGCGGCTATGAAAGAGTGACTCACTCCTGTGTCTATAAGAACTGCAGCAAGGGTGGAATAGACACAGATCGTACCTCGAATCATCTCTGGCGCGCTGTGGTCGTAGGCCTCCGCTGCCTGGAGATGTGCCTGTCTCTGCCCGCCAGCTCCCTGTGGTCGGGGCGGACCTCCCGGTGGTGGTGGTGGCAGAGCCTCAAAGCGCCGCCCACCACCTGCTGCTCGGCCAGCTCCTCTGCCTCGTCTGCCTCCTCCCTGCGGACCGCCACGGTCGACCCTCTGCCTCTGCCTGGGTGGCCCCTCCACCGTCTGCTGCTCCTCGGTACGGCGGGTCGGGCAGTCACGAGCCATGTGGCCCTGCCCGCCGCATGCGTAGCACTGCCTGCCTCTCGAAAGACTGGCTCCACGCTGTGTGCCCCGCACTGCTGAGCCCATGTCCTGAGGTCGACTACGAGAGGGTCTGGTCTGCCTAGAACCCTGAGTCATCCGTCGGCTACCTGCTGCCGAAGACTCCGCTACCTGCCGCCCGGCGGTAGGTCTCTCTGCTGAAGTAGACTCAGCAAGAAAGCTCTCGATCAGAAGGGCTCGCTCCAGTACTCCTTCCTGGGTCGGGATGCTGAGGGAGATCAGTGATGCCCTGATCTCGTGTCTCAAACCCTGCTCAAAGGTCTGGGCCCGGAAGAATGGGTCCCGTACCATGTCGGTCGAGTAGCGAGAAAGATCGGTAAACCACGCCGCGTACTGGGCGGCTGTCAAGCTGCCCTGCTGCAGCTAAAGAAGCTCCTGAATGCGCACCGCACGGAGGGTGGCCGGGACGAACTCTGAGTGAAAGAGGCTCTCGAAGTCCATCCATATGAGAGAGGCCTCATTGTGCACCTGGAGCATCAAGCTCCACCCTCGGCCCGCTGCTGCGTGCAGTAGGCTCGCCGCGAGGATCACCATGAGGTCTGCTGGTGTCCTCACTAGCCTGAAAACTCGTACGACCGCCTCCAGCCAGTCCTCGGCTGCCTGGGGGTCCGTCTCCCCATGAAACCTGGGTGGTCGCTGGCGCTGGAACTCGTGCAGAGCTCCGAGGCGACGTGCATCGTCAGCGGTCGGTGCTGGTAGCATCGGGGGCTCGGCGGGTAGAGGTACCGCCGGTGCCTCCGCCATCAAAGGGGCCTGTACCGAGGCCTCGCCGCTCGGCGGGCTGTCGTCGCGCTCTACTCTCGGAACCCTAGCTGGCTGCCATTGTGGGGCCATCCTGAAAAGGAAACAAGTGCGCCATGGTCAGAATAGTATACCTGGTGAGCTGACACAAGTAATCACAAAGAAAACTTGAAACACACATGCAATCAATGTTTTCGTGCATTAAGTCGGAAATCAGAAGTCAGGGTCCTGGTGTACGGATACGTCGGCCGCCACACCAACACTGGACTCCCTGGACTGATAACCACACTCAATACGCTAAACACTATTGCTTCACATAAAAGAAAGATCAGAGTCTGCGGTAGAACCGACCACCTCTGATACCAATTTGTCACGACCCATCCTCGGGGCCCGTGCCGTGACTACCCCAAGCCCGCCTTCCATAGGCTAGGGGCTGGTGACTAGCACCAAGGCGTAAATCCCGGAAAAAGGGAAGGCATTGCCTTTGTAGAGTAAACAAACACCACAGAGTAAGCAAGCGGAAGAGTAAACACTAAGTAAAAACCGTAACAAGCTGTGCTGAAAGTAAAAGGGGCCGGAAATACAAGCCCAACTGTAAAGTACAACTGAAAGGGAAAAACAGCAACTGAAAAGAAAAATCCGTAGCGTCGATCCGTCCTCTGGAAGTCCCACCTGAAGGGTGGGTACAGATAGCCTCCACTGCTCCTCGGGTCCACCGGACCGCTCTGAGTACGTCCCGCCTAGTGGTCCACCTCCAGGTATCGTACTGCTCCGCAAGCCTCCACCACGATCAGCGCTATCCGTCGTCTGCATCAAACACAACGAAGTGCGGGCATAGCCCGTGCATGGGTGAGTATAAGCTACTCAGTAGGGACCCCGAGACCCCCAAAGGTCTCCCGAAATCCACAAAGGATAATCCACAAAGGAAAGATACAATCACGAAGTAACATCCGACACGGCTTAGGTATATGCCCATACATATACCTAAGTCATCAATTATCGCTCGGCTCCAACATCCGAGCTCAATTACAACCCAATCCACACAAGAAATCAAAACGTGTAATCCACACAGGATGGCTCAACACAATCCACAAAGGAAAGTAAAATGTAAATCCACACAGGATAGCACAACACAATCCACAAAGGAGAGTAAACAGGATTCGGCTCACACAGGTATACTTCTTGTATGACGATAAAGATTATCACCGATCCATCTAAGTCGTTGGACCCACAAAGGATCGAAAGGTACTAACCCCCGCAATGACCCACATAGGATCGGGCCCACACTGGACCTGTAGGCGCTGGCTCACACAGAACCGTTGAGCGCTGACCCACACAAGATCAGATCCACATAGGATCAGATCCACACAGGATCTGTAGCACTGATCCATGTAGGATCACTGAGTGCAGTAGTCGTCGCAGTCCACTGAGGATTTCTGCACAGTCGTCGTCGCAGTCCACTAAGGATCTCTGCACAGTCGTCACTGCAGTCCACTGAGGATCTCGGCACAGTCGCCGTCGTCGCAGCCAACACTGGGGTTCCCGCACACAGCAAGCTCGTTCGAAAGGGTCCGCTCCACGATCTGAGAGGCTGATACATCAACTGACACAAAGTCCGAAGTTGATGTATCCAAAAATTCCGTATCGTCAACAGGAACTCAACGTCGCAGACGACGCGTCAATCGGACGCCCAGTCTGAAAGATATTGGTTTTTTCTCCCTAGGGGCCCGGTTGGTTTTTAAGGAAAAACCAACCCGACCGTACTCACCTACGTCCAAACCTCGGGCGGAGCATGCCAAAAGATCTGTATCACTTAGAGGAATCCACCAAAGTCGACGGCACGTCAATCGGACGTCCGAAGCTCAAGATATGAGTGTTTCCGCTCCGAGGGCCCGGTTGGTTTCGTGTACGAACCAACCCGGACGAACCCAAAGTATTCCGAAACCTTGAGTGCAATATACTGAAACGACCGTCTCGATCCAAGGATCGCGTTGCCGCTGACGGTGTGTTGTTCTGAGTCCCGTAGCTTAAGTTATGAGTGAAAGACCGAAAATGGTCTGAAGACGGGGGGGTCCGGGCCCGGGCCGACCCCCCCCCCCCCCCTGGGTCGGCCGAACCGGGTCAACCCGACCCGGTCCGACCCGGCTGGACCCGGTCCGATCCGGCCAGGGCGCGGCCCGGCCGGTCGGACCGGCCTGGCTCGGCTCGGCTGAGCGCCGCAGCCGTGGGGCGCCGCCCCCGCGTGTTGAGGAAGTCGCGGCCCTCGAAGGGCCGCGCTGGATCGGCAGACGCGGCATGTCGCCGCGTCCCGTGTGTGCGAGCTGGACCCGCGCGGCCGCGGGTCCGTTAGCCGCCGCCGGTAGCTTCCGCGGGCCACTGGAGTTGCTCCGGTGGTCCGTTTTCCTTCCCGCCTGCGCCGTTGTTCCTCCCGGGTTCCGTTCTTCACTACGGGATCATCAAATCGGCCTTGCGTCACGATTTGTCGTCGCCCGCCAAATTTGCACAACAACGAAGAACGGCGGAGGGTTGTCGGGCCGTGTTTGTTTGGCCTGCACCCTCCGCTTTAGATAAAAACAACGGGAGAATTATTCAACACATGAATACATAACCGAAAACAATTTTAATGAATTAAAATTGTTTTATGAACCGGGTTCTTCATTTTGAACGGAAACAAACACAGGAATATAAAACATCCAAATAAAATCCCTACCTCATCAAGTCGTCGCACGCGGGTTCTTCGCGGATTTGATCCTCGCGGAAGGAGGTGATCGTCGCGTCGCGGAAGGCGTCGCGTCGTCGCGGAAGGGTGTCGCGTCGACGAACTCTGAGGTTCAAGAACAAGAGATTTAATTAATAATAATTAAATCCGTGCGTTGTTAAAAACCACAAAGGAGTTTTAAAGAATCGCAAACACTCACCTCAACGGATGATCGAAGGTTTTTGTCACGGAGGAAGGAACGTCGCAAAAGAACGTCGCAGATGAGGAAGCGTCGGCATCGCGGCACACGGCGTCGCGTCGTCGATTTCCGCGGTTTCGGCGTTCTTCATCAGAGGCCGGCGTTCTTCGTGTTCTTCGTGTTCTTCGCGAAGAAGGGTGAAGGCACAAGAACTTCTGTCAAAAGCCTCTCAGCGTGTAATCCTCCAAAAGTCGGCATTGGTCTTATTTTATTATTACGCCAACAAACGAAAAAGAGGTAAGTAACAACCCATTAATTCGTAGAATTAATTCAACGAAAGAAACTACCCATTTAATTAATGAATAAAACCGCCCAATTAAATGGTGCGTTAAGAATTTAAGAAAACACCTTAGTTGACTTTCATAATGACGGGTTTTCGCGGGTGCGTTACTTAGCCGAAAAGAAACGGTGGGGCTCGTGCGGGCCCCACCCCACAAATATCCTACCAAGAGGGTAGGATATTTTTGGATAGCATCCTATCCGGATCAACTCAGCTTAAGCCGCCTTAAGTGGCTTCAAGTGGCTTCCAAGTGGCTTAAGTGAAATAAAATAAAGTTTGTTGTACAATTATTTTATTTCTTAACTTTAAGCCCGAAAATTAAAAACCACACCCGAGAAAATGCAACTCCGGAAGAGGCGTTTCTAAGAAAGTACCGGCGCTACGATTCCACCGGTGCCCTCAGAATTCGATTCTGAGCACCGGTTCAAAAGTTAGAAAAACCCGCTCGTCCGTTCATTGAACGTACCCGAGCCAAACTTCGGAAAATGATTTCGGGCACACCGGGCCTCGGAATCAGGTGCCGTCAGAAACTGCGCTCTTGTAAAATTCCAAAGAAAATTAAGAAAAAAAAATTCTTGAAATTTACGGGTCTTTACACTATCAGTTGTCAAACTTTCTTGGAGTTTCTTTGGGTTCTCGACATGAAATCTCTTGAAATTATATTCAGGATGGATTGGATCATTACCAATAAAGCCCGGGATGATTGTTATCTTTGATGGGTCTATATTACTACACCCAGTGGTGTGCCTCTTATCCTTCAAGAAGAATGTGACCCAAGGTCGAGTAGAGTCGGACCTTCTTATCTGGAGTTGGGGAAAGTGATATCAGTGCTTACTTTTGATTTGGAGTGAGATTCAATGAGTGGTGATCTCCCTTCAGTCATCGTTGAGTTTTCCTAACATTTTTCCTTCTAACTTCTATGGTTTTCTACCGGTAAGGGAGATTGAGTTTTCTATTGACTTAATGTTTGGTACTCAACCAGTTTCTTTTCTCTCTTACCAAATGGCTCCAGTTGAACTGAAAGAACTAATGTCCCAGTTGGACGATATTCTTGAGAATGCTTTTATTCACCCAAGTGTGTCACCTTGGGCGGCACCAGTTCTCTCCTCCATGAAAGCTAATGGTTCTCTAACATCTTCTCTTCTCAAGATGATTCTTCAAGAAAAAAATATTATTGACAAATTCCGTAAGCATTAGAGACTCTCTTTATAGTGGGGAGACTGGTTCCCAGTAATCATTCTCCAAAGAGGGTGTTATGTGTTATCGAAACTGTTACGTTGCACCGTTAGCGACAAAGAAGGCTATAATAGGGGATTTCCATTTTTACCAATGGGTTGTACACCCAGGAAGCACTAATACATTCTACGACTTGAAGCAGTAGTTTTGGTACCATGTATTTTTGAAGGCTTCACCCCGGTTGGGTCATTGATGGCTTGGGAGGCAAGGGAAGCTTGCTCCTCATTTTGTGGGACCTTTTGAGATTATTGATCAGGTGGGGAAAGTTTCTTACCATTAATCACTACCACTGCAGCTGACGTAGATTCATAATGTGTTTCCATGCCTCACAACTATGAAAGTATCTCTCTTATCCATCTCACATTTTGAGCTGGAGTGATTTTGAAGTGGAACCTATTTTATCTGTGATTGAACGACCAGTCATGGTTGTTGACTCTGAGACCAAGGTACTTCATGGGAGGAAAATACCTCTGGTCTGTGTTCTAAGGCAGCATGGTTCTGATTCTCATGAGACATGAGAGAGGGAGGCACTGATGAGAGAACAATGACCTTGTCTTTTTGATGTGGAGGCTTCTTTTAAGGCTTTATGAGGACATATAGTTCCTATGGTGGGGAGGTTGTAACATCTCATTACTGTTTTAGGTATTGATAAACCCTCTTCTGTTAAATTATTAATATCTTACGTTAAATGGGAAAAGTGGTTTATCAGTAAAAATTTGTGTTTTTTTAAACACATCACGGAATGGTAAAACACCCAATTAACACTCTATAATATTCAATTAAATATTTTCTAAGTTAAACACTGATTAAGTATGAGTTTCTAAGGCCTGCAAAATCTCGGTGAAGATGGAATAAAATTATTAAACAGAATATATTAAGTGTTCACTTTTTATTCAAAATATTTAAATAACTCTAAAACAATGTGTCGTTTGAGAAATCGGAGACCACTTTTATGTCCGAAATATGGTGTTTACCCTAGAAGGGGTATAACATTCGAAGGCTTTGGACATTTGGATGTCTCACTCATGAGATAAAGTTATTAAATAATATTTAATATATTATTTATTAAAAATAATTAAATATCTTTCAAACGGTGCATTGTATGAGAAATTTGAAACCATTGATGGGTCTGAAAAGAGGGGTTTACCCTAGAAGGGGTATAACATTTGTAAGATTCGGGTGTTTGGACATATCGCTCGCAAAAATAACACTTTTTATTTTAATTAATTAATTATTCTGGTTTTTAATTAATAAATCATTAATATATCTCAAACGGTGTGTCCTATGAGAAATCTGAGACCACTGTTGGGTCCGGAACGAGGTGTTTACCCTAGACGGGGTATAAATTTAATTCACAACGGATGTTTGGTGTCATTTAATTTTTATATTAAATAATTAAAATATTAATTATAAAAAAACGAGTTTCACTGTTCATTATCTCTTCTCCACGCCGCAGCTCCATTGATGATAGCCCAAGTTTTAAAACCTTTGATTTTCATCCGTTTTTTTCCAGATTAAACTACCAAATCATTAATGGGATAAAATTAAACACTCATTAATTAAGTTTCGATTGAAACAGTGGTTAAAACATGAGTTTGTAATTTGAGGTTTTATCTATTCATAGAAATATACGTTTGATGTTATTTATATACAAACTACTCAACCTTCCGTGTTGGTCTGTTTGATTATCTGGATGCACTACTAGAAAACAGGGTTTCCACAGTGTCACCCTTTAACAGCGCTAAAAAAAGCGTTCATAAAGGGGGTGCCTTTATCAGCGCTTTTTTTAGCACTGATAAAGGGGGGGCTTTATCGTCGCTTTTTCCTATCATTTATAAAGTGTATATTTCAAAAAAAATCATGAAAAATAATATATTGATATATAAGTATATTTATATTGATATAAATATAATATATATTTTTTAAATATGTTTTAGATAAGTATAAATAGACTATTACATTTAATATATAAGAAATTTAGTGAAAATTCCTTTAAAATATTTTAGAAAATGTTATTAATTAATAGTTTGTTAATTATCATCGACTAATAATCATTTAATAACAATTTTAAGACACAAAAAATCAACAAAAATAATAAAATATCTAAAATAAGTTGAGAATATAACTCAAACTTCAAATAGTCATAACTTTTGATCCGGATGTCCGTTTGAGCTCTACAGCATATCAAATCGAAGCATGCGATGAGATATACACACAAGTGTCCTAAGGGAACCTTTTGTCACGTTTTTTTAGGCCAAAAAATACCCAGAAGGCCTCCAAAACTAAGTTTTTAGTCCAGATACCCAAATTTTTAACATTCGATGGAATTTTAGTCTCATTTCAAGGGGTCTTTTTGACCTTTTTCATTGGGGACTGAATTTATTCCCAAGGGTTACATTTATATTGATATTATGGCTTTGAAATTTTATCGTTTTTCACAATGTAATGTTACTTATAATCAATTATATAACAATATCTACATAGTTTTTATATATTCACCCATAAAATTTTAATTTTATAAATAAATAATTAATCATATTTACATATAAATTATATTTATCAATATATAAGGCTTATCTAAATAAACAACTAATATCCATTTTATTTAAAATAAAAATATATTTATATTTATATACCTATATGATGTGTGTGTGTGCATTTATGTGTGTCTGTATTGAAAAACTGATATATATTATCTATATATTCTAAACATATGTATATACATATTAATATATAATATTTGTAAATATATATAAATATGTATAATTATACTTACAAATACACATATAATATGAGAGTGTGTGTGTGTTGTATATATGTATTTATTTATTTATAAACACACCCAAAAAACATATTTTATAAATGTATTTAAAACTGATCTTATAAATATATATTAATATACAAATAAATATATAAATATATAAATATAACTATATATATATATTAATATACGGATATATGTATATATTAATATAACTATATATATATTAATATAACTATATATATATATATATTAATATAACTAAATATATATATTAATATAAATATATAAGTGTGTGTTAATATATATATATATATTAATATAAGAGTAAATATAACTAAATATATATATAAATAAATAGATATATTAATAAATGAACAGAAAAACAGTATGGTGGAGTGGTAAAGGCTTAGGCGATGCAAGCAACAGGTCACGAGTTTGATTCCTGGGGGAGGCAGGTAGCGCGTGCGAGTGGGGAATAAGGCTTAGCGCTATAGAAGGTGGGTGGTGGCGCTGTTAAAGGCCTGGGGGTGGATGGGGCATGTGGGTTGGGGTGGGGGTGGGGGCTGTTGAAGGGGGGGATTCAAGCGCTGTTAAAGCCCCTCCCTGAATTGTAGAAATATTTTTTTATTTTTTTTATTTTTTTTAACTTTTATCAGTGATTTTTAAAAGCACTCATAAAAGACCCATTTTATTAGCACTAAAAATCACTAATAAAAGAGTCATTTATCTGTGTTTTTTTAGCACTGATAAAAGGGGACTTTATCAGTGCTTTTCTAATCACTGATAAAAGGGACCCCCCCTATCTTCACCTCGATTAACAGTGTTTTTCTAGCACTGTTAATGCCCTTTTCTAGTGATACTAAAGGACATATTTGCAGTAGTGATGACTCCATTGTGCACCAATTGTGAAGTTACCGAGACTCGTGTGTGAGATTCTAGGCACACCACCTTTCCCACCTTCTCCATGATGCCTGATTCTATCTTGTTTTATTGGTATTTATTAATTTTTTTCAATTTTTTTCCTTTCACAAAATATGAAAAAGGTTTCTTTAAAAAAAATTATTAATTAAAATAAAGGATAATAATACCAATACTAATATAATCATAATTTATCCAAATTATCAATGGATAATTAATATAATTATCGAATGATAATTTCAAGATAATCAAAGGTTAATTATTTTCAAACGATAATTATTTGGATTGTCAAAAAACAATGAATTATCAAAAGATGTATATATATATATATATCGATAAACACACATGGGATAATTTATTAAAATTATCTAATGTTATTTATTTTGATTATGAAAAGATATATATATATATACACACAATTAGATATATATTTTTGATAACTACTTTTGGAATTTAAGGATAATTTTATTAAATATAAAATTATCAATATGTAATCTCATGATTTATTAAAGGATAATTTTTCAAAATTATAAAAGGATCTCGGCTCGGCCCCAACCTTTTTATAAAAGGATATCTCCACGAAATATTCTGGGTATAATTGCACATGACTATTGGAAGGTAATTATAAAGAAAATTATCAAATGATTATTTCATCAAATTATCATTAGATAAATTGAAAAAAATGATAATTTATAAAGAGTAATTACTAGAATATAATTACTCAATTAATTAAATTAATAACTATAAAGTAATAATGTAAAATTATCTTAGGATAATTTGTAAGATTTTATTACAAGGTATAATTATTCTTGAAAGATAATAATGAAAGCACATACTTTGAACTAAATGATAAATTGGAATTTATCTAGGAGAGAGAATGTATTATCGCATGTAAAATTTTATTTATTTTTTAAATAGAATAACTGACATTGGTTCTAGGAACCCTTGACGAACGTCAAACTTTTGTGTGTCGACTCTTACGATAACAAGGTTACAAGGAGGGGTATTGAACCACACAGGGTGGTTTATCATTATCGCTGACATCGATGACCTTGAGGTAGGTGGTTCTGTTACGATTAGCCAAATTTATTATCCTTTTATTTCTTGATTTATTTCAATTGTTGATTTAAATTCAATTTCTCAAATTTGTTTTCAATTAAATTGATAAAAACCCAATTCCAGTTAATTAATATATTTGAAATGGTTTTGGCATGAAAATTTGGAAAACCCCCAATTCCATTTATTAAGCAGTCTTAAAATAATTCACCCAACATGTAAGAGAACATGCAAGCCTTAGGTAGTTGGTGAGTTATTTGGATACACTCTACGCTATGACAACGTTCTAAAACATACTTGTGGCGGGTCACATCCCCAACGGGTTAGTGATGAGTCTCCTTTGGCCAATGTCATAAGGACGTGTGTATAAACATTTTTCTGAATTCACATAGAGAGTATGAAATATTATAGCTGGTTAATACTATTTTACCTTTTGGCATATGACTATGTTGCTTACTTGTTTGTTTATATTTGAGTTATAAATGTATGCCAATGTGTTTTTGAACTGCTTACATGCCTGTTAAATTTATATAAACTGTTTTATATAAGTGTTTTACATAAGCCATTGTTTTAGAAATATTACATCATTTGTAAAATAATTACTTAAAATATTTATTTCCATCATTTGAAAATGTATAGCATGTTTTGTTTAAATATTCTTTTGAATTTCCCAAACCTGTTTACTTTAAAATTGAAAGCTTTTCTTTGGATAATATATATTTGGCATCTATTATGGAATCTTTGGTGATATCCTACTAGGATTAGGCACACACCCTACTTTTGCCTTTGGGTGTTTTTAGACTTTCTTCTTCCAGGTTCGAGCAAAGGGAAGGGACCTCTTGGAGGTGGATCCAGCTATTGAGCTTTGGTCTTAGTGAGTTGTGTCCTTAGGTAACTTAGGGTTGTTTTTCCCATTTTAGTACTTGGGTTATAGAACTTTGGGATTTTTATGCTATGTTCTATTCTAGTATATCACTCCTAGTGGAGTTTCTTTTGTTATACATACTACTTTTTTTTCTTTTTCTTCCACATTCTTGTGGAAAAATCATTCCCACTTGTATGTTGTACGATGTTAGGTGCTAATCACTGACCTGTGGGGATCGTGAATTCCCTTCGGGCTATTTCAGGGTCGGCTCAGTTATCGGGTTACTAGGGTACCTGTGTTGGTTCGTGAAAAAATAGTATCAAAGGCAGGTTAAGCATCTTGCCTTGATGACAGTATGCATTTGAGTATTCTTTTCAGGACTGAGGAGGTAGTTGCGATTGAGTTCATGAACATCTCTCACTGGAATGAACCTTAAGTCACCAGGGGTGGTTAGGGAAAGACATCTTGTTGTGTAGTTCCATCCTTTTCCCTATTATGATTTGGATAGAGTGAAATTTAAATCTTGTTTATTCCTACTGTTGAGAATAATTTCTCTTGTTACTCTGTCTGAGTGTTAATCTAATATCTACCTTATTATCTTTTGATGTTGTGTAACATCATGCCATTGAGAAGATGTGTGAATCAGATCCAGGAAGGGGATACTGTTGAACATAAGGGAGTGAATCCTCCAGTGTACCTGAGCCTAGTTGAGGTGATTGTGCACAATATCCAAGCACTGGGATAGAAACCCCTATGGTCCCCATTCAGGCTCCATCTATGGAACCTGGGGGGTGCTCTTCAAAATTTTTTCTCAAGAGTTCTTTCACCATAAACCACTGGTTTTCAAAAGCTCCACCGATCCTCAACATGATGAGGAATGGTTGGGTAGTATAGAACTTCTATTTGATTTCTTATAGACACTGGATGAGATCAAGGTGAATTGTGCCACCTTTGTGTTGGAGGGACCAAGAAGGAGATGGTGCGACACGATAGTGAAAAAAAAGAAACATGAGGGCTTATATTGGAAGTACTTCAAGGTTATTTTCACTAAATATTTATATCCAAAGTCAATGGTGTTGGTTAAATCTATGGAGTTTTTCAAGCTTAAGCTGGCTGAAAGAATTGTGGCTCCTGCGGACGTTTGAGGAAATTACAGAAGTTCTGCCACAACTTTTCCACTCCATGAAGCGGCACGAGAACATCAACACCTTCAAAAAAATTGTGGGGAAATCAAATGCTTCACGTACAAAGTGGTTCTAGACATAGGAATCCAGAACGAAGCTTCTTTATGCAGTGGAAGAGTCTCTAGAGGAAGCAGATATTGATCCAATGACTGTGAGTGGTACCATTACTATAGCTTTGTCGTTAGTGACTACTTTTTTGATATGGGTTCATCTCACTCATTTATTTCAACTTGTACTATTAATCTTCTTAATCTTACTATGGATCTTTTATCTTTTGAAATGGATATTACTATACCATTTAGTATAAAGAGAGAGCAGGGTCTCTGTAATCTCTCTTGTGTCTTCTCTCTATTAGTTGTCAAACTTGCTTGGAGTTTTTTTGTGTTCTCTACATGAAATATATTGACATCATATTCAGTATGGATTGGATCATTAAAAATAAATCCCAGAATGATTGTTATCTTCTATGGGTCTACATTACTACACCCAGTGGTGTGTCTCTTATTCTTCAAGAAGAATGTGACTCAAGGTCAAGCAGAGTCATACCTTTTTATCTGGAGTTGGGGAAAGTGATATCAATGTTTACTTTTGATTTGAAGTGAGATTCAATGAGTGGTGATCTCCCTCCAGCGATCGCTAAGTTTTACTGACGTGTTTCCTTCTAACTTCTCTGGTTTTCTACAAGTAAGGGATATTGAGTTTTCTATTGATTTAATGTCTAGTACTCAACCAGTTTTTTTCCCTCTTACCAAATGGATCCAATTGAACTGAAAGAACTAATGTTCCAATTGGACGATATTCTTGATAATGCTTTTATTCACCCAAGTGTGTCACCTTGGGCGGTGCCAATTCTCTCCACTATGAAAGCTAGTATTTCTCTAACATATTCTCTTCTCGATATGATTCTTCAAGAAAAAATATTATTAACAAATTCTGTAAGCATTAGAGACTCTCTTTATGGTGGGGAGATTGGTGCCCAGTGGTCGTTCTCCAAAGAAGGTGTTCTGTGTTATTGAAACTATTATGTTGCACCGTTAGTGAAAAATAAGGATATAATAGGGGATTGCCTTTTTTACCAATGGTTTGTGCACCCAGGAATCACTAAGACGTTCTACAACTTGAAGCAGTAGTTTTGGTACCATTTATTCTTGAAGGATTCACCCCGGTTGGGTCATCGACAGCTTGGGAGGAAAGGGAAGATTCCTCCTCATTTTTTGGGACCTTTTGAGATTATTGATCAGGTGGGGAAAGTTTCTTATCATTAATCACTACCACCGCAGCTGACATCGATTCATAATGTGTTTCCATGCATCGCAGCTATGAAAGTATCTCTCTGGTCCATTTCACATTTTAAGCTATTTTATATGTGACGGAACGACCAGTCATGGTTGTTGACTCTGAGACCAAGGTACTTTGTGGGAGGATGATACCTCTAGTTTATGTACTAAGTGTAGGTTCCGGGCATAGCAGAAGCACGTTGGTGGGTATACCCAACTTTAATTTTTGTCGTTGATGATGTTTAATCTGAGATCCGTCATGATAATAAAATGTCAGATCTTCGGAATACAACGAAGAATTAAAGAAAAGAAGGTATTCCCAAAACCATATAGAGGATCATCATGTGTTGGTTATAATTAATTTAATTAAAAGACCAGAATTACTCTGATGGAATTCTCTCTCCGTTGATGTTTCCGGTCACGATCTGATGTGATCCGTCATTTCATCGTAGAATCCAAGTGTACGATTCCTCTATCGGTGATCCACACGTGCTCCACATATCTCTGGATGTCGCCAAAGGGATCTCCAGGTGCTGGCGCAGAAGATCCTTTGCTTGCGATGTCTGCCTTCGATCACCTTGATCTGGTGGAGAAGTATCTCTCTCTCATAGCTTGAGAGTGTTCTTGGAAGAAAAAAATTCTCTCTTGGCTTGAGAGAAATCTCTAGATCCATTGTGAACAACCCCAAAAAAATGGCTAGGATAATGAGAATTATATAATAGGGATTTTAATTACTTAGAATAATAAAATGAATTAATTACCTGAAAGAATTTATTCATTTCATTTAATTCTTAGTAAGACCCTATGTCTAATAATAACATTTGACTATTATTATTACTTAACATGTACCTAGCATATTACACCTAATATTATTTAATTAAATAAATAATATTATTTCTCACATGTCCCCATAAAAACTACACAGTGTCTATATATTAATATACACGGCATGTAATTTTGTTTTTCCATTTTCTTTATTTCCTCCACCACATTTATTAGGCCTTGAATAATGGATATTTATTTCTCAAATAAATATCACTGCATTACTCACTAATAAATATATTATTTCATCCACAATATATTCTCTTTAATAACTAGTGTTGAAATAAATGCGATCAGGCATCCTTGAATAATTATTAAACCACAATTGGGAATAATATTTATTCAACTTGTTAAATTAATATTTAACTGAGATACTTAGACACACTTAGTGTGTGACCCTCTAGGAATCTTTCTCAGTTGCATTAGGTGGAGCCTGCCAACATTTCAAGGTTAGCATCTAGCAACATGCCAAGGCACCCATATAAAAATAAGTTAATGTCTCAATGACTTGTCACCTCCTAATAACACTTACCGTGTAATGTAATCCCTTTGTCTCGATATCTCAAATCAAGAGGGTTTCATGTTAGTTCCATCAATCCATGTACTCGATTATTCTTTCTTTGACTTTCCAGAATTGAATTTTCTGATTCCTTACCATGGCCATGGATTTATTTAGGATATATAAATTCCATCAAAGGGCCTGATATATCTACTTCTGTTATGGAACATTAGGGACAAATCCTTTCTCGCATTATCTATTAATGCAGTATTACTCATGACGCACCCAACATATCATACCTCATTGCAAATAGTGTGTCATCACAGTTTTCATCAATACATCTAAGTGTGCAAGTTTTAATACCCATTAATAATAATCTTAAATTCTAAAGATCAATACACATGTTTGTAGATAGGAACATCTAATGACACTATGAAATTTGGATTTCCTACTGGCGGGTCTCGTTATCATAATATCCTCCTAGATATTACCATGGGAGCACACCATGAGAAGGTGTCTCAAAGTTTTATGAGTCCCCACCCCTAATGGCCTATATTATTTTTGTCCCTCAAATAACATCATCCGTCCATAGAACATATATTCAAGAACAGTGTTATGGAACTTCTGGGTTCTCATCATAGCAAGGATCCACTATGAACCTTTAATGAAACAGTTATCCTTAGGACATTATCACATGCATTATCATGTAGAAGAACAATCAATATATGATAAGGTATTTATTAATGAATAAAGTACAAAGTAGTTGGTTCTAGGAAACCAACTCCAATAGACTCCCACTTAGAGTAGATCCAACTACTAATAGCCCTTAACCCGCTACCTCTCACATGATATTCATGCTTCTGCTGATAATAGGCCTTTAGTCATGGGGTCTTCCACGTTCTCTTATGTGGACACTCTACTCACTGAAACTTCACCCCTTTGATAGAAATCCCTTAAGAGGTGATACTTCTGAAGTATGTGCTTTGTCTGTTGATGTGACCTTGATTCTTTTGAAAGAGTCACCACTACAGTATTATCGCAATATAATGTGATAGGATCTTTACTGTTAGGCACTAAATCAATCTCCTGGACAAATTTTCGAATCCAGATGGATTCCTTGGCTACATCATAAGACACTATATATTTAGACTCCATTGTAGAATCAGCGACAACTAGTTTCTTTGAAATCTTATATCTCACAAATACTCCATTGAGATAGAAAACATATCCTAATTGCAACTTCATATCGTTCTGATCTGTCTGAAAACCAGCATCATCATACTCTCTAATGAAAATCTCCTCATCTCCTCCATACACCTGGAACATATCCTTAGTTCTTATCAGATACTTAAGGATAGTCTTAATAGCAGTCCAATGATGTTCTCCTGGATCTGCTTGATATCTGCCTACCATGATTAGTGCATAGGAAACATCAATCCTAGTACATAACATGGAATACATGATGGATCCTATAACCGAAGCGTATGGGATCTTACTCATTCTATCTTTCTCCTGTTGTGTCTGCGGACACATTTTCTTATAAAGATGTAGGCCATGTGACACTGGAACCAATCCCCTCTTAGATATTAAATCTCTTTAGTATCTGATCAATGTATGTACCTTGACTTAGTCCAATTAGAATCTTGGATATATCACAAATGATCTTGATTCTTAGAATGTAGGATGTTTCACCCAAGTCCTTCCTGGAGAAACACTTGTTCAACAAGTCCTTAACTAACTGTAAGACTGGTGCATCATTTCCAATAAGCAATATGTCATCAACATATACTACTAGGATAACGACCACATTCCCATTAAACCTCTTATAAACACATGGCTCACATTCATTATTAATGAAACCAAATTCCTTTATGGCTTTATCAAATCGAATGTTCCATGACCTGGATGCTTTATTTAATCCATAAATGGATTTTTGTAACTTGAAACCTCGTTTGGCTTTACCTAGTGTCACAAACCCTTCTGGTTGTGTCATATAGACATCTTCTTGAAGGTTCCCATATAGGAATTTCGTTTTGACATCCATTTTCCAAATCTTGTAGTCAAGGTAAGTTATTATGGAAAGTGTGATTCTTATGGATTTAAACATGGAAACTGGAAAGAAGGTTTCATCATAGTCAATTAATTAATGTTGTTTGAATCCTTTATCCATTAGCCTTGCTTTATAGGTGCTAACTTGACCTTCCATGTCCATATTTCTCTTGAATACCCATTTTCATCCAACAGGATTTACATAAACTGGCTCATCGACCAGAACCGAGACTTGGTTCTGATACATGGAATCCATCTCATAATTCATAGCTTCTAGACATCTTGCAACTTCTGAGCTTTTTATTGCTTCCTTGTAGGAGATAGGTTCATCATTATCCAACAATAATGATTCGCTATCCTCAGTGACTAGGAAACCAAATCTCTCTGGTTCCCTTACCTCTCTTGAGCTCCTACATAGTACTTGTGTTTCTAGAACCTCTTCCACGGGGACGTATGTAACTTATTCCTGTACCAACTTCTATGTATATTGAGTATCAACTTCATCTAAGTCAATCTTTCTCCCACTATCCTTTTTGAGGATGTTATCCCTCTCAAGAAATAGGGATTGTCTGACGACAATCACTTTCTTGTCTGAAGGGTTATATAGGTAATATCCTTTCGTTTCCTTGGGATATCCTATAAAGATAAATTTTGTGCCTCGGGGTGCTAGTTTGTTTCTTGAGAAGGCCTTAAAAAATTTCTCGCATCCCCATACACGTGTGTGCGACAAAATGGGTTTCTTTTCATTCCATAACTCAAAGGGAATTCTATTTTCTACCTTAGTTGGTACTCAGTTTAATGTGTATGCTGCAATTTGTAATGCATATCCCTAAAAAGATAATGGAAGATCTGCATGACTCGTCATCGACCTCACCATGTCCAACAAGGTGTGGTTCCTACTTTCACTAACATCATTCCACTATGGTGTATAGGGAGGATTGAGATGAGATAGAATCCCAGACTCCTATAGAATATCGATTAACTCTTGGTTCAGATATTCTCCACCTCGATCCGACCGAAGCTTCTTTATATTCTTACCAAGCTGATTCTCTACTTGATTCTTGAATTCCTTAAATTTCTCTAAGGATTTTGACTTATACCTTATTAAGTAGATATAGTCATATCTACTCAAATCATCAGTAAAAGTGATGAAGTAATAATATCCACCTCTAGATTCTACTAGAAATGGTCCACACACATCCATGTGCACCAATCCTATAATCTTTGTGGCCCTTTCACCCTATCCACTGAAAGGCGGTTTGGTCATTTTACCTTGTAAACAAGTGTGACATTTATCAAGTGGTTTTAGTTCAGTAGAGTCTAAATATCCATCTTGGTAGAGCTTTGTCAAGCGCTTATCGTTTACATGACCGATATGGTGATTCCACAACTGGGTGATGTATAAGTCATGTGAGTTTGTTTCGTTATCAATTTCCAACACTTGGTTTTCATAATTTAATACATACAAACCATTATTTAAATGTGCCATACCATAACATATGTTTTTCTTATAAAATAATTAACCCTTATTTCTAAACTTGAAAATAAATCCATCCATATCCAAACATGATACATAAATTATGTTTTTGGTAACACTAGGCACATAATAACAGTTATGTAAAACCAAAATCATCCCAGTTGGCAATGAGAGGTGGTAATCTCCAATGGCTAATGCAGCCAGCCTCGCGCTATTGGCAGCTCAAAGATCCACCTCTCCTCTATAAATCTTTCTAAATTTACTTGGTTCCTACATTTGAATACAAATGTGAGCCCCACAAGTTGTATCTATTACCCAATGTGTAGAAATGGAAATATTACACTCAATAACGAATGCACCTTTAGCATCCTCATGCTTCTGGGTGCAGTTCCTATTCTAGTGGACTTTCTTGCCACATGAAAAACATATTGCCTCCCATTCCTTGCCCTGCCTCTAAATCTTCCCCTTCTTGGAGGGACGGTGCTCGAGGGCTTCAGACCATTTATAAGTCCTTGGCCCCTTTTCTTTATCCTTCCTTTTCTTATTCACCATAAGGACTGTGGGTTTTTCATGCCCTGTGTCCTTATCTACCTAAATAATTAAGGTCAGAAGTTCCGATAGACTCTTCTCATTGTTTCTCATGTTATAGTTGACAATAAATCTAGAGAAGGTCTTGGGCAGTGATGATAGGATGAGATCTGTACGCAACTCATCCGAAAACTTAATCCCTAAGATGTTCATGCGTTCAATATAGCCAATAAGCTTGACTACATGTGGCCCAGATGGCACAGACTCTCCAAGCATAGTTGTAAACAAAGCGTTGGATATCTCATGTCTCTCATGTCTCGCCTTCTCTTTGTAGAGATCCTTAAGGTGAGACATCATGTTATACGCGTCCATGTTTTCATGTTGCTTCAAAATCTCATTGGACATGGCTGATAGCATGAAACATTGGAAATTTGTGGAATCATTTATATGTTTCATATATAGAGATAGTTCCTCATCACTAGCCTCTTTTCCAGGTGCAACTATAACAGGCTCTTCCAGCACATACAATTTTCTCTCATGGCGAAGGATGACGCGTAAACGCCTCTGCCATTCTTGGAAATTGGTGCTGATGAGAAGGTTTTCCTTCTCGAGTATGGTTCGTAATGATATGTTTGAAGTTGTTTTTATTTCTATTTCTAAAAATTAATATGATCAAAGTTTTTGTACTTTATTATGATAAAACTGAGACAAATAAATAAATTAATACTTATTAGTCTCCCACTATTTTATCGAAATCTAATAGCCCTCACCATTGACTTCAAAATATTCTGTTGCCTGAATATTCTAGTTTAAAGGATACATATTTCCCTTCTCATTACCCCAACTAGAGTTGGTAAAGCAACTTGAAGGGTTTTAGGTTGGCATTCCAAATGCCAACTGCATTAACTCGCAGCTCCTTGATCTACTGAGTGGACTCCCCAATCCTGAAATCCTTTTATTTTAGATTTCCTCAACCTTTGCCTCTTGGTCATACCAAGTCATGTTGTGGAAGTCAACCCTTGATGCGAACCAAGTCAATTCAACCCAAAACCTTGAATTATAATTCTCGATAATTGAAATCACCCCAACTAGGGTTGGTCAAGCACTTTGAACTATGGTTCGATTCTAACCAAGATTATGGAAGGCTATACCGACTTAATATTTCATTGAGAGATTTTATCCTTATACGTAAATTTCTATTTTATTATCTTTGATTACATTATTATTAATATTAAGTGGGATATACTCAAGTGATTAACCATGTCTAAGATGATATTTACACATAAGATGGTCTTATTTTAGTTCCATCTTGCATGCTTGTTTAATTCATTAATTGTGTGATCATGACAATACACCCACAATAAATAAACCATGTAACTGAAAAAAAAACGGTATGATCATGAGCTTGTTTTATTGGTTGGTTTATCTAGCGGTTGATAAACTAACATAAGACCTAGGGGAGAAGCACCTTGAACCTTGTGTTTTCCGCTTTCCACCAGTCCACCTTTGTATCTCCTTGGATTGGTTTCACCTTGGATCCTAACTTGAGTCACCTAAACTAGCTTGGGAGCTCCATCCATTACATATGCTTTTATCTCACACGCAGGTGAGGGGTAAAATGGGCTTTTACGTAAAAGAAACATTGGGCACGCGGGCCCTACATATTAATGATGAGAAGGCTCGCAGACCAACAAATTTAATTTAAATAAATAAATTAAAAGAAACCATTCACATACAAAGGTCTTGGTCTAGCTCGTGATCATCCATACATGCAATGATATTTACATATAAATAAAAGTAGCATTCAATTCTTTAATCGTTCTTGTTTAAGATAAATCACGCTTAAATCAATTAATTATCTTTAATTAATTAATCCTTTTATCTTAAAACCTTTTTTTAAAATTCCTTGAGATTCTCATCCATCATAATTTTAAACAAATAAATTCATTTAAAATTGTCTTTATGTGTAACTTGTACCTTGGAGGCAACTTGGTGAATTTCCATTCATAACTACCCAATGAGTATAAATGAAAATTATGAAGATGTTAAATTAAACACACATATCGTGTGTTGTGCCTCAGATTTATTCCTTCACTATGGTACACATCTCAAGGGCTTGTATAATATAATAATAAATTTTAATAAATCTGCGTAATTTGGATGAGTACACGGCGTGTAGTTCCGAATACATGGCGTGTACTTTTGTTCACCATCCATCCGAAGTACATGCCCGGGTACATGGCATGTAGATGTACTTCAGAAATATTTGGAGTACACGGCCTGTTCAGTGGGACACACGCCGTGTAGTATCTGTGTTACACGGTTTCCAGTCGGGCAAGCCGTGTACGAGGTACACTATTCTACCCAAACCTGAAGGGACTACACGTCGTGTTCAATGGTCCACACGATGTGTAATTCGGAAAACGTGTGCCATATGTTCTTGGTCAACACACGGAGTCTTAAAGACTTAGATAGGATCCATTGACATGACCTGGTTTGACGGACCGGTCTGATGCATTGAACCTAGACTACACGGCGCGTACTTCCAAATACACATCGTGTGTTCTGGTGTTGTACGTCCAGGAATGTTTGGCACCTCCAGATGAGATCCTATATTTTATTTTAATCAAAAATTAAAAGAAAAAATCATTTCTGTAAGGTGAACGAGAAACAAGAGAGGAGGAACAGATCTCGAGATTCAGATTTGCAGAACGATTAACTTGAACTGAAACAACTAAATTATTAAATGCGTAAATCATCAACAAAAAAATAAATAATTATAATCAATGATATGACCCCTATTATACCACTTGTAGGTTTCGGGCGTAGCGGAAGTGCGTTGGTGGGTGTACCCAACTTTAATTTTTTTCGTTAACGACATTTAATCTGAGATCCGTCATAATAATAAAACGTCGAATCTTCGAAATAGAACGAAGAACAAAAGAAAATAAGGGAGTCTTAGAACCATAGAGAGGATCATCATATGCTAGTTATAATTAATTTAATTAAAAGAGAAGAATTACCTTGATGGAATTCTATCTTCATTGATGTTTTCAATCACGATCCGATGTGATCCTTCATTGCGTCGTAGAATCCAAGTGTAAGATTCCTCTATCGGTGATCCACATGTGCTCTACGTATCTTTGGACATCACCGAAGGGATCTCCGGGTGATAGCATGGAAGAGTCTTCACTTGTGATGTCTGTCTTCGATCGCCTTGATCCGGTGGATAAGGATCTCTCTCTCGTAGCTTGAGAGCGTTCTTGGAAGAAAAGAATTCTCTCTTGGCTTGAGAGATTTTCTCTAGATCTGTTGTGCATAACCCCAAAAAATGGCCAGGCTAATGAGAATTATATAATAGGGATTTTAACTACTTATAATAATAAAATGAATTAATTACCCAAAATCATTTATTCATTTCATTTAATTCTTAGTAAGACCTCATGTCTAATAATAACAGTTGACTATTATTATTACTTGATAGGCACCCGGCATATTACACCTAATATTATTTAATTAAATAAATAATATTATTTCTCACATGTCTCTAGAAAAACTACACGATGTGTATATTAATATACACGATGTGTAATTTTGTTTTTTCATTTTCTTTATTTCCTCCACCATATTTATTAGGCCTTGAATAATGACTATTTATTTCTCAAATAAATATCACTACATTATTCACTAATAAATATATTATTTCTCCCACAATATATTCTCTCGAACAACTAGTGTCGAAATAAATGTGATCAGGTATCCTTGAATAATTATTAATCCACAATCAAGAATAATCTTTATTCAACTTGTTAACTTAATATTTAACTGAGATACTTGGACACACTTAGTGTGTGACCTTCTAGGCCTCTTTCTCAGTGGAATTATGTAGAGCCTGCCTAAAGTCCAAGGTTAGTGTCTAGAAACACGCTGAGGCACCCATAGAGAAAGAAGTTAACCCCGCAATAATGTTTCACCTCCTACGAACGCTTACCATGTAATGTAATATCTTTGTCTCAATATCTCGAATCAAGGGGGTTGCATACTAGTGAAATCAACCCATGTACTCGATTATTCTTTCTTTGACTTTCTGGAATTGAACTCGCTCATTTTTTACCATGGCTATGGATTTATTTAGGCTATATCAATTCCATCAAAGGTCCTGGGATATCTACTTTTGTTATGGAATAGAAGGGACAAATCCTTTCTCGCATTACCTATTAATGCAGTATTACTCATGATGCACCCAACATATCCTACCTCGCTGCGAATAGTGTTTCGTCACAGTTTTCATCAATACATCTAAGTACACAAGTTGTAATACCCATTAATAATAATCTTAAAGTTTAAGGACCAATACACACGTCCGTAAATAGGAACATCCAATAACACTATGAAATGTGGATTTCCTACTAGCGGGTCTCGTTCTCATAATATCCTCCTGGATATTACCAAGGGTGCACACCATGAGAAGGTGCCTCAAAGTTTTATGAGTACTCATCCCTAATGGCTTGTATTATTTGTGTCTCTCAAATAACATCATTCGACCATAGAACATATATTCAAGAACAGTGTTATGGCACTTCCGGGTTCTCGTCATAGTAGGGATCCGCTATGACCCTTCAATGCAACAGCTATCCTTAGGACATTATCACATGCATTGTCACACGGAAGAACAATAAAGATTTGATAAGATGTTTATTAATGAATAAAGTACAAAGTAGTTGGTTCTAGGCCACCAACTCCAACACTAAGGCAGCATGGTTCTGATTCTCATGAGATGTGAGAGAGGAAGGCACTGACGAGAGAACAATGACCTTGTCTTTTTGACATGGAGGCTTCTTCATAGGCTTTATGAGGACATAAAGCTCCTATGGTGGGTAGGTTGTAACATCTCATTACTGTTTCAGGTATTGATAAATCATCATCTGTTAAATTATTAATATCTTACGTTAAATGGGAAAAAATGGTTTATCAGTAAAAATTTGCATTTTTTTAAACACGTCGCGGAATGGTAAAACACCCAATTAACACTCCATAATATTCAATTAAATATTTTCTGAGTTAAACACTGAGTAATTATGAGTTTCCGAGCCCCGCAAAAGCTCGGCGAAGACGAAATAAAATTATTAAACAGAATATATTAAGTGTGCACTTTTTATTCAAAATATTTGAATAACTCCAAAACAATGCGTTGTTTGAGAAATCTGATACCATTGTTATGTCTGAAATATGGTGTTTATTCTAGAAGGGGTTTAACATTCGAAGGGGCCGGATATTTGGATGTCTCGCTCGTGAGATAAAGTTATTAAATAATATTTAATATATTATTTATTAAAAATAATTAATATCACTCAAACGGTGCGTTTTATGGGAAATCAGAGACCACCGATGGGTCCGGAATGAGGGGTTTACCCTAAACGGGGTATAGCATTTGTACGCGTTGGGCGTTTGGACGTCTCGCTCTCAAAAATACCACTTTTTATTTTAATTAATTAATTATTCTGATTTTTAATTAATAAATCATTAATATCTCTCAAACGGTGTGTCTTATGAGAAATATGAGACCACTGTTGGGTCCGGAATGAGGTTTTTACCCTGGATGGGGTATAAATTTAATTCGCAACAGATGTTTGGTGTCATTTAATTTTTATATTAAATAATTAAAATATTAATTATAAAAAAAACTAGTTTCACTGTTCATTATCTCTTCTCCACGCCGCACCTCCATTGATGACACACCTAAGTTTTAAAACCTTTGATTTTCATCTGTTTTTGGCCGAATTAAACTGCCAAATCATTAATGGGATAAAATTAAACACTCCTTAATTATGTTTCGATTGAAACGGTGGTTAAAACACGAGTTTGTAATTTGAGGTTTTATCCATTCATAGAAATACAAGTGTGAGGTTCTTTATATATGAACTGCTCAACCTTTCGCGTTGGTTTGTTTGATTGAGTCTGGATGACTCCATTGTGCACTAGCCATGAAGTTACCAAGACCCGCGTGTGAGTTTCCAGGCACGCTACCTTGCCCACCTTCTCCATGATGCGTGAGTCTATCTTGTTTTGTTGGTATGTATTAATTTTCTTCAATTTTCCTTCTTTCACAAAATCTGAAAAAGGTTTCTTTAAAAGCAAAAAAAAATATTATTGATTAAAATAAAGGATAATAAAACCAATACTAATATAAGCATAATTTATCCAAATTATCAATGGATAGTTAATATAATTATCGAATGATAATTTCAAGATAATCAAAGGTTAATTATTTTCAAACGATAATAATTTGGATTGTAAAAAAACAATGAATTATCAAAAGATATATATATATATATATATATATATATATATCGATAAACACACATGGGATAATTTATTAAAATTATCTAATGTTATTTATTTTGATTATCAAAAGATATATATATATACACACACACAATTAGATATATATTTTTGATAACTACTTTGGAATTTAAGGATAATTTTATTAAATATAAAATTATCAACATGTAATCTCATGATTTGTCGAAGGATAATTTTTCAAAATTATAAAAGGATATCTGCTTGGCCCCAACCTTTTTATAAAAGGATATCTGCTCGGCCCCAACCTTTTTATAAAAGGATATCTCCACGAAATATTTTGGGGATAATTGCACATGATTATTGGAAGGTAATTATAAAGAAAATTATCAAATGATTATTTCACCAAATTATCATTATATAAATTGAAAAAAATGATAATTTATAAAGAGTAATTACTAGAATATAATTACTTAATTAATTAAATTAATAACTATAAAGTAATAATGTAAAATTATCTTAGGATAATTTGTAAGATTTTGTTACAAGATATAATTATTCTTGAAAGAGAATAATAAAAGCACATACTTTGAACTAAATGATAAATTGGAATTTATCTAGGAGAGAGAATGTATTATCGCATGTAAAATTTTATTTCTTTTTGAAATAAAATAACTGACATTGGTTATAGGAACCCTTAACGAACGTCAAACTTTGGTGTGTTGACGATTACGATAATACGGTTACGAGGAGGGGTATTGAACCACACAGGGTGGTTTATCATTATCGCTGACATCAATGACCTTAAGGTAGGTGGTTCCGTTCTGATTAGCCAAATTGATTATCATTGTATTGCTTGATTTATTTCAATTATTGATTTAAATTCAATTGCTCAATTTTGATTTCAATTAAATTGATAAAAACCCGATGTCAGTGAATCGAGATATTTGAAATGGTTTTGGCATGAAAATTTGGAAAACCCCAAATTCCATTGAATTGGGTGTGCTTATGGAAATTGACTGATTTAAATTCTTTAATTTAAATTGTGGATTTGATGGAAACGATTTCAATTAAATTGTTGAATTTAATTGTGGAAATAAATTGTGTAATGATAGAATTGGTTTTGAATGGATTTCAAACTGATGAAAATGGCTTAAAATGAATTGATAGAAACTCAGTGGTTTTATCTTGTGAAAATGCATGTTTTTTAATAAAACCTGTTTTGGTTTTAAATGGAAAGAAATTGATACTTTTGAAATGGAAGAATGAGATTGATCATATTTTTAAGCAGTTTTAAAATAGTTCACTCGTCATGTAAGAGCGCATGCAAGCCTTAGGTAGTTAGTGAGTTATTTGGATACACTCTACGCTACGACAACATTCTAAAACATAATTGCGTCGGGTCACATCTCCGACGGGTTGGTGATGAGTCTCCTTTGGCCAATGTCATGGGGACATGTGTATATACATTTTGTTGAGTTCGCATAGAGAGTGCGGAATCCTACAGCTGGTCAATACTATCGTTCCTTTTGGCAGATGGTCATGTTGCTCGCTTGTTTATTTATATTTGAGTTATAAATGTGTGCTAATATTTGTTTGAACTGCTTACATGCCTGCTGAATTTATATAAACTGTTTTATATAAGTGTTTTACATAAGCCATTATTTTAGAAATATTCCATCATTTGTAAAATCACTGTTTAAAATACTTATTTCCATCATTTGAAAATGTATAGCATGTTTTGTTTAAATATTCTTTTGAATTGTCAAACTTGTTTACTTTAAAATTGAAAAAAATTCTTTGAATAATCTATATTTGGCATCTGTTATGAGATTTTTGGTGATATCCTACTGGGTTTAGCCTCACACCCTACTTTTGTCTTCGGGTGTTTGTAGATTTTCTTCTTCCAAGTTCGAGCAAAGGGAAGGGATCTCTTGGAGGTGGATCCAACTGTTGAGCTTTGGTCTTGGTGAGTTGTGTCCTTAGGGACCTTAGGGTCATTTTTCCCATTTTAGTACTTGGGTTGTAGTACTTTGGGCTTTATGCCATGTTGTATTCTGCTACATCTCTCCCAATAGAGTTTCTTTTGTTATGCATACTACTTTGTTTTCTTTTGCTTACGCATTCTTGTGGCAAAATTGTTCTCACTTATATGTTGTATGATGTTAGGTGCTAGTCGCCGACCCGTGGGGATCGGGAATGCCCTTCAGGCTATGTCAGAGTCGGCTCGGTTATCGGGTTAACAGGGTACTTGTGCCGGTTCATGACAGGACCCGTCACAAATACCTACCTACCGACATATTATTTGCAACATGTGTAAAATCCCGTCGCAAATACTAAAAACCCCAGGACCCTATATGTGACGGGTGTAACCACCCATCGCATATACGTTTCCCACGGTTTGTCGCATACTGCGTACCAAAACCTTTTGCGACGGGATACATATTATCGTTGCAAATAAGTTCTTACAACATACTATTTGCAACGAGAATAGGGTCTCGTCGCAAATAGCAGCTCCCGACAGACTATTTGTGACAAGACCATTCCCCGTCACAAATAACTCGTTGCAAATACCGTTTTTTCTTGTAGTGAATAAGGAGTAGGTACCCACACTATGACCGAACCTTGTAAAAATTATTGTGTGTCTTGTTTCCTTTATTTTTGCACTCATTCGAGTAAGGCTAAGTGAAATACTTGAGAGAATCAAATCCTAACAGATTGCAAAAGTTTATTTCAAGTTGAAGAAATTATAAAAGATTATCATCACTAATTCAACCCCATCTAAATTGTGCACCCATTTATAGGGCATCTCATTTTGATATCAACCAATGAAGATTCTATCGTTAATACGGTCCTTTCAAAGGACACACTGTAAGAAAAATTTCAAGAATGTATGATTGTGTGATCAGAAAATTTCTTTAATAAAATGAATATTTTACTTACTTCCAACCATTGTAAAAATAGGAAACGGTGGAATTAAAACCCGAATGTCTTCTACACTCTGCACGAGGATGTAGATGGTGTATATTTCCTCAATCCGATGAGTGTAGGGGGTTTATATTTACAGGGGGGTCTACCATCAAGAACCCACCACGATTTACTCCATCGACAAAGAGTATTAATGTATGGAGATTAATTGTCACCAATGTAATAAATAAATTGATCAAAATGAATTTAATACATTAAATACATATATAATAAATTATCGTATTTATCACACCGTACCGTATTAGTATTTAGATAATATAATTTATTGGCCAATAATTATTACATTATTAATTAGTTGATGGACCATTTATTAAACATACACCAACAATGTTTGAGTTTGTTTAGAATATTCAATAAGGGATTTTATTGAATATTTTCACCAACATATCTCTCATTATGTTTGATGAGCAAAGATCCAAAATTTATTCACATAATAACGATAATAATAATTACAAACGATTCGAGGAGGAGACAAATACAAAGAAAACATCCAACACAGGTGTGTACAAACATAAACCTATGGAGACTTGAACTCGATACCTCCTCGAGATTATGCAGGGCCGCTACTAATGAGTTGCACTATTATAATAATAATAATAATAATAATTCCTATTTAAAATTTAAATATCAATCATATTAATAACAACGTTAAGATGAATAAAAACTATAATGTTATTGAAATATATAATTTTTATGTGCATTTTTTTTGTATATATATTAATAAAAATTTAAAATCGGACCGACCGCAGGCTGTACAACCGATGGCGATGGTGGCTGAAGCAAGAAGCTAGACTGGGAGAGAGGGAAGGCGTGTGTGCAGAGAGAAGAGAAAGATGCGGAGAGAGTGGTATAAACTCGAAGTTTTTTTTTTTTTTTTAAGTTTGGATTAGGATGAACTCAGAAGGTAGTTTGGTTCGCCTTGAAGTTCCTTGCAATGGCAAGCGACGATCATCATCCCCAATTCCGTCGGCTTTGGCGAGTCCTCTCCCTGATCTCCTCGCCTCTCTCTCAATTTTGTTAGTTTCGATAACTTGTCAATCAACAAGTATCTGTGCCAATCCCCATTACAAATTGTGCTTTCCTTGCTTCCTTTTCTTAACCCCCCGCATTTTTCTCATGTTTTGCTGAATCCATTCCCGTAGGCTCCGCAAGGAACTTCACTTTTTTGGGGCAAGGATCGTCGTCGAGTCCTTTCTTGGCGGGCCTCTGTCTGCTTTCCGATTCCTTTTTTTGATTTTTCTTTTTCGTTCTCTCTCAGATTGTAGGATCACCTCATCTCTCCGCAGTGCTTTTTGATAACGAATCTTCATCGCTAACCTTTGGGTTTCCTGTCGGTGTGTGTGTTTCCAATTGGGTTGTTTTTATAGATTGTTCCGATTCCTGCCTGTTCTGGGGTTCACTGAATTCTTGTTTTTCCAAATTTATGCTATTGTTAACGCTCTTTTCTATTTTTGGACGTGTGTTTCACTCTAGTTTCTACCTGATGCCATCCTTTTCCGACTGCAAGAAGTTTTAGTTTTATTTTGCTTGATGGTTCCATTCTCCCAACCTCAATAATCGGAAGAATTTGATGTCTAGCAATTTTAGTTTCTCACCGTCATTGTCTGCACTTTCTTCTTTCAATGATTTAGACCCTTCTGTTTTTTAGAGGGTTATAAAGAACCAAGCCTGTTTTCTTTCTCTTATTCATCTTTTTTTGCTTTCCACCTCCATTGCTGTACTGTCCTGTTATCTTGCCACAATTCTTTCCATTGCAATGTAATTATCTTGGCATTTCTTAAAGCTCCGTACATGTTAAACCTCTTGCTTTATTATGGTTTTTGTCTTTGTAGTATCTGTATGAGCTGAGTTGAGCATTTCATGGGAGATATAAAGTTCAATGAGCCAGCAACCTTCAAAGCGCATGAAAAGATCCTCAGAAGCACCATCAAGCTTATTGGACAAATCATCTCCTACAGAGCCCATGATGGCTCAGTGTCTACCTTCTGAACAGAACAGAGAAACCATTGGCTCAAAAGGTGTTATCAAACGAGCAGAATTTATCAGAATATTAACTAGAGCATTGTACTCCCTTGGTTATGATCGTAGTGGGGCCTTATTAGAGGAGGAATCAGGGATCTCATTGCATTCAACTGTTGTAAGTTTGTTCATGCACCAAGTGCTTGATGGAAGATGGGATGAAAGTATAGCTACATTACACACAATTGGTCTCGGGGATGCAAGTATTGTGAAATCTGCATCATTTTTAATATTAGAACAAAAATTTCTTGAGCTCGTAAAAATGGACCATCTCATGGATGCATTAGCTACTTTGAGGAATGACATAGTTCCCCTCTACTTTAATATGAGTCGCGTTCATGCGCTTGCTGCATCCATTATATCTCCATCACAGCATACTAGTAATGATGCTGCAGTTTCCAAATCGCGATCAGATCTTCTTAGGAAATTACAGAAGTTGTTGCCCGCATCTGTTCTGATACCTGAGAGAAGGTTAGAATCTCTCGTCGAGCAGGCTCTTGATGTGCAACGAGAGGCTTGTGTGTTTCATAACTCTTTCGACATTGAATTGTCATTGTACTCAGATCATCGGTGTGGAAAAAACCAGTTACCTTGCCAAACATTAGAGGTGTGAATGGACTGATTTCATTCTTTTTCCATGTTTGTTCATTGCTGTAACTTAAGTTTAATGGTGGAACAGGTACTGCAGGGTCATCGTGATGAAGTTTGGTTTGTGGAATTCTCACACAATGGAAAATTTCTTGCCTCTTCATCCAGGGATCAATCTGCAATTATATGGGAGGTCAAAACAGGGAACGTGATTTGTATAAAACATACTTTAAATGGTCATAAGAAACCTGTGCTGTCTGTTTCATGGAGCCCTGAAGATGACCAGCTTCTTACTTGTGGGCTAGAGGAGGCTGTGAGACGGTGGGATGTTGGTTCAGGCCAATGCCTCTTTATTTATGAAAAAAGTGGCATCGGAGTTGTCTCCTGTGGATGGTTTCCTGATGGTAAAAGGGTTTTCACAGGCATGACTGATAAGAGCATCTGCTTGTGGGACTTTAATGGAGGAGAGTTGGAATCCTGGAAAGGGCAGCGAACTCTTAAGATATCAGACATGGCCATAACCAGTGATGGTAAGCGGATTATAAGCATCTGCAGAGATAGTACAATACTGCTGCTTGACAGGGAAGCTATCTTTGAGAGGCTGATTGAAGAGGAAGATGCGGTCACTTCGTTTGCATTATCCAAGGATAACAAGTTTTTGTTGGTTAATCTGATTAACCAAGAGATTCATCTTTGGAAAATAGATGGTGATCCTAAGGTTGTTTCCAAGTACATTGGGCATAGGCGTTCTCGTTTTGTTATCAGGTCCTGCTTTGGTGGACTTGGGCAAAAATTTATTGCTAGTGGGAGCGAGGATTCAAAGGTACACTTTTACTTCAAGTCATACTGTTCTAAATTTTGTTTTCTTCTATAAAATGGCTACTGACATGTTTTAAAGAGCAATTGGAGCTTCAACTAAGGTTGTGTTTGTTTGTGGAAAATATTTTTTGTTTTCATCTTCCAAATATGTATTAGAAATTGTTTTGAAAGCTGCAGGTAAAACAAGAAACCATAGGAGTTACCTATCAACGCAATTTTTCCCCTGAAAACATGGCACCATGCCCCCCCCCCCCAAAAAAAGCGTTCATTTTCTAAAATAATGTTTCCCATTTTTATAATTTAATGCATTTTTTTTTAAATGAAAGCATGAAATGTTTTCCAAAACTAAACATAACTTAAGTCCATGTCTGAGGGTTTTAATTTGGGCGACATGTGATGCGGCATGGAATGACTTGTGGGGTAAAACTATTGTTTGAGAGTCTTTTATTAGAGGCTGAGATGACAATTAATATCTTGGTTATCCCAGGTCCTTTTTTTCCTTTCCTCGATCGGTTGGTCAATGATGGAATGAACTAAAAAATATGTTATTTTTATTAAAATATTCACAGAAAAAATTTGGGCAAATAAAATGGATCAAAGTCATAAGGGTAATTTTGGAAATTATCAAGAAAAACTATTTTAATTCATTTAATTTATAAACAATGATCAGGTAAGATCATTCCATTTCATTTCATCCTAAAACTTCCAAATAATTGAGTATCCGATTTCATTTCATGTCATCCCATTCCATCATAAATGACCAATCTTGTTCAATCCCAAGAACGATTTGCATCATTTGCTTTGACTTGCTTCGCTATTCTAATTTTTTTTGCAGCAAAGATGCTTTTAAGATGCTCTGCTATCTGTTTATTCCTGTTGTATGTTGCAACATCTGGTGGGCTTGTGACCCTTGTTGAGCTGTGTCTATGCAATCCAAATTTAATTTGTCAATTGATGATCAGCTATCATTTAAATTTAATTTAATTTTTATAAAGAATCTGAAATTGTTTTTGAATGACATGGACCCTAGTGGTGTGGGTTTTTTTAGTCCTGCATTAGTGCTACAATTTAGGGTGTGGCGTATATAGTTACTAAACTAATCTGGTTTTAATCCTTTGGTTTACTCATCAATTTTAACTTTTTGATCAGTAAAGGAGCACCACTCTGTCTCTTTAGATATTTTTGAAAAAATGAAAGCATAAAATATTTTCACAAACCAAACAAACCCTGACTTTTCCAAATGAAAGAATCTGAAATTGTTTTTGAATGACATGGACCCCAGTGGTGTGGGTTTTTTAGTTATGCATTAGTGCTACAATTTAAGGTGTGCATATATAGATACTGAATTAATCTGACTTGATCTTTTGGTTTACTCATCAATTTGAACTTTTTGATCAGTAAAGGAGCACCACTCTGTCTCATTAGATATTTTTGAAAAAATTAAAGCATAAAATATTTTCATAAATCAAACAAACCTTAACTTTTCATCTTGGCTGTTTGTTAGATGCTCATCTGCCCTAGAGTCCTACAACTAAGTAGTTGTTGGACATTAGGGCATGGTTAAGAGTTCATTTTCTGGAATGGATTGAATTGAAGTGTATTGATTTAGGTATACATATGGCGGAAAGGGACGGGGGAGCTCCTGGTGGAGTTGGCGGGGCATTCCAGGTCGGTAAATTCTGTGAGCTGGAACCCTGCAAATCCCCACATGTTGGCGTCGGCCAGCGATGATCGTACAGTTCGGATATGGGGCCTCGATCACCTACCGATGAACGGCGCCGTCCCCCTTGCCAATGGCTGCTGAGATGCCTCTGTTCATTGCCATGGCTGATCTTGCCATTCTTCTTCTAATTGTCTTCTGCATCCTTTGCTTATGTTTCAAAAATTAAAGGAAAATCTGTTTACCACACATGGAGGATGCTCATGCATGGCAATTTGTGTTTTGGGCTTTGGTAATGGTGGGCTTTTGTGCCACTATAAAAAGTAGGCCTAATGATAATCATGAGGCAAAAAGGGATGTAGAGGAAATGAAAAATGAAATGATTAATATTTTGTTTGGTATGAATGAAAATTTTGTGATTAAAATTGGTATATGATAATAATATATTTTTTTCTCTATTATTTTTTATGTAAGATATATTCCTGTTAATATAATGTAAATTTATGGATAATTATTTATACAAATTTTATTTTTCAATAAAAGTGTATACAATTCAAGTCAAAATGAATCATGATTTTCTTAAATGATGATATTAATTCCTTACCATGTATCAAACATGCCTTTTCAAGTCATTTTTACTCCATATAGAATGTTGTCAAAATTTTGTGTATCAAACGTATCTTTTCAAGTCATTGTTATTCCATATGGAATGTTAAACTACTATGGACAACAATTGGATAATAAATTATGGTGTTTTTGAATGTGTTTTTTAAATTTTAAAAATATATTCAAATATACATTAATTTGAATTGAATCATACATGATTTGTGAGTGGTTTATGATCATGCATTTAATGTGATTGCATTTGCCAAATTTAGAATGAAAAATCATTGTTGGATTTGGTAATTATCACCATTAAGTAATGTGTGTGTCTTCTCTCTCTATGTACGTGACTTGTATTGATCGAAGACTATAAAAATGTCAGTTGAAATCTCTGAATCCTGGTGTGTGTTTACACGACCTATATTGTTCGAAAACTACTAAAAGTTAGTCAATGATCCACCTTTTAAATTTGTACAATCTCTAAATCCATGAACCCCCTATGCTTTAAGAGACATATTTCATATGATGTGAAAATGTCATTTATGTCTTCCTATTTCAAGTCATAGAACACACCATTTAATCATATATGTTGACAGTTTAAGTTTGACATCTTTTTTTGACTAGTATATTGGTTAGTTTTCACGCCATGGAGTTGAAATAGTAGATTACCCAAAATCTCAAGTTACAGGAACACCAAGTTGGGTAATCGCTTTTGACATTGGTTGTCAACACTTATAGTGATGCAACTTGACTTCATTAGGACCCGTCTGAGTTTACAGCAAAGTTTGGCCAGTCATTAAAAGCTCTCCAATAGACAAAACCTAGAGGAGGCAATAACCTAAAATGGGAGGCGTGATCCCTAAACATGCACATCCACCATACCAAACATCATACATAGATTCCCATGATATAATATTCATCCTCAACGTAACATATCATGATCAATATAAATTGATGCACATGAGCCATGCAATAGTAAGCCCCAAAAATTGATCAAACTCAAAGCACCTATCATAAGGAAATGAAAACCTACAACACAATATTTAGATGTTAAAACTAGAGTTTTTTCATGGATAAATAAAAAAATATAAATGCATGAATCGCCTTTATGAAAGTACAAATCAAACAATTTAGTTACTTCATAATAATACAATTCAAATCAAAGTTATACATTTAAAACAACTACTAAAAATAAAAAAAAGGACAATAAATACCAAGGTTTGATTCAAGATTACATCATATCTGAGGGTTTAGAGGTAGTAGAATTACTGATTCTGCGGCAGGTCGGTGCAGTTAGTGGTGGCTTCGTTGGCAAGCGGAGGGCATGACAACGTTGGTGTGGGGATTGCGCAACGCAGACAAGGGGAAAACATGTGTTTGTGGCGATGGGCATCGGTGGACGTTTGTTGCGACGACGACGAAATGACATAGCTTGGTGGCGAGATCCCAACGGGCGCTGGTGCGGTAGTGGGGAGTGTCGATGGTAGTTGGTGGCGGTGGCGTGATCGACAATGGCCAACGCTGGCGATGACATGCGAAAGTCGGTGGAGGGCATTATTCTAGAAGGTTTTGCACGGCAGGTTGTGCGTTGCATACTGGATGAAGCCTTGGGCCCTTTGGGACTGTTTATTGGGCCTACAGGCTAGATGTACTAGGGTTTAATACCTCTAGGCCTGCAAAGTTCATGTAATAGGATCATTTTTCCCAGGAAAAAAGAGGGGAGTTTATTTGGTTTAATAAAAAATGGAGGGCTTCCCTCCTACCTATTTAATATATATATATATATATATATATATATATATATATATATATATAATCATAACTAGAATAACCATGATTGCTAGAAAGGAAAACACTAGAATCAGGATATACATTTTTGGAAAGAAAAGAATATGAAGTGTGGTTTTACGATTGAAATGAAGTGAATTTAAATGGAAGTATATGGAAAATATAACTCTTACTTGGCCGTTGTGATGATCGTTATCTGATTGTTGGATTCTGACAATTATTTGACCATTGAGAATAACCGTCATAAATTCATTGGAAATACCAAATGAAAATTATAAATTGTGAAAATGTCATATTTAAATGGAAATTATCAATCTAGAAATAACGATGGAATAATATTCTTAATCATTAGAAAAAAAATCACTCCATTCACATATAACATGAAATTCATAATATAATTGAAGTTTTTATTTAATAATTAAATATCTCATACTTAGAAATTTATTTTTACAAAGTGGGCTTCAAATATGGATTCAGAACATTGAAATTAGGTAAGGGTGAAATTTTGGTAGATGAATAGTGAAATACACAAAATATGATATATGATGCAATAAGGAAGTGTGTGATTAAATGATATAATCTAGCATGTAATCATGACTCAATTTGGCTCATGCAACAGATATACTACTTGTATTTACAAGAACAATCATTTTCTCGGTTTTAAGGCAAAATAATATATTTTTATCCAAGTCTATCCTATTTTTTATTAAAAACGCTTCCCCTACACCTAGAAATACCCGCATCTCCACTCCATTTTCCTCACTCAAAATTGATATTACTTTTTAATATCTCTCCTGATTATTCTTTCATAAATACAACTCTCCAATTTTGATAAATTTAGAAGTTTTGAAGGTTTGGTTCAAAAGATAGGAAGTGAATGCAGGTAAGAGTTCATTTTTATCTCCCTCACTTTCCTAATTGAAAGTCATTTGTAGTACCACTTTCAAATTCTATCTCCAATCTAATTATTATTTTATATTTTTATTATTATACATTTGATTTACTATTCATATATGTTTCCCATCTCCTCTTCATATACTCTACTCATAAATCTTTGAAGATACTAGAATTTCCTCATTATTCTAGTAAATGTCTTTGATGTATTGTTATCGAAATCCCTGAGTATATCATGTGTTTGTGGTATTTTGGATATGAAATTTATGAGAGGGGGTCTCTTTCAAGTCTGGATAATATATATTTAGCTCAACCTTTACTAGGACCCAATGAAATCGCTCCTTTTATTGGCACAAAAAAAACATTCATTATTGATGTTGCGAGTACTAGGAGTTCTTTCTTGAATAATTTTTTATCCCCAATTAAAATATAATATATGGGTTACATGCTTCTAATTTTTATAGGGGATTTATCCATCAATACTTGAGTATCACTAATGAGGAGCCTATCGAGGGGTTGTATCACTCATTTAGACTCACTTTCTAGAAAAATCCATTGCACAAAAGTTGTTGGACTAATGTCAAGGATGTCTCCTAATGACCATCCCATTACCCTAACATTTTGTTTCATAATTTCAAGTAGTTGATTCTCTTGATTAGGTTCCAAGTTGTTTGAAATTATGATAAATATTTTTTATTCTTTTTAAGAAAATCATATTCCAGGTTAGTGGGAAACAATTTTAGTTCCAATTCAAGTGGGTGCTCTAGTGATGGTTTTAACTTGGTATTCTCTATGTTTGAAAGCTATGCATGTAAGGCGGGAGTGTCAGTGGATGATTTCAGTAAATCATCAAAATATTTTTCATCTAGTTCCACAAACTGTTTAGCACACAAAACTTTTTCCAGATTTAACACATTTTCAAAAACACATTCATTAGAAAAATCAGGTGTTTCTAAGGTTTCTCCCAATTTAATTATTTCATAAAACATTTCAATAACCTCCTTAAAACAATAGGGAATTTTAGAATGGTTTAGGGTAAAAATAGATTTCTTATCAGGGGGTATTTCATTGAATCTTATATGCTAAAGTTTATAGTTTCTTCCCCAAAGGCCATTGAGAGTGTTCCTTCATTAATATTTATTATGGTTTTAGAATTATTAAGAAATAGTCTACCTAGAATGATATGAGAATGATCATTACCTCTTTCTTCTTCCATGTTTATAATATAAAAGTTAGCAGGGAACAAAAATCCTTTCACCCTCGCCAGAACATCCTTTAGAACTCCAACTGGGTAGGCAGTGGTTCAGTTAACAAGTTGTACAACCACCCTAGTTGGATCGAGTTCTCCTATATATAGGGAAGAATAAATTGAGTAAGATATGACATTAATTGATGCTTTTAAATCACACAATACATTTGTAAAAAGTGATCCCTCCCATGGTGTTGGGGATAATGAAAGTATATGGGTCTTGAAATTTCATAGGTAATTGTGGGGTTAAAAGGCTAGAGACATTTCTACCTAAACTTACCTTCTCATTTCATTGAAGTTTCCTCTTCTTGATACACATTTATTTGAGAAATATTACATACCTTGGGATTTGGTGGATAGACTCCAGTAAAGGGATGCTGATCTTCACTCTCTTAAATGTTTCTAGCACTTCTTATTGTAATGATTCTTCATCGGTTTTCTTGGGCGGTTTTATTCTTATAGGGAAGGGAGGTTGGATTTTTGGTAATTCCTCCATCTTTTCTTTTACCTTATATTTATTCATTGGTTGTGACCCTAAAGGGACTTCATCTTCAGGTTTCTTTTCAGGGGTAGATTCTTCAGGTTCCTTGGGCTGTCCACTTTCATCTTCAGCTCCCAGTGGTGGTTCTTTAGTGTTTTTCACCTTCTTTCTACAAAGAGATACAACTAACATTTCATTTGGGTTTAGAAATTTATTAGGCATGGAGTTTACCTAAACCTTGGTTTACCATGTTTTTGAGGGTAGATATGATCTGGCCAAATTTTCCTTTCAGCTCTTTCTACTTTGATCTGTGAGTTGTGAGAGTGGTTTTCTAGTTGGTTTGAGACTCAATAAGATGTTTCAACAGGTCCTTCATATAGGTATCTTTATATTGTCCTTGTTGATAGATTATAGAAGTTTGAGAGGCATTCCTTTAAAAGTGTGGGGCTGGAAAGGTTGTTGATAAGCCTACTGGAAAGGTGGCCTTTAAGGATGATGGTTTCCTACTCTAAACTAACTTGTTGAATATTATTTAAAACCCTTGGTTGTAGGTTGGTTATTGCTATTATTGACTTTGAAAAATGGCATCAAAACTATCTTGGACTTGAGGGAAAGCATCATAGTAATTGTAACATCTCGTGTTTTGAACCAGATGAAAAAGCAAAGGAAATTAATTTTTTCTGTTAGCTGGGAAGACCGATTTTAAAACTGAGCATCAAAACCTTTTTCTCTCCGAGAGTTGATGCTACGTCGTGTGTTTTTAATTAAATAAATTAAATTGATTAAATTAAATTTAAAATGGAAAATAAATTAAATGTAAATTTAATGGGAAAATAACAATGAAAGTTTTAATGATAATAATAATTTAATCTTTAATTGATTTCCATTATAATTATTATGAGTATTATTACTTTTATTATTATTATTATAATTTATTATTATGTTTATATTTTTATTTAATTAGTTTAGTCTCTTTTTTTAGATACCCACAATGGGTCTCCTCCTTTATCCATCGCATGCCCCCTGGTAACCCTAGGCGTGTGTCCATCATCTCCCTCCTCTCCTCCATGGCTGCGATCTCCTTCGAGCTCCCTCAGTCGGACCCCTACGATGTGACCCTCCTTGGCCACAACTCCCTACAACATGATACAACACCTATCCAATCTCCTGTAGCGTGCGACACAAGCCCCTCCCGACTCCCTCCTTATGTGGCTATTTTCTTCCGATCTCTTCACGATTTCCCTTCGATTCATCGAGGTATGGTCCTTAAATCCCTTATCCTCCATTTCTTTGGCAGTTTTCTTCTCTTTCAGAACCCAGTGAGGTTTGAACGAAACCCTAGGTTAGGGTTTGATTCAATTTTTTGTGGTTTCTTTTGGTTTTAGGGCATGAAAATGGCCTCTCGGATCTTGTTCGTTCATGTTGCAGCAACCGTCGCCGAAAGTGAAGCCATTCGGGATGTTTCGATTCGCCACCACCATCTGAGGTGAGGTATTATTCATGTTGCTTGGTTTTTCACCATCCAAATTAGGGTCTTTAATTTTTTTAAGGTTCCTGATAATTTATTTGAGGTGCGTTGGTCCTTGCCGCATCAATATTGGGTCCTTTAATGATTTAGGATGCCAAGATTTTGCTCTAGGAAGTTTTGATTAGATTTGCAGGTCTGTGCACACATGTATCTAAGTATGTATAATATATATATATATATCCTCCATGCATTTATTCCCTCATGGCGTGGGGAATACATGCACTGGGTTAAGGGATATATATATATATATGAAAGTATGTGCGTGTGTGTGGAGCAGTTCCGAGTGGTTGCTGATAAATCGGTCAAGTGACGAAGGTTAAATTGGTTCTACTTTTGAGGTAGGGTCCCTTTACTTACCCCTTTAATTTTATTAATTCATTAATTAATTTATTATCGCATCGTTCTTAGTTTTTAAATTAATGCAGAATGGTATTTAGATTAAATGTTTCCTTTGATAAAGTTGATGAACTGATTAAATGTGATAAATGATTATTTGATAAGAAAGGTCTTGGCTTTATAATAAAACCCCTCTCTTGAGGTTCACTTCCTTCAATCTAAAAATGTAGTGATAGACTTTTATACTTTCCTTCCTTAATGCATTGGTGTCTCTTTATGCTTGAGATTATAATTGTTAAATGACATACTTGTACATGATGCTTCTTGGTTATTTCTAAATGATGTTGCTTCCTTGAAAAATTATAGATGATCCAAGGAACCTCCTAAGTGTGTGGATCAACATGTAATTAGAATTCTCAGTGTAGGGCGTCTACCCTCTTTCCTTTACTTCATCGCTTATGTATCCTTTGTGCCGCTTGCTACAACCTTCCAGCGATGCCTTATTATCGCTTATTAAATTGTTTGGTTTGTTCTATCATGCCGTTGTGGCCTTTGCTTATGGAGAAGCCCATTCAGGGTGTTCGCCTTGCCTCTTGGCCACCCCTTTGGTTGTGCCCAACCCAAATAGCCTTTTTTCCTTATACATTATGTTATAAATGTAATTTGATTGTTTTAATTGAATGACATGCTTGAACAAGCTTGTATCATTTAATGTCATTTATAACCTATGGTTCGAGGCATGTTGATGCCATGTGCTTTTGTTTATATTCTGTTTCTCATGAAAGTGCCTAATTTTTATGTCCTGTTTTAGTGGTTTGATATGTATTCTAAGCTTGTTAGATTGAGATATTAAAATTCTAACATTGTTGTATAATTTTTACGTGCTTAATTTTGTGATAAATGCCTTATTCCATGTTGATGGCTTGGATTGTTTTACTTGATAGCTTGAATAGCTTATGGCTCACAGTGCTATTCTGAAAACATGATTTATGTATATGCTTTCCATGTAATATATGTATTGATGTTTTCCTTGCGACGTGCTTTGGCTATTATGGTTTGCTTGATATGGTTCGAGTTAGAACATGATTTCTGTATTAAGGACTCATGGATCGACTCCTGTGCTCAGGTGGTTATACCATGACGCGCTGGAGAAGCGATGTCTTAGGATTTTCCAGAAGAGGGTTTCCCTGGGATTTCTATATACTCATGAGTGATTCCAGTTCCCTAAGGGACAATCGAGGACAAACCCATTGGAAAAGTGGCTATGCCAAGCCTCGGGTGATACTCAACCCATTATGTGCGACACCCAGGACAAACTCATGATAAACCATGCCTCAAGCGATACTTTATCTTTCAAAACATTTCCATGGATGGGCTCAGTGGTATTGGATAAATTGAAGGATGTACCATAGTGATACCTTAAGGATGGACTCATACTCCAACTATAGATTTGATTGAATAACATTGAATGACTGCATTGGTTAAATTACTTATGCTATACTTATTGCTTCTATTTATATTAGAGCATGCACTTGTGGCTTTTCTCTCTTACTTGTTAGCATACTAATGTGGTGACATGGGAATTATACCCCAAACCTAAGAACAAGCTTGAGGGTGCACCTTTTTGAGTTGCCTTGTTACTTTTGGTACTGGTACACACATTATACTTGCACAAGTACCTTCTTCTAAATTATGGCTTAGGCCGAAGTAGGTGGTATGAGAAGGGTGTATGTTTAGGAACTCAGACCAAGTTTCTATTACTAACTTGTTATCACTCACCATTATTTTATATGGTGCAATTCTTAATTTATATTGAATTTTTTGGATTGGGTTAGACACCGGTGGTGCTGACTGTCACAACTCATCCCCCGGGGCCTGTATCGTGACTACCCCAAGCCCGCATTCCGTAGGCCAGGGGTTGGCAACTAGCACCGGAAAGACGTTTCCCTAAAAACTGGGAAGGCATTGCCTTTAATATTGTAAACACACAAACCAAGAACATGACAAGATGCAAACCACATAGTAAAACTGCAGTAGTAAAAGTGTGTACTGAAAGTAAAGGGGGTCCAGAATACAATCCCAACTAAAAGATACAACTACAACAAAAAACAGCTCCTGAGATTGTCCACCAAGGATCCTACCTGAAGGGTAGGTACAAATCGTCTCTGCAGCTCCCCACGTCAACCAGTCACCTCTGTGTACCGCCTGGTCTTGGCTCCCTAAAGTCTCATCCAATCTTCTCGTCATCTGCACAAGACACGACAAGGTGTGGGCGAAGCCCGTGAAGGGGTGAGTATAACAATACCTAGTAGGGACCCCGAGACCCCCAAAGGTCTCCCATAATTCCACAAAGGAAAAACTACAAATCATGATCTCAATCACAAAGCACAATGTAGAGATAGCTCACACCAGGTATACAACTCGAAGTTTATGAATAAAGATGATTAGTCTTAAGCTATATCATTTTATTATGTTAGGAAGTTTCCACAACTGAACCATGAAGGAGTTGTTCCATTGTCGATTCACACAGGGTCGTATGTCGCTGATCCACGACGTGCCACTCTAAGGCTAGTCCTCGTCGGGTCGTGCACTGCTGATCCACACAGGGTTGCTAGAATGCTAATCCACACAGGGTAACTATGATGATGATCCACACAAGGTCATTAGAATGTTGATCCACACAAGGTTACTATGATGCTGATCCATAAAGGGTCTCTCTTCAATTGACAGCCAGCCACATGATTCCTCACACTCGGTGTGCTTGAGTTCCGTAGAATCTACTCCTCAAGATATCAGTCGTGCCTCAACTGCCACGAAGATCCAAAAAGGAGTAACCTAAAGTAACTTCATGTCGTAACATTCCCAATGTGATAGATAGCGTGTCAATCAGACGCCCGGTCAGTGAGTTATAAGCGTTTTAGTACCGAGGGCCCAGTTGGATTTGGGTTCGATTCAACCCGGCCATACACCAACTTTCTACAAAACTTAGGTGGAGTATCTCAAAAGGACCGTCTCATTCCAAGGATTCTAGTGCCACAAACGGTTTGTCAAACGAACATCTGGTTTGTGAGATACGACCCTTAAAACGTAACTGAGCTGAAAAGGGTCCGGGTCTGGTCCGACCTGACCTGGTCTAGGTCGAACCGACCCAGTCCGGGTCTGACCCGGGTCTAACCTGGCCCAGCCCGAACCAGCTGGCCTATGGGCTCGGCTCGTTGGGCTGCGGACCGGCCCGAACCGCTGGGCTGGGGACCGGCCCGACCCGCTGGGCCGCACGGGGTCAGATCCCCCTTTCTGAACAGATGAATCGTCCATTCAGTTTTGCAATGGTGACACCACATGGTGCTTCCCCCTTGTCAGTGGGACCCATGGGGTGCGGGTCCCCCTCCAGCACGGCTTCGAATCCGCGACCTCCTTCTACAACGCGCGACGATGCGTCGCCCTACACAACGCGGCTGACCGATGCTGGTCACCCCGTCTGTCTGTCGCGGTGTAACGACCCGGACCTGAACATCCACCCAAATAGTGCTAAACAGGCCAGGTGATACTACCATAGGTGCACCTCCCCAAACGCCAAAGGCTGCTGACTAGCAGTGAGGGTCTTATAGGTATAGTGGGGAGGCTATACCCTCTTGGAGGATAATTACAATGGTACTGGTCCAAGTAATACAATAAAGATGTAGTGAAATAAATGACTCAGTATACTCGAACCAGACCCGCAGAGCGGAAGCACATTCAATATCAATAAACAGCGGAAGCAATACATATAAACAATAGCAACGGAAAAAAACACAATAGCATGCTAATCACTTGTAACCACTACTGAGAAAAAAACATGCATCCAAAGCAGGTCATACATATCCATATGTAAAGGTGCTAATGGCTAACCAACTGTAGCTACAAAACAAGTAAGCATGCTGATACAGGAAAGTAAGCAAAACAAAGTAACTCCAGCTAGGCAAGACCTCACGGTCTATACCATCTCCATGCACAGCTAATGCAGCCCAGCTCCTGAAGTTGTCCTCCTTCCTGCATGTAAATCCATAAAGTCTGCACGCATCCCGAAGGGCCCATGCAGGGTGTGAGATGAATCTCAGTAGGATACCACCCAATGGTGCGTACCTAATATAATTGTTTAAGCATGCATACATTTTTAAGGAAAGCAGTAAACAATACAATGCACAAATAAACACTAACTCCACTGGTGCTCAACAGCCACCATGGAGTGTCACCTGCTTCAGCTAACGTCGGAATCTCTGTCATCTAACCCGACAACATGTGCCCCCTGACACCGCATGTCTCAAGTACCGACGTCCCAAAGGCACGCCCGAGAAACAATAACCCAGAGGAACAACGATGCCTGTCCTCAATAAGTAACCGGAGGGACAACAATGTCTACCCTCAAATAAGGTAACCAGAGGGACAACAATGTCTTCCCTCAAATAAAGTACCCGAAGGGACAACGATGTCTGCCCTCAAATAATGACGAGCCTCTGCCCCCAACCCGATAGCCTCGATGCTATCCCCTGAAGTCTCCTCACCTTCCACGTGGATTCCTATGGAAAGCACCCTAAAACCAATAGTACCTAAACCAAAACTAATTGGGGCCTCTACCCACTCGAGTGGTCAAAACCACCTTATCGTAGAGTCTCTTTGTGTGCACACTACTCAAAGTTTCTGGGTGAGCGGTAATCACCAAAATAGTACCCAATTCACAACACCTCTGACACCTCGTGTCCCTATGACCATGCCGCTCAGTTTGATGGACTTTCCATCCCAGTAACCTGGGCCATGCCCAACCTGACAATCATCCTGCCTCAAACTGACGCCCATGATGCCCAATCTCGTGGTCAGAACCACCCATTATAATCCGGGCCGACCCAACCTGTGATCAACATCACTCAAGAATATCCGGGCCATTCCCAACACAACCCAAAGGTTCCATCATATGCAATTCATCAATTACATATATACACATTTAGACAAAACACATAATCAGGCAAAACAATCTAAATAGTTGAATTTCACTAAGCAAGCGCTGTTCCATACCAACACAGAGGTCCTTAAGGCCTCTAACAATATGTATCAGGGTTTAATAACTAAACTCAACAGTTTAAAACAATATAATTAAAATATAACCATTTTGGCATCCCCCGGCCAAAATGCCCCGATGAGCAATGACCCCTCTCCCGACCCCGCTCAAGAAAAACTGGTAACATGGAATACCCAAAGGCATCCCATAGGTCAAAAATCAATTCAATATGTAATAGTAGATAAAATGCCCCCCGCTCAAAATACCTGAAAACACGCTGAAGGCCGTGCCACCCAAATAAACACAAAAACACAAAAAGAGGTATGCACCACCTACCTGAGACTCGTATGATGATACTCCTCCGATAACAGCCTCCAATTAGGTATAAAACGCGGTAGATCTACAAAAGAATCAAAACCGCTCAAACCCCTATAACTCGTTATAGAAAAGAAATCAAGAAAAACGAATCAAGAGGAATCAAGGCCTTACCGATGGGGTTCCAACAGATCAATCAGTGATCGAAACGAAGTTTGGATGAAGATCTGGGATCAAAAATGAGCTCTGGAGGCCTGGTTTGCGAAACCCGACGACACAATGATGTTCTGCCTCAAAAATGAGTCTACTGCCCGTTTTAGCAAAAAAAATAAAGTACACGACATGTAATTCATGAATACACACCATGTATATCATTTAACTGTTCATATGGAGGTTGTAATTCCTCCGACTTACTTTCCAGGACCTACCAACATGAGTACACGGCGTGTACTAGGCCGAACACGGCATGTACTTGGTTTTCCTTCTCTTCCTCGCCGACTTACCCACATGCCATGTATATCCATCATGCACAGACAAACTACATGGCGTGTACAAGGAGGACATGGAATGTACTTGGTAAAACGATTCTACCCAGCCAACAGGTCTACACGCCATGTATGACCTCTACTCGGTCAAGGTTACACAGCGTGTCAAAAACTACATGCCGTATAGTAAGAAATTTCTACACAGTCATCACACGACATGCACTCGGCGAGCACACGACTGCCACTCACCCAACCCATACACGGTGTGTACTCTATAGTACACAACGTGTAGTTTGGAAATTTCTAGAAACTGCCCAATTTCTCCAGTTTTCTCAGGGACAAGTCAAAAATTCAATCAGGGTTGGGATTTTGACCCGTTCTAAAAACCCAGGTTCTTACAATATCCCCACCTTAATATAGCTCATCCCTGAGCTATCAAACGAAACCCGGAGATGGTACCGAACATACCATCCTGATCAAAGTAACCAAGACTTCCCCGATCTCAAAGGTCCTGGCTAAAATCCTCGAGGGGGATACCCACCTTAGGAGTTTCCTAACTTGGTCTCAACCCAACAAAACTAAAAAAAAACAATGGGTCACTAACCTATTTTCCAGACTCATAGTCCTTCCATGACGCATCGTCACCCCTGCACTGCATTGGTTCTCCTGTGTCATTCCCAACACCCAACGTATCCCGCACTGCATTGGTGTCCACCTCCACAAGGTCCTGCTTCCCATGGATGCTCAAAACAAACCTGGTGCCTAGCACCTCAAGTAACCCACATCCTCGATGCCCCGATGACCAAGGCACCTCAAGTAACCTGCACCCTCGATTCCCCTGATACTACGCATCTCATATATATATATAAATATATCACACACCTGATACGGTTCCAATCCCACTGACCAGTATCTAGTCAGTCCACATAGATCCTGTGCATCTCATGCACTCAAAACAGACATGCCTCTACAGGTCATGCCAAAAGAAAACATGGAAATCATGGCCACACCTGAGGTGTATCTCTAACCGTCGTCGGCTCACCAGCCTGCTCAGCCTCTAGCAGCTCCATGGCATGCACTTGGCCTGAAGTACAACTGCCTGATGCCTGACCTCCCTACAGTGTTGCTCCAGCCACCAGCCACTGACCCCTCAGCTGGATCTCGATGTCTCTCTCATGTCCTCCATGTGCAGATGAACCTCGACTACCCTCTCTTGGTACCGAACCTAACCCAACTCTAGATGCCACTGTATGTCCTGGTCCCTACCTATCGGCTGTCTGAGAAGGCTGCCAGTAAAAACTCTCCAGATGCCCAACCTTTCCACATGCCCGACACTCCTTTGGAGGCCTATCGCATTGAGTCCAAACATGTCATGGCTGTCCACACTGAAAGAAAACCATTGAAGAACTACTATGAGGTGGTCTAGCTGATTTCTTGGCCTGACTGCCCTACTGGAACTCATCCCGTCCTCACTTCCTGCTATCCGAACTGTCACCTGAAGCCATCGTCCGGCCAACCTGAGGCCTATCCCATTGGTTGCCCTCCGTTATGAGCGCCTGATTCACCGCCTCTGAAAAATAACCCAGCCTAAATATATTCACATGGATCTGAATGGCATGTTGTAAGCCATCCTTAAAGTGCCTCACCCTATCTGCGTCATCGCTTACCATACTAGGTGCAAAGTGAGACAACTCAGTGAAAGTAGCTGCACAGTCCATGACGGACATGTCTCCCTACTGAAGACTCAAGAACTCCCGAGCTCTCTCTTCTCTCAATGTCTTTGGGTAAAAGTGCTCAAAGAACCTATCCTCGAAGTCCTTCCATGACAGTCCCTCATGCCTACGAGCCTGAACCTGCACATCCCACCAACGCTTTTCCGGTCCTCGCAGCATGTACGTCGCCAGCTTGACCCTTCACCCTGGAGGCATCTCGAGCTGCTCGAAGATCATCTGCATGCTCTCTATCCAGTTCTCAGCCACCTTCGGACCGCCCTCAGCCTGAAAAAGCGGTGGGTGCTACGAGTGGAACTCCCACGTCAGATATTCCATAGATGACTCTGTACCCTGCACGCCTCCATCGATCCCCTGCAAGACACACACCAGACTAGCTCGGAGCTGCTCATCTAGCCATGGTCCAAACACTGCCAAACCCAGCTGTTGTCCTGCCTGCACTGAATCATGGACCTAATCCTATCCCTAAACCTATACCTGCGGCTCCTGCTCTGCCTGCACCAGATCCTGAACCAGATCCTGCACCTACGACATTGTATCCTCACTTTCCTGACGCTCCATCAAGACATATAGGAGGAACCTGCTGAATACCATAAATGGCCAGATAACTCACATATATATATAACAATATATATTCAATGCAGATAAGGAAAGCAGTAAAAGGCAGTGCATAACTATTACCCTTACTCTCCCCCACCGCAACCTATGCCCATGGCATCCCGGCCACATGGCCTCCTTACCCGCCCCTCAACAGAGAAAAGTATCAAAAGTACCTTGGGCCATGCCCATCCCGACAACCCACATTACCTCAAACTGACGACTGAGTCTCCCAATCCTGGTGATCAAAATTACCTCAACCGATAGTACGTGCCTGCTCGTATGAGAGCCATACTCAAATACCCTATCACATACAATTATACAAATATATAAAGCATGACATACACATTGCAATAAACAAGAAATTTTATTATCAATTTCACCTTTTCACATTTCAAGAATACAAATCCTGGCAATTGATATTATTCACATGACATTATCACTTCACAAAGCATACGTGCAGTTATGAAATTGAAATACCCTAAAAATGTGCCTATCAAAAGCCAATCAAACAAGCCTTGCCATACCGGGCCAAGGTCCAATTCTCCCTTACCGCACCGGGTCAAGGGTCACATATCACAATCAATAACATCACACACCAAGTGAGCCACCAAGGTGGAAATCATATAAACTGTAATCAGAGAAAAAAGCAATAGAAATTACCACCCATGAAAACTTGGTCCATCCCTCATACCTGGGGCTGCAGGCACCCAAGCACAAGCTAGAAACCCAGTTCCAGTAACAACCTATCTCCAATCTACCATATCCCAAAATAGTAAAACCAGTAGAAATAAAAGAGAAGCCTCAATCTCATTAGTATTCAGAAAAACACTGCTACTAAATCCCTATCAAGAACTCTTCTAATACCACTTTGTAATGACCTGGACCCAAACAACTACCCGAACAGTGCTAAATGGGTTGGGTGCTACTACCTTAAGCGCACCTTCCCGAACGCCAAAGGCTTCCGACTAGCAGTGAGGATCTTATAGGTATAGTGGAGAGGATATACACTCTCAGAGGATAATTACAATGGTACTGGTCTAAGTAATACAATAAAGATGCAGTGAAATAAATGACTCAGCAGACTCAAACCAGACCCGCAGAGTGGAAGCACATTCAATATCAATAAACATCGGAAGCAATAAATATAAACAAAAGCAGTGGAAATAAACACAACAACATGATAATCACTTGTAACCACTACTGAGCAACAAAAATGCATCCAAAGCAGGTCATACATATCCATATGTAAAGGTGCCAATGGATAACCAACAGTAGCTACAAAACAAGTAAGCATGATGATACAAGAAAGTAATCAAAACAAAGTAACTCCATCTAGGAAAGACCTCAAGGTCCATACCATCTCCATGCACAGCTAATGCAACCCAGCTTCTGAATTTGGCCTCCTTCCTGCACGTAAATCCATAAAGTCCGCACGCGTCCCGAAGGGCCCGTGCAGGGTGTGAGATGAATCTCAGTAGGATACCACCCAACGGTGTATACCTAATATAAGTGTTTAAGCAGTCATACATTTGTAAGGAAAGTTGTAAACAGTACAATGCACAAATAAACACTAACTCCACTGGTGCTCAACAGCCACCATGGAGTGTCACCTACTTTGGCCAACGTCAGAATCTATATCATGTAACCTGACAACATGTGCCTCCTGACACCGCATGTCTCAAGTACTGACACCCCGAAGGCACGCTTGAGAAACAGTAACCCGAAGGAACAACGACGCCTATACTCAATAAGTAACTGGAGGGACATCGATGTCTACCCTCAAATAATGTAACCAGAGGGACAACGATGTCTACCCTCAAATAAAGTACCTGGAGGGACAATGATGTATTCCCTCAAATAACAGCGAGCCTCTGCCCCCTACCTGATAGCTTCGATGCTATCCCCTAAAGGCTCCTCACCTTCCACGTGGCTTCCTACGACAAGCACCCTCAAACCAATAATACCTAAATCGCAACTAACGGGGGACTCTTCCCACACGAGTGGTCAAAACCACCCCATCACAGAGTCTCTCTGTGTGCACACTACTCAAAGTTTTCAGGTGAGCGGTAATCACCAAAATAGTACCCAAACCACAACACCTATGACACCTCGTTTCCCTATGACCATTCCGCTCAGTCTGATGGCCTTTCTATCCTAGTAACCTGGGTCATGCCCAACCTAACAGTAATCCTGCCTCAAACTGACGCCCATGATGCCCAATCATGTGGTCAGAACCACCCATCGTAACCCGAATCAAGCCCAACCTATGATCAGCATCACTCAAGAATATCCGGGCCATGCCCAACACAACCCAAAGGTTCCAGCATGTGCAATTCATCAATTACATATATACACATTTAAACAAAACACATAATCAGGAAAAACAATCTAAACAGTTGAATTGCACTAAGAAAGTGTTGTTCCATACCAGCACAGAGGTCCTTAAGGCCTCTAACAATCAGTATCAGGGTTTAATAACTAAAATCAAAAGTTTAAAAAAATATAATTCAAATATAACCATTTTGGAATCCCCCGGCAAAAATTCCCCAATGAGAAACAACCCCTCACCCGGCCCTTCTCAAGAAAAACTGGTAACTGGGCATACCCAAAGGCATCCCATAGGTCAACAATCAATTCAATATATAATAGAAGATAAAACAGGTCCTGCTCAAAATACTCGAAAATGCACTGAAGACCATGCCACCCAAATGACCAATAAAACACAAAAAGAGGTATGCACCACCTACCTGAGATTCGTACGATGCTACTACTCCGATAACAGCCTCCAATTAGGTATAAAATGCGGTATATCTACAAAATAATCAAAACCACTCAAACCCCTATAACTTGTTCTAGAATAGAAATCAAGAAAAATGGTTCAATAGGAATCAAGGCCTTACCGAGGGGGTTACAAAATATTAATCGGTGATCGAAATGGAGTTCGGACGAAGATTTAGGAGCAAAAACGATCTTCGGCGGCCTGGTTTGTGAAACCCGGTGACACAATGAGGTTTTACCTAAAAAACGAGGCTACTACCCATTTTAGCGAAAAAATAAAGTACACGACATGTACTTCATGACTACACGCCATGTATATCATTTAACTGTTCATATAGCGGCTGGAATTCCGCCGACTTACTTTCCAAGACCTGCCGACATGAGTACATGTCATCTACTAGGCCGAACACGGTGTGTACTTGGTTTTCCTTCTCTTCCTCGCTGACTTACCTACATGCTATGTATATCCCTCATACACGGCCAGACTACACGGTGTGTCCAAGGAGGACATGATGTGTACTTGGTAAAATGATTCTACCCGACCAACAGGCCTACGCGCCATGTATGCCCTCCACACGGTCAAGGTTACACAGCGTGTCAAAAACTACACGTCGTGTAGTAAGAAATTTCTACACGGTCATCAGACGGCATGTACTCGGTGAGCACACGACCGACACTCGCCCAAACCATACACGGAGTGTACTCTATAGTACATGGCGTGTAGTCTGGAAATTTCTAGAAACTGCCCAATTTCTCCAGTTTTCTCAGGGACAAGTCAAAAATTCAAATAGGGTCAGGATTTTGACCCATTCTAAAAACTCGAGTTCTTACACATTATGCCTATAGGCGCTTCCTCCCTCCATGGCTAGTGAGAGCTGACCGTTGTCGGCGCCCATCGATGGGGCTTCCACGGGCCACCGGGTGAGCTCCAGTGGTCCTTTTTCCCTTCCGAATGCGCCTATGGGCCTCCTGAGATACTGCTATCACTGTGTGGCTCCCGGATTCAAGATTCTATCAAGTTGGAAATCCACCCCCAATGAACGTGACAAAACTGAAGTGGTGGAGGGTTCAGACCTTGTTCGTTTTTCCCGCGCCCTCCACGTTAACATCATATCAAGTGGGTAGTAAATAAATCATCACATAGATAATGATTAAACCCATTCAATCTTTTCCAGCAACAACCACCCACAATTTCATATGAATTGCGGATCAACTCGTTTTGGTTGATCCGCGTTCATCATTCTTTTCAAGAATGATGAAAAGAAACAAATTATTTTGAATTTAAACATAATCAACCCCTACCTCGGATTCGGGGGAGATGTCACGGTTGTGGAAGGAGAGTCGATGTTCACTGAAGCCACCAGCTTTCGTTTATCCCGGATAGATTCCTCTAACGACGTCGTTCAAGACTTCATTCTTCATTGGAGGGAAGTTCATTCTTCGGTTCTTCGTCAAGGATTCTCCCATGATCCACTCATCCTCTTTTTTTCCAACATTTGAATAATTAAAAGGAGGAGTTAAGAGTTTAACTCTTCTTTAGATTAATGGTTCATTAATTGGTGTATTTAATGAATCTTATTAATTATACGTAGGGTGGTTACACAACCTATGTGTAACTGGGCATTTAATATCCCTCATTAAATGCCCGACCACCTCTGTGGTCCCCGCCACCATCACTCAAGAGGTGGTAGAAAAATAAAATAACATTTTTTTTGTTATTTCATTATTCTTTCAAAAATTATGTAAATCTATCTTTTTCACCCGACCTACTACGATCAAAGTTAAGCCTTTATTAAGTGAAACCTGGCGCTTTGAGTTCAAAGGTTCCCTCAAATTTCAATTCCGAGCATCACTTCGAAAGATAGAAATTCCTGCTCGCACGTTTACTGAACGTACCTTAAAAAGTTCAAAATTCCATTCCAAGAACACCAGGCCTTGGAATTAAGCGCCGCCAATTTTTGATGATTCATAATAATCCCAAATAATTAAAAAAATTATATATAATTTTCAGGCCTTTACACCGACCTACTGAGATTTATATCTCACACCCTACTCGGGGCACCATTTCACTATGGTACTCGAGTAGACCTTTGTTGTTTTCAAGACTATGGACCATGATTGATTTCTTATACTGTGATATTTGTACCTGGTAGTTTGGATCAAAGGACTGAGTTGGAGCTCAAGATGCTCGTGGAGATCACCCATGGGGCATTGGTGTCTTTTCTTTATTCTTGGCATGCTGTATTGTTTATTGCTTTCAGTTAAGTATCATCATCATGACATGAATTCATCTATTGTAGAATCTGGAGTTGGCCACTTTTATTAAATTGTTAATTGTCATCTTCAATTGCTTTGTCAATTATTTATTACTATTTTTGATGCTGCCTATTCTTGTTATGATTCCACTATCTAATATATTGTTAATCTCTATGCATACTCTGATATATGAGGGAATAATCTCCCCATAGACACACTCTAGACCCCCGCTGCTAGTTGGCAGCCTCTGGAATTCGGAGAGATAAAATTGAGGTCATGTGACCCACCAGTCTGGCCACCGTCTTAGAGGTGAGCCGGGTCGGGATGTTACAAAGTGGTATCAAAGGTGGTTATTTTTTTCTTTGTATAACTATTTTGGGTTGGTAGACATGAGACTAGTAATGTGTCGGTGCTTGGTTAATAGTCGTACCTGGGACTGATCACCCCACGTACGGGAAATAACCAAGTGGCTATGGCTGGTAATTGATATTCATTCTTTTTGATATTATAGTTGATATGATTTCACCTCGAGTGATTGGTGTAATTTACACTGCTTATGATTTATGGAATTTATGGAAATTTACCCTTGGCTTGGTTCGGAGAGGATGAAACATAGCATGCATCATATTAGGCACAAAGAAATTCACATTCCATGAATAATGTCATGTCATGTAGTTTCATTTTAGGTTTCCTACTAATATGGGTGAGTGTAATGAATTCCATGCCATGTCTTGTATTTATTTAGCATTCCTGTTAGATACCATGTTTCATTGATATATTTAGCATGCTATCCTATTGCCATGTTGCTTGTTCACTAGTATGTTTTTCCTGTTTCATGCTTCTATGCTTATTAGCATGTATCTGTTATTAAAATGTCACGATTTTGTGATTTCAACATGTTTCTCTCTGTTAGCTGCTTATAGTGACATGCTAGCTTGTTTGATACGTAATTGGTTGCTTTTGCTAAAATTTACTGGTTGCAATTAAATGGGATCCAAATGCCACATGTAAAGTGTATGGGCACTTTATGGATTAATAGATGGCCATCCATATTATTGGACTATCGAACATGTTCATGTTGTATTATGAAATGGGTTTAAATGTAAAGGGCATGGAAATGGAACCTGTAGTGGTGTCCTCTATTTAAGACCCTCGTGTAAGGGTAGTTTGAGTTTCTCCTTGATTTTCCTTGGAACGGAACCGTAAGTGTCTCTCGTAGGCTTTCTTATCTTTAGAAGTGGACTTAATGATCATCCTTTGATCTTAATGACTTCTTTTAGAGTGGACCGGTGTTGGGGTCAATGCTTTTTCTTCATAAGGGGCTAGCCCATGGTAGGTAGCACCCTTAGAACTTAAAATCCTTGCTAATGTTGTGAGTATTCTGCCTTTTTGGTGCCATTCACATTCTGTTGTACTTATGACTTTTACTTTCTAAATGACCCCCTTGTTCAGATGGGTGGTCATGGTATCCTTGAATTTTGTTTTGGGCTTGAGCATTGGGTAATGCTCATTTTCAATAGGTTAGACATTCCTTGGGCATGGTCATCTGCTTCATAGGTCGTTTGTCCCTATCTTCTACACAGTGATGGATGACTTGGTACATCGTCATCCAAGTTAAAAGTCATCTTGCTTCTGTATCACTTCAGGGTAGTATGAGTTCACGTATGTGGTTCCCGTCGAGTTCTTAATGTTGTTACAAACTGGACGAGTTTAGTTTAATCATCAAGCCTTGTGCTATTAAATACGTCTCGGGTCATCTCTGTAGTAGAGTGACTTGTGCGTTAAAGGAATAAATTTCATCCCAATTCTTGGGATGACTTCCAGGGACTTGGGTGTTTTCACACGCTGTCCGGTTTGGTTTTGGTTTTCATACTAATTGTTTAAATGTTTGAGTTTATGGTGGTTTTGACCTAGCGTGGTTTTAAGCGGCTAGTCTATCTCTTCTTTTGATGTTTAGGAAACTCTTAAGGTGGGAAGTATTATGTCAGTTCTGTTAAATATGTGTCCTTCTGGGTAGAAGGAACACAACCAAAGATGACTATTAGATAATGTTCAGGCTGAGTTAAATGCATTGAGGTTTTTGAACTTTAAATCGTGTCAGTGCTTTCTCGGCAACATGAAAATGGTTTCATTGGTGGTGTATCCAACCTTTGAGTAACGTTTTTTTTTGTAGTTGTACTACGATGGTTAATCTTAAATGATCACAGGATGCCTCCGGTGGTAAAGGCTCGATGATCAGTTAATGGTGGTGCCTCGGCAGGTGAATCTGAGTTTCTTTCAATGCGATTCGACCAATTATGGTTCGATTATTCTCCTTTCCAGTTTGGGTGAGTTGACTGGAAACTGTTCAAACCTATAAGTGTATCCTAATTAGCGATGAGCATGCCCCTATATTGACATCATCTAGGTACACTAATATTTCATCGGTCTTACACCATGATAATGTTTTAAATCCATTGGGATTGTTTGATTGGTTCTTTCAGTGTTTCACGCTAAATGAATGCTTTTAATCGAACCTTGGTTAGTCTTGAGAAACCCTTAGATTCCTGTGTAGGAATTCCTTGAATGAACTCATGTACACAAGACGTTTCTTCTGACTTGACCACTAGACTGATGTCACTCTGGGATCAGTCAATGCTCTGATATGGACGTCTTTTCCTTGTACCAATATCTCACTCATAAAAATAGAGTATGAACTACCTTAAACTAGTTCCTTATACTCATGTCGTTCCAATCTAAGACTATACTAGATTTTTTATCGGGCTTAGTGATTCTTAAATCAAGGAACATCATTTTAATTTAGGTATAGACTTTAGTGGACTTGTTCATGGTGAATGCGAGATACATTGGAAGAAGGCATCGCAATTCAGATCATAAAACACCGACCGTCTGAGCTAAGTGTCTTCTTCAATGGTTGGGTGATTTGACTCAACTTGGGCTTTGAGGTCAATGTGAAATCGACCATTTTATATGTTTTTGAAATCATGTGATAAGAATCATTAGAACACTTAAGGGCGTGTCTTGTAGGAAATTTCGGCAGTGGAAGGTGCTATGACTCGAAATTTTCCCCTTTCTAATGTTAAAGCCTAAGGTGGGAAGTATCTTTAACCATATGTTTAATGAGACAATGACATGGTCGTGTCTCTAGCTAAACAGGCTTGGATAAGTGTCGTCTTGGCATTTCAGTTGGAAAATGAGTGTTGGATCAGATCTAAATGGCTTATGTGCCACCCGCCTAATCAATGTTTGAACATGCATTGAGTGTTTGGAGACATAACATGACCTTTTGTATGATATTTCATGACCCTGTAGATCAAGTGAGGGTTACGTTGTTCCCGAAGGCTTCTCGAGAACAAGAAGTAATAAGGTGAGAAGGTTTTAATGTCCCATGTTTTGAACCAGACAAAAAATCAAAGAAAATTAAATTTTTCGGTCAGCTGGGTAGGCTGATTTTAAAACCGAGCATCAGAACCTTTTTCTCTTCGAGAGTTGACACTGCAACGTGTGTTTTTAATTAAAGAAATTAAATTTATTAAATTAAAGTTAAAATGTAAAATAAATTAAATGTAAATTTAATGGGAAAATTATAATGAAAGTTTTAATGATAATAATAATTTAATCTTTAATTGATTTCCATTATTATTATTATGAGTATTATTAATTTTATTGTTATTATAATTATTATAATTATTATTATGTTTAACTTTTCATTTAATTAGTTTAGTCTCTTTTTTTAGAGACCCACATTGGGTCTCCTCCTTTATCCATCACACGCCCCTGGTAACCCTAGGCACACAACCAACATCTCCCTCCTCTCCTCCATGACCGTGATCTCCTTTAAGCTCCCTCGACCGAACTCCTACAACACGAACCTCTTAGGTCACAAATCCCTACAATGTGACACAACACCTAGCCGAGCTCTTATAGCGTGTGATGCGGGCCCCTCCCGGCTCACTCCTTCAACTACCATTTTATTTAGATCTCTTCATGAATTCATTTTTATTCATTGAGGTATGGTTCTTAGATCCCTTATCCTCAACCACTTTGGCGGTTTTCTTCTCTTTTGGAACCTGGTGAGGTTCGTCCAAAACCCTAGGTTGGGGTTTGATTTGGGTTTTTTGTGGTTTCTTCTAGTTTTTGGGTATGTGAATGGACTCTCAGGTCTTGTTCATTCATGTTGCAGCAACCACCAGTGAAGGCGAAGCTGTTTGGGATGTTTCGGTTCACCGTCGCCATCCGATGTGAGGTATTATTCATGTTGCTTGGGTTTTCACCATCCAAATTAGGGTATTTAATTGTTTCAAGGTTTCTGGTAATTTATTTGAGGTGTGTTGGTCCTTGCCGCATTAATTTTGGATCCTTTGATGATTTAGGATGCCTAGATTTTTCTCTAGGAATTTTTGATCAGCTTTGGAGGTTCGTGCACACATGTATCTAGGTATGTATATATATATATATATATATGTATGTATATGTATATCCTCCATGAACTTCTTTCATCATAGAGTGGGGAATAAATTTATTGGGTTAAAGGATATATATATATATATATATATATGAATGTATGTGAATGTGTGTGGAGTAGTTCCGAGTGGTCGTTGATAAATTGGCCAAGTTCCAAAGGTTAAATTGGTTCTACTTTTAAGGTAGGGTCCCTTTCCTTTCCACTTTAATTTTAGTAAATCATTAATTAACTTCTTATCACACCATTATTAGTTTTTAAATTAATACGGTATGATTTTTAGACTAATTTTTTCCTTTGATAAAGTTGATGATTAAATGCGATAAATGATTGTTTGATAAGAAAGGTCGTGGTTTTATAATAAAACCCTTCTATTGAGGTGTGATGCCTTCAATCTAAAAATTTAGTGATAGAATTTTATGATTTCCTTCCTTAATTCATTGGTACCTCTTTATGATTGGGATTATAATTATTAAATAGAATGCTTTTACATGACCCTTCTTGGTTATTTCTAAATGAAGTTGCTTCCTTGAAAAATTATAGATGAGTCAAAACACCTCCTAAGTGTGTGGATCAACATGTAATTAAAATTACCATTATAGGGCATCTATCATATTCCCTTTACTTCGTCGCTTATTTCATGTCGTTCCTTTGTTCCGCTCACTGCAACCTTCTGGCGATGCCTTGTTATCACTTATTAAATAGTTTGGTTTGTTCTATCATTCCATTGTGGCCTTCGCTTATATATAAACCCATTCAGGTTTTTTCCCTTGCCTCTTGTCCACCCCTTTGGGTGTGCCCAGCCTAAATGGCCTTTTTTACCTTTCATTATGTTATAAAATAATGTGATGGTTTGAATTTAATTCCATGATTGAACAAGATTGCATCATTTAATGTCATTTATAACCTAAGGTTCGAGGCATGTTGAAACCATGTGATTTTGTTTATATTTTGTTACTCATGAAAGTGCCTAATTTTTATGCCCTGTTTTAGTGGTTTGATATGTATTTTAAGATTTTTAGCTTGATATATTAAAATGATAACATTGTCGTTTAATTGTTCCATACAAATTTAAATTTTTATTATTAATACATTTTTAGGAGAAATGGGGAAACCAAAGTTCACAAACAAGCACCACTACGTGCTAAAAGAGCTCACAAAATTATTAAACACCAAACTAAGATTACTTGACTCAGCTATTCTAAAAAGTTCCCAGTGCAGTGTACTAACCTGGGTATCTGGATCCTCTCTGATAAGCTCTTCAAAGTGAGTAATCATCAATTACATTGTGTGAATGAATTCCTCTGAGTTGATTTTACTCCGATTGAAGCCCCAGGCTAGGATTCGATCTTGTTTATCTAACCACACTTATTGATCCTCATTGGCATCCACTAGCAACCTTCGTTCATAAATCCTTTTAAGTTCCTCCTCTGATACATTGGGTCATACCTATTGTTCAAGAATTTCTTCCTTGCAGTGCGGTATAAGCTTAAAACATTCCCCATCCTTTTCACATTCCCCCTTATTTAGAGTTGTACTTTCCATATTTCTACCCTTCTTGGCCAACCTAGTCTCCATTAGTTTTGGCAAGTGGGAGTAATCTTTGCGTCCCTTTGGTTTTTCCCCTGAACCACAATACATTATCCTGGGTCTCTACTACCTTTTTTCCCTTTCTTCCTTCTAATGGTTTGAGGACATTTCCCTTGAATGCAGTCCATGGAATCCAGTGAAAGTTGGCTAAAGCTGTCATCATCTGAAGAATCCTCCTCTTGAGCTAATGGAGGTTCATCAGCTTCTAAACCATCAAAACGGTTCCCCAGTGTTATCACCATGGCTTCTTTGGGGGGCCTCTGCTTACCTAGAGACACCCCCTTACCTGCCTTCTTCTCTGGGCCAATTTCCTCCCCCACAGACCCAGCCTTGTGTGATAAATGCCTTATGACATGTTGATGGATTGGATTGTTTTACTTGATATCTTTAATAGCTTGTGGCTCACAGTTCTAGTCTGACAACATGATTTATGTATATGCTTTCCATGTGATATATTTATTGACATTTTCCTTGAAATGCACTTTGGCTACTACGTTTCGCTTGATATGGCCTGAGTGAGAACATTGGTTCTGTATTAAGGACTTGTGGATCGAATCCCATGCTCGGGTGGTTATACCACGATGCGCTGGGGAAGCGATGTCTTAGGCTTTTCCAGATGAGGGTTTCCTGGGGCTTTCTATATACTCATGATTGATACTGGTTCCCTAAGAGAAAATCAAGGACTAAACCATTGGAAAAGTGGATATACTAAGCCTCGGGTGATACTCGACCCCTTATGTGCGATAACCAGGACAAACTCATGATAAACCATGCCTCAAGCAATACTTGGTCTTTTAGAAGATTTCCATGGATAGGCTTGGTGGTATTGGATAAATTGAAGGATGTACCATAGCAATACCTTTGGGATGAGATCAGACTCCAAATCTAGATTTGATTTAATAGCATTGGATGTCTGCTTTGGTTAAATTGCTTATGCTATACTTGTTGCTTCTATTTATATTAGAGCATGAACTTGTGACTTTTCTCTCTTACTTTTTAGCATAATTATGTGATGACATGGGAATTAGACCCAAAGCCTAGGAAAAATCTTGGGGGTTCACCTTTTTGAGTTGCCTTGTTACTTTTGGTACTGGTACACACATTATTCTTGCATAGGTAACTTATTCTAAATTCTATATTAGGCCAAAGTAGGTGGTATGGGAAGGGTATTCGTTTGGGAACCCATAACAAATTTCTATTACTAACCTGTTATCACTCACCATTTATTTTATATGTCACACTTCTTAATTTATATTTCATTGTGTGGATTTAGTTAGACACCGGTGGTGCCTACCTACTGAGATTTATATCTCACACCCTACTTGGGTCACCATTGCACTGGGGTACCTGAGTAGACCTTTCTTGTTTGCAGGACTATAGACCATGATTGATTTCTTATGTTGTACTATTTGTACCTGGAAGTTAGGATCAAAGGACTAAGATGGATCTCAAGATGCTCGTGGAGATCGCCCATGGGGATTTGGTGTATTTTCTTTATTCTTGGCATGCTGTATTATTTAATTATTTTAGTTAAGTATCATCACCATGACATGCATTCATCTATTGTATAATCTGGCATTGACCACTTTTATTAAATTTTTAATTATCATCTTCCACTACTTTGTCAATTATTTATTACTGTTTCTACTTTTGTCAGTTCTTGTTATGCTTACGCTATCTAATATATTGTTAATTATTGTGTATACTCTAATCAATGGGGGTACAGTCTCCCCAAGGACACACTCTAGGCCCTCACTGCTAGTTAGAACCCTCTGGTCTTCCGATAGATGCGCTTGAGGTCATATGACCCACTGGTCTGCCCACCATCTTAGAGGTGAGCTAGGTCAGAACATTACAATAATGGTCCAGAGAATGAAAAATTTGGAATAATTTAGGAGGTGTAGAAGGGGAGTCTTCCTGAACCTTGTTCAATGCTAACTGTTTTATAAGATAGGTTAGTTCATCAATTTTATTCTCAAGTAAATGAGATTTAGAACTATTTTCCTCTTATTCTCCCCTAATTTTTGGATATTTTACTAAATTTTTGAGAATTATATAATATTGTTTCTATCACCTCTATAGCTTTAACATACAAATTTTCAATCAGTACTCCACTAGAAGAAGCATCCATTAGTTTTCAGTCATTATCCATCAACACTTGGTAAAAAAAATTCTAAGAAATGATGATATTCAAAAGGATGATGTGGGAAGGATGATATCAACCACTTAAACCACTCCCAAAACTCATAGTGAGTTTCTATACTTTCATTCTTGATCCCATAGATCTCTTTTATTATCTAGATTCTCCTGGATTCAAGGGAGAACTTATAGAGGAAAGTATTCTGAATTTCATCCTAGGTGGTGACCTCTCCGGGATGAAAATTATATATCCATTCTTTAGATGATCCTTCTAAGGAGCATGTAAAATCCTTCTAGACAATCTAAGCCTTTGGAAATCCTCTAGGATTGAAGCTATTGAATAAATCCACAAATACCTTTAAATTTCAAGTGGGATCCTCTCCTGATAAACTATGAATTTTAGGAAATAATTGAACCATTCTAGTTCTAATATCACAATCCTATTTGTTATTAAATTGTAAAATATGGTTATTATTATTGAGATTAGGTGCATAAGTCTCTTTAAGGTTTCTATTTAGTTTATCTAAATTATCCTCTATACTTTCATTTCACAGGGTAGCTCTAATTGAATGATAAGAAGAGAATAGAGATTCAATAAATATATTTATGAAAAACTCTCTTTCCACTTATGCAATAATTTTAAAGTTACTGATTCTTGATAGAACAATTATTTCAACCTTTGGATGAAAACCAATGATGTGATTTTAACTAGACCTGGTCATGTATCCAAATAATTTTAAATGAAAACAAAAAAAACAAAAAAAAAAACACAACACTGACCTCCTTGAAAACGATGCTTGGTTGATGAGGATCATGTCACGGGGCTCCTATCAAACAAACAAAAATAAAATGTAGCAATTAGTGGGGATCAGGTTTTCTCTAAAGATAGGAGTTTTTTAGTGTATTTTCTATTGAATCATATAGGTTAAATAGGTTGAATATAACAATAGTTTGTGTGAAATAAGTAGAGAAACTAGGATTTTGAAATCAATTTTAATGATAGTGGCCTAACCTTAGATAGCCTATTTTTTATGTATTAAATCATTATTCTATTTTAAATCCCCTATTCTTTCTCCAATTAGTTGAGACCTCATTGATCAACCTCACCTAGTAGTTTCATCTTAATCATGAAAATGGAATAATCACTAAAATATCTAATCTCACCTATCCTAGTGATCAAATATCTCTAATCACCCCTAGATAAACCCATTACTGACTATCATTAATATGCAGAATCTCTAGGTGAATTATGTGTGCAAAACAGAATGGGAGAAGAATAATTTTAATGCATAGAATAAAGTAAATCTTCTAATGTATATAATAATCAAATACTTTTCAATAGATGAAAAAAATACAATTAAAAATTTAAATTTAAATTCATTAACACGGGTAGGGGAGTCTCTTAAGCTCAATCACAAAGAGCTTAATGTGTTATCATTAGAGACATTACAACAAATGAAGAAAAGAAAAGAACAAAAACACTCATCTCAATCGACCAACAATAGTAGCATCCCCCTCTTCTTAGCTAATAGCCATGTTCATATAGAAGTGGTCCAAAGTTCCTTTCTTGCATTACAAAAAAAATGATCTGATTAGAGGGGGTTATAAGCCCCTCTAAACACATTAGCAGTAGTTATGAGGAACCGTCGCTAATGTGCCCACCTACTGTTGTTAGAGGCTGTTTTGAGGAATCTTCGGTAAAGTAATGACTAATTTAGAAGCGGTTGTATTAGAGGGGGTTAAACCCCCCCTCTAATTTCACTGTAGAATCTCACTTTAGAGGGGGTTTTAACCCCCTCCTGTTCCTATGTAACTCGTGCCCCTCCTGTTCCCATTTCACCCGCCCACCTATGATTGTGGCCCCTCCCATTCCCTCCAATTCAATCTGTAACCCCTCTCATTCCTCTAATTCATCACGAGGCCCCTCTCATTCTCATCACATGCACCCACACACCTCTAATTTAACACGTATTTTAAAATATCACATGGCGGGTTTCAAACCACAAATCTCCAACATATACCTCCAGCGCCTATACCACCATGATAATTGAATTTAACATTATATTTACACATTATTATATTTATATATATATTATGAAGCTAATTCAAATAAATATTATTTGAATAAATATTTAAATACATATAAATATATAACCTATATATATTTATATAAATTAATATATACTTTTTTATATTATATATTTATGTATTTATATTATAATACATTAATATTATATTCAATTTATACATTTATATAAACTATATATTTTATATGTGTATTTACATACATTTGAGTAAATATATTTTATAATTCTATTTATGTTATGTATATACACATATATTTATAAATATATTTATGTAAATTATTTATATACTTAAATACATATTTATATATTATGTACATGTTTATTTATATAATATATATATATAATTATTTATTTAATATATTTATATAATGTCTTTAAAAATATATTCATATAATGTATTTTAATACATATATTTATTATTATGTACATTAATATATATTTATTCGTATAAATTTTATAATATTATATATAATTAATATATAATTAATATTATATGAAATAAATATATATGAAATACAATTTATGAAAATATTTATATTATATATAATTAATATTATATGAAATGCGATTTATACAAATATTATGTATAAAATAAAATGTATACAAATATTTATATAAAGTTATATGAAATACAATTTATACAAATATATAATTAATATTATATTAAAAAAAATTATACAAATATTTATATAATGTATTTCAATACATATATTTATTATTATGCACATTGATATATATGTATTTTAATAAATATAATTGTATAATATAATGTACATTAATATATATATTTTTTAATAAATATAATTTTATAATATTATGTACATTAATATATATTTATTTGTATAAATTTTATATCATATAATATTATTTATATATAATATAAAAGCACAATCATATTATTTAAAAATATATTTATTATTATTATAATATAAATTAAAAAAACTACAAGCTTGGATATTTATATGATATATTTTTAAATTAATTATATTTATGTATATATTTATATAATATGTTTATGTATTTATATTATATATAATTAATATTATATGAAATAAAATTTATAAAAATAAATATATATTAATGTACATAAAAATTATACAATTATATTTATGTATACATATAAATAAAATTAAATACAATCATATAAATATTTTATATAATATGTTTATATAATGCATTTAAATACATTTATATATAGTGTTTTAATTATATATATATATTATAGAATTTGTTTTTTTTAAATAGAGGTGGTTCACAACCCCCTCTAATTTAAAGACATTATAGGGGGTTTTAAACCCCCTCTAATTTAAGATATTAGAGGGGGTTTTAAACCCCCTCTAATTTAAGACATTAGAGAGGGTTTTCAAACCTCTCTAATTTAATAAATTAGAGGTGGTTTTCAACCCCCTCTAATTTAAGACATTAGAGGGGGTTTTGAACCCCCACTAATTTAGGATATTAGAGGGGGTTGTGAATCGCCACTAATCTCATTGATTAGAAGCAGTTATGAACTCTCATTGATTAGAAGCAGTCATTTATACCCTTGTTTGAATTTTTATAAATTTTTTTGAAAGAAATATTCCCATCATTTTCTAAACAAGGTACTTTATGATCTTTTCGACAAATTAAGGAAATAATGCTTTTTAACTTATACGGTGGGTGCAACTATTTTCTGCCATTATAACACCTTCTAAGCTTCCCTTACAAGCTTATAAGAATATTTTCAAAATAATTTTTTTCTTTTATAATTACACGACTTTTAAATTATTTCAAAATATAAAGAGATATTTCTCTCAAATAGTTTTGATTTCATATATGTCAACATCCTTTGTTGTATTTTATGCTTGTTTGAAGTTGATTTATTATGATACAATATTCTATATTGCATTGAAGGTTTTGTGATATGTTTGACTGTGGATGTGGTATTTTTATAGCATTCATGTTTTATGGTTAAATTATTAACATTTCATATGCTATTTTTAATACAAATGTTTATGTTATGTTTCAACCTTTTCATATGAGGAATGTGTTGGATTTAGTAAGTGACGGGCAGGGCCCGCTATAGTCCCTCAATGCATCGGTAGGTCTCATGAGACAAATTAGTGTCTTGGCATAAGGCCTTGAAATTTTTTTTATTTGTAGTCTTGGCACGAGGCCTTGACTATGTGGTTATGATGTTCGACATTATGCATTCCATCATTATGAAATTAGTTATTGATATTACATGTGATTATTTAACTAGTAGAATATCCACGTGAATAAGTAAATGACATTATTTGATTTATCTTTTCCATATTATGCTGAAGTTTAAGTTTAAAAGGCTTTTGTTTTAGTCTTATACATTGCCTTAAATGATTATACTTATTTATGGAAGTTTTTGCTATATTGTTATCCTTACTGAGAATCTATGCTCACCTCTTTCTTATGTTTTATTTTTCCTAGGATGTGAAGAAGTATATTATGATTGAACTGCAGGGATAGGATAAGGGATATGAGTGTGTTCGATAGAGACACAATGTTTCCTTTTCATTTCATAATGTAATATAAAACTTATGTATGTATCTAGTACTTCCAAGGCTACTAAATTGATCGGTCTTTTGGACTTGATCTCTTGTGATCATGCTAATGTTATGTAATAATGCATTGACTCTGGTTAACTAGGGTCAGGGCATTACAGTTAGTATTAGAGGAAGTTTAGTACAAACCTTGAAAACTAGATTTAGAGAAAACCCTGATTAGAGAACATTACCCTAAGATAGACTTTGAGTATTATTATAGAAGAACATCCCAAAATTTTGGTAATGTAGATATTATGCGAGTTTTCCAAGAAAAACAGCCTTGTTTGAATACTACAAGTGGACATGGTTCTGGAACATATGTACCTAGTAGTGAAAACTATGAAAAGGACTTTTGGGCTTGACCTGGGGTATCCTGGTACATGACAATGGGCCTTACTGTGCACCTGGTTTGACACTCCCGGGGGATATGCTTAGGATAATTCATATTTTATTTATAAACTATTATGCAGGATTTATGAGTAAATACTTCCCAAAGAAAACATTTTTATGAATATGGATTATATGCATAAATTGTTGAATTTATGTTAAGTATTTTAAAAGTTTGGAATTATGCATTGCGATTCATAAACTAATCTAGTGTATACCATTGTTTAGAAATGGAACCTAGTGGAAGGAATGAAAACCGTATCAACACGCATAATCCATGTAGGTATTTCCCTCCTACTCAATATAATTATAGTGGAGCTGGTGATGAAACTGGTGCTAAATAGCTTATAACCATACCGGGACAACTCACTTGGGTTATGAATCATAACCTTACCCATATGGAGCACCTTGATCCACAATGCGGAGGATCAATGTTAGACCACTTTATGAGGTAGAAACCACCAACATTCAATGGGACTAAAAATCCATTTGTAGCTAAGCAATGGATAAGTTCCTTACAGAAAATATTTCATGCTTTGGGAAGTAGCGAAAGGGACAAATTTGTCATGACAGTTTGTCTCCTCACATGAGATGCAGATCAATAGTGGTCATTAATTCAAAACACAAAGGAGGATGAAGAAGTATAAAATATGGAATGGAGGGAGTTTAAAGAGATTTTATTATAAAAATACTTTCCTCATGATCATCGAGCGGATATGGAAAGGAAACTTATGAGTCTGAGGAAAAAGTAGGATGAGAATGTCGCAAAGTATGAGGCTAACTTTACAAGGTTAGTAAGGCATGCTTTCGATTATATACATAACCCAAGAAGTAAGATTGATCAATTATTTGATGGGTTAAAATCATTTCTCCGTCGAGAATTAGTCTCTCAATCCTTCTCATCATACAAAGATATAGTCTCATGTTCTATCAAGATAGAAAATTAATTCTCTAAGTCTTATGACTTTAAAGTAAAGAAAGTGAAGAATAGATATGATGAACACTCTGAAAAAGGAAATAAGGGGAAGAAGGGAAAAGTTGAATTTCCATCCTGCAGTAATTGTGGGAAGAAACATCCCGGTACATGCCTAAAGGGGAAGGGAATTTGTTACAAGAGTGGATAAAAAGGCCACCAAGCTCGTGATTACAAGGGGAAGAAAGAGGCTGTCAATGTTGAATGATACAATTATAGAGAAATGAGGCATTATGCAAATGAATGTCATAAGAGACAAAGAAAATTACCTCAGAAAAGTACAAGGGCGAAAAACCAAGCTTATACGATCACTACTATTGAGGTTGAAGTTCCCAATGACGTGGTGGTAGGTACTTTAATTTTTTCCTCAAATTTATCCAATGATTTATTTGATTCTGGATCATCACATTCTTTCATATCTTCCCAGTTTTCTAAGAAAATTAGATATTTCCAATTTGACTTATTAAGAGAGTTGTTAATCAAAACTCTTAAGGGAAGTATCATTACAACAAAGTTTTGTCAATCAGTTACCATTATGGCATATAAATGTGCTTTATTTGCTGATCTTATTGTCATACCCATGATTGAATTTGATATAATCATTGGTATGAATTGGCTTTCAGACCATGATGTGAAAATTTATTATAACAATGAGGTAACAATTTTTGATGATGATAAGGAATACCTTATCTTTAGAGCATAAACATCACCATATGATTCTCATCTAGATCCACCCCTAGTAGCTCTACTAAATTCAATTATTGGGGAGGAAGGGAGTAAAATAACCATGGGTGAGTAAAGGAATGTTCAAATAGAGGATTTACCTATTTTGAAAGAATATGTTGATGTGTTTCTAGAGGATTTACCTAGACATCATCCAGAATGAGAAATTGAGTTTTCTATTGACTTAATTCCTGGTTAAAGGCCTATATTAAAGACCCCTTATATAATGGACACTATGGAATTAGTGGAACTAAATAAACAACTAGAGTAATTGAGTAATAAAGGATTTATTTGCCCTAGTGTTTCTCCATGGGGAGCCCTTGTTCTTTTTGTTAAGAAGAAATATGGATCTATTAGGTTGTTCATTGACTATAGGGAAATCAATGCAATAACAATAAATAACAAGTATCCCCTACCTTGCATTGATGATTTATTTGATCAAATTCATAGAGATTAATATTTTTCAAAGATTAACCTTTGATATGGATATCATCAGTTGTGTGTAAAGAAGGAAGACATTCCAAAAACAACATTTCGTACTAGGTATGAGCATTACGAGTTTACAGTAATGCTTTTTGGACTGACTAATGCACCCTCTGTTTTCATGAATATAATGAATAGAGTTTTCAAGGGATATTTTGATGACTTTATAGTGTTATTTATGGATGATATCTTGGTATAATCCAAAAGCTATTAAGATCATGAAAACCATTTGTGTACTATTCAAAAGACTCTTAGAAGAAATGAATTATATGAGAAGTTTAGCAAGTGTGAATTCTGGATTCAGGAGATTTATTTTCTTGGATATATTTTCTATAAGGATAAAATTTATATTGATCCTTTAAAGGCAAGGGAAATCCAAGAGTGTCCAGCATCGATGAGTATAACTGAGGTACGCAGTTTTATTAGTTTAGCAGGTTATTATTAGCATTTCGTCCAGAATTTTGCCCGATTGGCTAACCTATTAACCAAGATCACACCTAAAGGGGTTAATTTTTTTTGGAAAAAAGAGTGAATAATGTTTTGAAGAATTTAAGAGAAGACTATTAAATTCTTCTATCTTGACTCTACCATCGGGGAATGATGGGTTTGTTATTTATAGTGATGTTTCAAAGAAAGGACTTGGTTGGGTCCTTATGCAGAATGATAGAGTTATTTCCTATGCATCATGACAGCTAAAAATTCATAAACAAAACTATCCCACTCATGATCTTGATTTATCAGTTGTAATCGTTTCTCTAAAGATATAGAGACACTATCTCTATGGTGAAAATGTGAGATATATACTGATCACAAGAGTTTGAAGTATATTTTCTCACAGAAAGAACTCAACATGAGAAAAAGGTGATGGCTCAAACTACTCAAGGATTATGATTTCACTATACACTACCACCCTGAGAAGGCAAATAAGGTGTCATATTCTTTGAGCATAAATGATCATGGAGTTATAAATAAGATAAGAGTTGAAAGGGATCCTATATCCATGGATCTGGTAAATATGGATATGAGAATAATCATGGAAGGTGAAACATCAACACTTTTTCAAATGGTTTCCAAACGGTCTTTACTAGAAAGGATAAAAATTTCTCAGACTGATGATGAGGAGTTTCAAAAGAAAATTAAAGCTGTGAATGATGGAATATTGATTGACTTTGTATATGAAGATGAAATTTTGAAATTTGAGAAAAGGATTTGTGTTCCCAATATACCTCATCTAAAAAGGGAATTGTTGGATGATGCTTATAGCTCCAATTTCTCTATACACCCTGGTAGAACTAAGATGTATAGAGATTTGAAGGAACATTTTTGGTAGGACAACATGAAGAGGGAGATTACTGATTATGTGTCAAGATGTATTGTTTTTCAACCGGTGAAGGCTGGAATACAACATCCTAGAGGATTCATGAAACCTCTTCACATACCTGAGTGGAAATGGGATGATATTACGATGGAATTTGTCATGGGGATACTAAAGACTCCTAGAAGGAATGATTCAATATGGGTCATTGTTGATCATCTTACCAAGTCAGCACATTTTCTTTCTATAAGAGAAGATTTACCACTTGAACGTTTAGAAAGACTATATTAATGAAGTTTTAAGACTTCATGGTGTACCCCTATCGATTGTTTCTGATCGTAATCCCTAGTTCTTTTCCTTAGACATATTGTAACCAAGGATGGTATATTTTTTGACCCTTCAAAGACTAATCTCATCAAAGAATGGGGAACACCAACAAATATAACAAAAATACATAGTTCCCTTGGGTTAGCAGGTTACTATGGGTGATTTATTAAAAAAATTCTCTCACTTATATAATCTACAAACTAAATTAACATATGTATCAAATCCACATGTTCAAAAGAATGTAAAGTGGGTTTTGAAGAGAAAAAGTGGTGATTAATCAATGCAACCATATTGAATTTTCCAATGGGTATGAAAAAGATTTTTCATCTATAATGATGCATCAAGTAAAGGTATAGGGTGCATATTTATGTATAATGAGATGTTAGTGTCCTATATATCATATAAAATAAATCCCTATGAGTGAAATCATATAACTCAGGATTTAGAGTTAGAAAAAAATCTTCATTGAAGATATATAAAACCAACCTCTAGAGAGAGATGTGTGACACATATATGCACTAAAAGGGTTTGAAGTATATATTCACATAAAAAGATCATCATGTGAAAAATGAGATAATTGGAAATGATCAAAGAATATGAATGTGTTATACATTGCCACCCTGTAAAAGAAAATAAGGTAGTTTATGCATTGAGTAAGAAGGTTCATGGAATAGTATCCATTAAAAGGATAGATAATGATTTAATTCTTAAGGATCTAATAAGGATAAACATGAGAATTATGAGAGAAGGGGACGCATCATACCTTTACCAAGTAATTTCCCAATCATCCTTATTTTAGAAGATAAAATAACACAGTAAGAGGATAATGATCTAAAAAATATAATTAAAGATTTAGAATATGGGAAGCTGATAAACATTTATATTGAAGATAGAGTCTTGATGTATTGTAAGAGGATATGTAGACCATCAATACCTAAGCTAAATAAGGATTTATTAGATGAATTTGATAGCTATAAGTTCTCTATACACCTTGGTTGCACTAAGATGTATAGAAATTTACATGAACATTTATATTTAAATGTTAGAACCAATGTAACCTTGAGAGGGGAGGGGTGAATCAGGATAACACCACATTTTTACCTTTTACTTTAGGATCTCATCCCTGAATTGTTAGAAAAATTCATTCAACCTATTCTTTCTTTAAAATGTATCCACACCACATGTCATGCATATATGTAAAATGTAAAGCACACAAGGACACCAATATCTTACTTAGGTCACTTCTAAAATAGGCCTTTAACAATGTTTTCCTTCATTAGTGCTTTTATTTAGCACTCATAAAATGTACCTTCATCAGCACTTTATTTTTAGCGATGATAAAGAGAACCCTTTATCAGTACTTTATTTTCAGCACTGATAAAGGGTAGCCTTTATTAGCGCTCTTTTAGCACTGATAACGGCCAAGAATGAAATGAAATAATTAAACAAATAATTTTTTTTTAAAAAATATTAACAATTTTATTAATTAAATAATTATTGATAAAAATAAAAATAATAAATATACATATATATAAATTAAAAAAATTAATAAATAGTATATATTATATATATAGATATTGAATATGAATAAAATGAAATAATTAAACAAATAAAAATTTAAAATGGGTAAATTAAGAAAAATATTTAACATTCTATAAATTAAATAATTATTGATAAAAATGAATAAATTTAATATACATATATATAGATTATAAATATGAATAAATAGTATATATTAAATATAGATATATAAAATTAATAAATTGTAATTATTAAATAAAAAAATTAAAAATGAATAAATTGTAATAAAAAAATAAAAAAATAAAAAATGAATAAATTATAAAATTATTTAAAAAGTTATTAATGAAATAATTATTAATAAGAATGAATAATTATAATATATATATATATATATATATCTCTGTGTGTGTGTGTGAATTATAAATAGTAATAAATAATATATATTAAATATAAATATATAGAAAATAAATAAATTATAATAATTAAAAACATATTAATGTCTTATTCATTTTTAATGTTGTTTGATTTTTCAATTTAACATATATCAAACGTCATGTGTTACATTGATTTCACATACATATACATAATCAATTCATTTTTATATGTAACACACACACACACAAATATATGCAATTAATGAAATCTTATATAGAAACACACACACCTAATATTTATGTAATTTATTCAAATTCTAGTATATTTTAGAATTTCATTATAACAAGACACATTTAATATATTATGTTTTTAATCGATTAATTTTATTTATTTATTTTTAATATTATTATAGTTAGGTATTATTTATTCATTTTTAATATTTTTTTTTGAATTTAATCATTTTCTATTATTTATTTACTATGTTTTAGTATTTTCAATATATATTCATCTTTACTTCAATATATATATCCATATTTTTTTAATAATTTATATTTAATTAATAAAACTTATCCATTTTTTAAATATTTTTAGAGTGTAATCATTTTTAATTATTCAATTTCACTCATTTTTAAAATGCATGTATTTAAGATTATATATTTATTAATAATGTTAAAAATATATATGTAAATAAATATTTATAAATATATATATTTATAAATATATATTTACTATATTTATAAATTTATATATTTATAATTATTATAAATAAATAAATATTATTTTCTAAAAAAGTATTTATATAATTATAAATAAATAATTATATATATTTAAAAAATTATAAAATCATAATAAATTTATTTAAATAATAAATATACTATATATATATATATAAGTTGAGGCCAAAGCCTCGGTTTATTTGGGGAAAGGGGCTACATTACAAAGAAAAGCATAAAACATACAATGCATAAATGTACTCGGCGAGACTTGAATTTGAGACCTCGCCGAGTCCCATGGGGGAATCTACCCTTGAGTTTCACCTAGGGAGCTATATATATATATATATAATTATATAAATATATAAATATTATTTTTTTAAAATTATTATTCGTATCTTTATAAATAAATAATTATATATATATATATAATGATATAAATATATATAATTATATAAATATATATAATGATATAAATATATTTAAAATTATAAATAAATAATTATAAATACATTTACAAAAATATATTTAAATATATTAGGCATTTGAGAGTATAATTACACTGAAACACACACACACACACACACACCACACACCCACAGAGCCGAACATACAGTTCATAGTCCCTCCCAAGGGATAACCCACCCATCAAGCCCCATTCTTATTCTTATTCTAGGCCTACATACCTTATTGCATAGAGGTTCAAAGACCCAACATTCAACTGTCCTGAAGGCCCACCTACTCACGGAGACATCTTCCTCCCCTTATCCGGTTGCCACACCTGAAGAATTGGTCTGCATAGCCCCACTACCGCAGCAGAGCACACCACTGCCATCCATCACTGGTCCCCACCATTTACCGCTTGTATAGATTTTTTTGCAAGCATTGATAAAAGTGTCCCCAATTAATTTAAAAGAAACCTAACCATGACTCATTCAGTTGTGATTCTCAAGCTATCGCGGAACTCCCCTACTATCGACGCTACTCCTCTATGTTCTCTCAAATGAATCAAGACTAGAATCCAAGGTATGTTATTTTCTCATTTTCCTCTCATGTTGATTACTTTTTTGGGTTCCACAGTTTGTGTTTTTGTGTTTTTCTTAAACATGACGAACCCTATATTCCATCTCTCTCTCTCTCTCACTTACCTATTCCTACACAACACCACCCCTATTCTGTAAACTCATTCAAACTTCATATAAGACCACTACGAACTACATCTCCATCCATTGTTGCAACTAATGGTGATTTTTTTATGTTTTCGTTGTTATTTCTTGTTACCTTTTAGATAGTGTGAATTTTCATTGATTGAATCTTGTTTTTATAGTATGACATGCACATGAAGATGAATTTTTTTAAGACAATAAGAAGAATTATGAATATATATATATATATATATATATATATTGAGGAAATCATCTTCATAAAATTTCATAGAATGATAGGTGCAGATCTTTGCTTAATTAATATTGGATGATTAGTGTCACATAGGTGATGTAGTTGAAAGAATAAATGGACTTTGTTCCTATGTCATAAAATGATAGAATTTTATGGTGGTTCCTATATATTTTCTTTCATTTAATTATTTTTTTTTGTTCATACAAAATTGAAATATAAATATGAATATAATTTCACATGATGAATATATTTTTGAATATTGAGATGATGATATACCACATGAAATAATTATTAAAGGTGTTAAGTTAAACTTGTGTGAAATATTAGAAAATTTAGTACTATTTAGTTCTATTATATTATATTTATAATCATGTTAATTTTTACCATAAATGAATTGATAAATTCAATCCGTTTAAATGGAAAAGTGTTTGATGGGATTACATTGTGGCTGGTGGTATGTTGTGATGGAAAGTGAATTATATTTTTTAAATGTAATATGTTAGAATCCATAATTAAAATTACATTTAGGTTATTTTTGAATATGAGTGGGTTTAGAGTATACATGGGATAAACATATTTTAAAAAAAATAATAAGTTCTAGGTTTTAATTATGTTAGATTTGAGAAAACATGGGTTATATAGAATATTGATAAATTATTATGTATTACACCTGCTATAATAGAAATATTTAAGTGATTATCATGTTTTATTATTCGATTAATTAATTTTACATTTACGATACTAGATTAGTTATAGTTTTTATATATGTATTTGATATTTTATTTTCCAGATGAAATGGTTTATAATATATATATGTAGATAGGATAAATTTATTCTTCAAATTATTTCACTATAATCAAACACAAATATGGTTTCAATAATATTTATATTGTAAAATGAACCAATAAACATTTATAAATATTTTTTATGGACATTAGAATTTTAGGAAATGGAAAAATACTATGAATTTTATTTAGAAAGTCTTCATTTTTATCTTTGTATACATTTTTTACTAATTGTTTAACTAAATTTTTTTATTTACTTGTCTAATATTTTTTTCTCTAGAGTAGTTTCTTTTTGAAAATTATTGTATTAAATGTAATATGTAACTAATTTTTTTGTTAAAGTTTGATAAATCTTGCCTTATAACATTTTCTTTGAATAATCACTTGATATTATTTGAAATTATTTTTAATATAAATCTCAATATTTGAATACTATATTTTTATATAATAAATACATGTAGTGGTGATGGGTGTTGTAGCAGCGATAGGACACTATAGCGGTGGTGGGTACTGTGCGGGTACTATAACAGCAGGTACTGTAGCAGTACTATTCACAGAATGGGCCTTGGGCCAAAAATTTGGGCCTGCGGGCCATGTAATGGGTACATACCCACTGGGCCTTCAGGCTATGTAATGGGTCTCCCTCTACCCAGTTAAAAGAGGACTTTTCTTTGCTTTAATTATAAAAATGAGGCTTCGACCCCAACCTTTAAAAAAAATGTATTGCGACACCCATTGTATGGTTCTTTCCTAAGGGAACCAATTATATTAAGACTTAACCATATTTCAAATGAACTTCTTAAGAAAAATGGCTTTGTTATACCCATTTTATGATTTGGATTCAGTAAGTACATGTGATGGTTATCCTTGAGGGATAGTCTTGGATGCTAGGGGTATGAGGTTGAATCTCATGGTACCTATAATGTGGTTATTTCCATAGGAAGATAAATAATTTTTTCTCCTCCTATGATTCAAATTTTAACCTCTTATTAGTGAAATGTTTTGAATATCAGGAAAAAACTTTGGTATAAACTTATGGTATGATTAGTATAATTAACTGGTATAAAATAAAGTCAATACATTTGATTATCATGGTGTCTTGGTTAGTACACAATAACTTGATTTACATGTGTATTTTTAGTGTTAATAATTTTAACATATACTAAAACATATGTGTTGTTTTATATTTTATAGGCCCTATTAGTATTTACTTGATTATTTTTATACTCACACCCTACACATGAACCTCAGTGGATATGGAGCTCTTATATTTTAGTTACAGGTGAGGGAAAAGAACTAGTAACATAGATTATATTCGATGCAGCTCATTGGGGATGAGTTGATGTTCTCACAGTAGTGTTAGGGACCTTTTAGCATTTGATATGAGATTTGAAATTTTAAATTAATATGTGGAAATTTAAAAAGTTCTAAGGATACAACTATCATCCTCACCAACTTCATCTCCCAAAAATTTATTATTATGTTTTTTTTATTGAGACTCATCCCCCATCTCTTCTATGTTGCTTGAATTACTCTAAGAATTATTCATCCAAAATGATCACTGGTACCCATTATGGGATAACTACTTCTCAAATTATTTCAAGAAACATAGGTGAAAATGGAGTTAAAGAGTATGTAGATAGAGTTAAATTCAACTACCCATTTCATTTAAAATGGGTGCACACTAATCTATTTTCAAAAGAGTATTAATATGGAGTTAAAGAGTTCATTAATTTTGTAATAGAGTATACATGTGACCCTTCTCAAATCCTTTATCCATGTTTATGTTGTTGTTATTCAAGAAAAATTAAATTCTTGACTACTCATGAATCTGATGTCTTTTGCATATGATGATGTTACCAATCCCTAGGAAGAATGGACTATTGATAATGAAACTACAAAATTATTAGGGGATCGACAACATGTTGATGAAAAACAATGACGTAGCATCACAATATTGAATAAAATTATCAAGGTAAGAAGTTAGGGTATAAAATTTGAGGTTGGTTGGAATCAACTCGACCAACATATTGACACCAACAAGTCAATGCTCATTAGTTATATTGGGGTCACAACAAGTATGAATGTGCCAATTGATATTGATTCATTACTCCACGTCCAACTCATAATGAAGGAAATCCTTACAAAATCTTTAACGGTAATGTTACAATATATTTTCTATATTTTATCAAAAAAACTATATAATGAAATATTGATTTAATATTCATTATTACTTGCATAGTTCTTTTATTTTAGAATATTTTTGTAAGGAATTTGTATTAATGGCTTATAGAAAATCCCATAAATTCTTTAAGACTCTTCTTATGAAGTTATATCTTAGGGATTTTGAGGGGAAAGTAAATCCCCACCCACCAGTTATTTATGCACACATTATAAATAAGAAAACATAGACTACATTCATCAATCATCATAATGATAAATCATTTTAGGTGCATTTTAGTTGATAATATATTATTTGAAATTATTTATTTTATCCAACTTGATTCAAAATTGTTAATTTATGAAATAACAAAATATTTCTAAAAGTAAATAATGTGCATCAAAACCAATTTACCCCTACTACAAAGCAAGGATTGGGTATGCTTCATTAGATAAGAAATTGGTATGTATTTTAAATCAAAAATAAAAGTTTAATTATGCGATATTAAATAACATACATTCCTTTTTTATATGTAGATTGATGAATATAAATATGAACCCAATTCCATCCCACGTCATGTGCTATGGAAGGAGGCTCATGCAAATAAGAAGGGTAAACTAGATGATGAAAACACAAAAATAATATGAGAAACATGTATAAGTATGATATAATTGTAATTCATTATGATTTATAATATTATTACATAAAAATATCTATTTATGTTCATATTTTTTTATATGGTTCAGACACAAGAATCAACAATGACTATACCTGAAGAAAAAAATAATTTCAGTAGCTTTGAAGCAGCCAAAACAATATGGTCTCATTAGAGGATTAGTTTGTGGAGTCTCCTTGAATATATTTTGAGAAGATAAAACAACATGAAAAAAATAATAATATGGTGAGACAGTTTCAGAAACAAATAGACTCACTGAAAGATATTATTGTTTGGTTTGGTTTGGCAGACCAATGTATGAGAAAAGATCAAAGCGAACTAGAAGTGGAACAAAGATCTACACATGAACCAAATGATCCCACTAACTTTGAGGATAGTCATTCCCCCCAACCATATAACTTACCTGAGGTAATCAATTTTTTTATTACTATTTCTCCTAAATATAAATCAAATAACTTTTGATAACTTTATATTATTAAAATTATATACGGTATATTTGTATGTGATTTGTATCTGACAACACCCACACACCACATTATTACGATGGGTACAATGTATAATACCTCAGGATATGAGCTACACCATAAATACCTCCCAAAATATCACATGAGAGTGGGGATTGAGGTAGCTCATGAGATGACTGCTGAGTTACTTGTTCCACTTGATGCGCCAAATATTACATCAGTCAATAATGCTATTGGAGCTTTCATATCATGGTTATCTAATCTTATAAAGATACATGAAGTATGTCTTTAACAAATTTTTTTATATGAAAAACCTATAACAGTTGATGATAAAAGGTATTAAGTGTAGTATGCTATTAAATATGGGTAAAGTAGCGAGGAGATAGAAAATCAAATCAAGAAAATATAGTGAATCAACCAAGAAATCAAAATGACATTCTGAGAGTACCTTCTCCCCATCAGTTCCAGAGAAACATTATTATCATTATAACTTAATGAAGATACCACATTTAAAGATGAAAATATGTCTTTCATTCCATATGAAAAATAAATATATATAACTTTCATGACAGATGTAATTGGTCTTGAGAATATAAATGATATTCTCAAGCATAAATGGTTGGGTGTCTCAGTTGTGAATACATTTATAAGGTACATTTTCATAATATGTATGTCTAAATAGTGAGATAATATTTTTATTAAAGTTAATAATTATTCATATTTTCTATAGGAATTTATATTAATACTATATAAAGGGGAAACTATGTGAATCATGATTTAGATTCATTAATCTATGTATCCTTTCTATGAAAAAACTTACTTTGGATAAGGAAGAAATTGAGAAGAAAAGAGACGAGTTACTTGAAGTGTTTGATAAAAAAACATCATAAAAAAGACTCTTTTTTATGCCTATATTGTAGAAGTAAAACTCTACAATCTAACCACATAAAATATATTTTTAATTTTTGAATTACTTATTTGTTTTTGTTTTTTAGGAAGCACTAGATACTAATCGCAATCAATATATATACCCCAAATATTTATTTTTTGGATCCAATGCATGTATATCCAACTAACCAACAACACATGATATGTATTATGAATTTATAATACACTAAAATCAACATTTTATAGATAAAATTTGAATTATATGTTTTAATCTGTGTTTTAACAAGAAAATTTTCATGACAGGGCGGTCACTAAATATAAGATAACTCATGGAATGAAGACGGTGTATGAAGAGATAAAACCTGCTGATTAATACAAATGGAAAAAAATTAAGGTATATATAGAAATATTTAACTATCAAAAAATTTCAAAACAATTTACTTATTTTGGTCAATGTTTCTGCAGTGTCTAAATCAAGATAATGACATCGATTGTGGATATTATGTTTGAAAATTTATGAGAGGGATCCTAAATCATGAAAATACTAGCATCCCCCAATAAGTAATTTTTTAAGGTAATTACAATTTCATTAAATATATTTCATAATCATTTGTTTGCACATATTTCCTCAGTACTATCAATATTTTCGGAAACCTTTGTACTCAAAAGAAGAAGTAAATTTGTTTAGAGATGGGTGGGAAGCGTACATGTTTTCAGAATGTTTTACAATAATAAATTTAGGTGATTACCCACTATGTTAGCGATCTAGTATGAGTTATGACCTTATAAATATATTTGAGGTGTGAAGCATTATTCTCAGAATTCTTATATATTATTTTTGATCTATTTCTCAAGGAGAAGTAAAATAGATGAAATCCATTTTTTTAGAAGCACTGACCTTCAAATAATAAAATTTTTGGGAAATAAAATAGGCATAGGTGGAGGAGTAAGAAGAGGTGGAGGTGTAGGGGGAGGTGGAGTTGGAGGTTGAGAAGGAGAAGGATTTAGATACCTAGGTGGAGGAGGTAGAGGCGAAGACTATGGTGGAGGAGGAGACGAAGCACTGGCTTGAAAAAAATATATTTTTTGGGAAATGGAGCAGAATGAGAATCATACCATGATTTTGTTTGAGAAACATTATTTAAAAGTGCACACAAAACTTTTCACTTAAGATAAGACCCATTGTGTAAGTTTTTTAGGTGGCTTATCAATTTTTTTTCACCACTTGTTTAAGTGATTTTATACAGGAATGTAAGTGGAGTAATTTTTTCTAAAAACAAAACAAACACATCTTATTTTTTTCCAAAATGATTATAATAGGCTAAAATTTTTATTATCACATTCCAAGTAATATCAAATATTACTGAAGCGTGAAAGAAACCCCTCACTAGGAAAAAATTGAACAATAACAACAAAACAAATTTAGTTGTTTTCCCATAAATTCTCTGCACTACAAATAAAGGGTCTTAATAGTGGATCCAATAGTCACTTGAGATTCATAAAACACTAATCCAATCATCAAATAGCTATATAATCCAACTTAAATGTTTGAATAAATATGTGTGTAATCAACCATTGAAGCCATCAGGTGTATGAGAGAACTATTGGAGGACAACCAACATTGAAAGATCGTGGTCACTAAGGAGGGCTAGTTTCAAAGAAAACATCAAATCAAATGAAAAGAAACCAACTTATGAAGAAATACCTAAAAATAAAAAACCCGCTAAAATTAAATCACGAAGCACTGAAAATCCAAACAAACACCCCTTCAAAAAATAATCTAGTAGCTTGATCCAAAACCTTTAAAAATAAATAAATAAAATTTTTTATCGACTGAATCATGAATTTTAAGAAAAGAAAAATATAGTGGTTTCACTTTGGTGGGTGGTGTAATTATTTTGTCTATTCAATCATCAATTATATGCATGATATAATATCACAAATTCTTGTGAAATTAATACAAGTAACATTCATTATGCATGTGCACATTCACTATATAAAATGATCCATGTTCACAAGATCACTAATAAAAAAATCATCCTAAGTCTCAATAAAAAATACATTAGAATAGGGATATTCCCATTTTTATGAACAAATAATTATGATGTTATGTTAGAGTTTATCATCACCCAGAAAACACTTTCGGATTATTTTTTTGTAAAAAAAGTCAACTATCATACTCAAAACTGAGCAAAAACATTTATATTGTTTTTGGTTATTTAGAAAAATGATCCATAAGTCATTTTTGATGTTTAGGAATCATCCTCACCTCAATCTGATACATGATATTTCTGGTATGGCTCAAAGTGTTTGTTATCAATTAAAATTGAAATTTTAATAAAAAAAGTTTCACTCATTGAAAACCAATAAAACCCACTATATTATCTTTATAATTTAGTAAAATTATTCATATTTAATTTTTTATGTGTAGGAATGAGTCTCACATCAAACCCCACACGATGTGGCCGGTATGACTCAAAGTGTGCAATTATAGTTTAAAATGACATTTTAGTAAAAAAAAACAAGTGGAATACTCAAAGATGAGGATATAAATTCAGATTGTTTTTATAGTTTAATAACATTATAAATAAGTTATTTTCCATGTGTATGAATCAAACACACCTCAATAAGATGCACAATGTGACCGATATGACTCCAAGTGCATCTTTTTATTCAAAACTGACATTAATTTTAGTAAAAAAGACAAATAACATACTCGAAACTAATAAAACACATTCATATTGTTTTAGTACTTTATGAAAATGATTTATAAATAATTTTTTACATGTATTAATTATCCAAACCTCAATCCAATGCACGATGTTCCCGGCATGACTCAAAGTTTCCATTATTAGTTTAAAATTGACATTTTAATATAAAAAGTGTCACTCACTAACAAATAAGAAAACACGATCAGATTATTTTGATAATTTAGTAAAATTATTTATAATTAATTTGAAATATTTAGGAATTATTCTCATTCAAAACCCACACAGAATGTGATCGGTATGACTCAAAGTATGCATTTCTAGTTTAAAATGACATTTTAGTAAAAAATACAAGTGGCGTACTCAAAAATAGAGGAAAAATATTTATATTGTTTTTATAATTTATTAAAATTATACATAAGTAATTTTGTACATTTAGGAATCATTTGAAACTCAACACAACATACAGTGTGACCGGTATGACTCAAAGTGCGTCTTTTTATTCAAAATTGACATTAATTTTAGTAAAAAAGACATCTGACATACTCAAAACCAAGAAAAAACATTTGGATTGTTTTGGTACTTTATAAAAACAATACATAAGTCATTTTTGACATGTAGGAATTATCCTCACATAAATTTGATACATGATATGCCCAGTATGAATCAAAGTGTCTGTTATCAGTTTAAAATTGACATTTTAATACAAAAAAGTGTCACTCACTAAAAATAAAGAAAAGAAACTCAAATTTTCTTGATAATTTAGTAAAAATATTAATAATTTATTTTTGACCTATAATAATTAGTCTCACATCAAACCCATACATGATGTGACTAGTATAACTCAAAGTGTGTGTTTTCTGTTTAAAATGACATTTTAGTAAAAATCACAAGTTTCATACTCAAAATCAAGGAAACAGATTCATATTGTTTTTAAAAAATGATATATAAGTTATTTGGGACATGTAGGAATCAACATCATCTCAATATGTTGTATAGTGTGACCAGTATGACTCTAAGTGCGTCTTTTTATTCAAAATTGACATTAATTTTAGTAAAAAAGACAACTGACATATTCAAAATCGATAAAATACATTTTTATTGTTTCTTTAATTTAGGAAAATGATTAATAATTAATTTTTGATGTTTAGGAATTATCCACACCTAAATATGATACACGATATTCCCGGTATGACTCAAAGTGTCTGTTAACAGTTTAAAATTGAAAATTTAATACAAAAAAGTGTCACTCGCTGAAAACTAAGAAAATGCACTCACATTGTATTGATAATTTAGGAAAATAATTCATAATTATTTTTTAAAATTTAGGAAATAGTCTCATTTCAATACCACACGTGATGTGACCGGTATGACTCAAAGTACGTGTTTCCAGTTTAAAATGATATTTTAGTAAAAAAACACAAGTGGCATACTAAAAATAGAGGAAACACATTCATATTGTTTTGATACTTTAAGAAAAATATCCATAAGTCATTTGGGATTTTTAGGAATTAGATTCACCTCAATATGATGCACAGTGTGACTCCAAATGCGTCTTTTTATTCAAAATTGACATTAATTTTAGTAAAAAAGACAACTAACGTACTCAAAACTGAGAAAACACATTTATATTGTTTTTGTGATTTTTTAAAATGATCCATAATTCATTTTTGATATTTAGAAAACATATTCACCTCAATCTGATACACGATGTGCCTAATATGACTCAAAGTGTCCGTTATCAGTTTAAAATTTTCATTTTAATACAAAAAGTGATGGTCACTGAAAACTAAGAAAATTCACTCAGATTGTATTAATAATTTAGGAAAAAAATCATAATTCATTTTTTACCTGTAGGAATCAGTCTCATATCAAACCCGCACACGATGTGACCGGTATGAATCAAATTTCATGTTTCTAGTTTAAAATGACATTTTAGTAAAAAACATAAGTGGCGTACTCAAAACTGAGAGAAAACATTTGGAATGTTTTTATACTTTAGTAAAACTATAGATAAGTCATTTGTGGAATGTAGGAATCAACCTCACCTCAATCCGACACATGGGGTGACTGGTATGACTCCAAGTGCATCTTTTTATTCAAAATTGACATTAATTTTAGTAAAAAAGACAACTAACATACTCAAAATTGTGAAAACACATTAGGATTATTTTAAAACACTATTAAAACTATCCATAATCCATTATTGATGTGTAGGAATCATCCGAACCTCAATCTAATACACAATATTCCCAGTATGACTCAAAGTGTTTGTTATCTGTTTAAAATGACATTTTAATACAAAAAAGTGTTATTCATTGAAAACTGAGAAAACATGATCTTATTTTCTTGATAATTTATAAAAATGATTCATAAATCATTTTTTACATATAGGAATTAGTGTCATATCAAACCCACACATTATGTGATCATTATAACTCAAAGTGCGTGTTTTAATTTTAAAATGACATTTTAGTAAAAAACAAAAGTGACATACTCAAAACTGAGGAAACTAATTTATATTGTTTTTATACTTTAGGAAAACAATCCAAAAGTCATTTGGGATGTGTATAAATCATCCTAAACTCAATAAAATTCATTGTGTGACCGGTATGACTCCAAGTACATCTTTTTATTCAAAATTTTCATTAATTTTAGTAAAAAGGACAACTGACATACTCAAAACTGAGAAAACACATTAGGATTTTTTTGGTACTTTAGGAAAATTATCTATAAGTAGTTTTTGATGTTTATGAATCATGTGTACATGAATCTGATACGCAATGTGCTCAGTATGACTCAAAGTGTCTGTTATTAGTTTAAAATTGACATTTTAATACAAAAAAGTGTCACTCACTGAAAACTAAGAAAAATCACTTGTATTATCTTGATAATTTATAAAAAAGATTCATAATTATTTTTTGAAGTGTAGGAATCAGTCTCACGTCAAACCCATACATTATGTGACCGGTATGACTCAAAGTGCGTGTTTCTGTTTTAAAAATACATTTTAGTAAAAAAAACAAGTGACATACTCAAAACTGATAAAACACATTAATATTGTTTTTATACTTTAGAAAAATGATCCATAAGTCATTTGGGATGTGTAGTAATCTATCTCACCTCAATATGATGCACGTTGTGACTGGTATGTCTCGAAGTGCGTCTTTTTATTCAAAATTGACATTAATTTTAGTAAAAAAGACAATCGACATACTCAAAACCAAGAAAAACATTCATATTATTTTTTTAATTTAGAAAAAAAATCAATAGGTCATTTTTTATGTGTAGAAATTATCCTCACCTCAATCTGATACATGATGTTCCCGGTATGACTCAAAGTGTCCTTTATCAGTTTAAAATTGACATTTTAATACAAAAAAGTGTCACTCATTGAAAACCAAGAAAAGATGCCTGGATTATATTTATAATTTAAGAAAAATATTAATAATTCATTTGTAACATGTAGTAATTAGTCTCACATAAAAACCACACATTATGCAACATGTATGATTCAAAATGCGTGTTTCTAGTTTAAAATGACATTTTAGTAAAAAACACAAATAGCGTACTCAAAATTAAGAAATCACATTCATATTGTTTTGATGCTTTAGGAAAATGATCCATAATTCATTTATAATATGTAGTAATTAGCCTCACCTAAATCTAATTCATGGTGTGACTGTTATGACTCAAAGTGTATCATTTCAATATATAAGTGTCATTTATTTTAAAATGCGCATCACATCACCAAAACCGAGCAAACGATCCTAGATTGTTTTCTAATCATTTTATCTACTATCAATTAATTAATTTCCTTATCATTTTTATCTTATACTTGTCTAGTTAATTTTCATAGAGATATAATGCTTGAAGATGAAAAATAAATGGCGTGTCTTGCAAAAATCATCTGCAACGCAATCTGATACACAATCTTCCTGGTATGGCTCAATATTTAGTTTAAGATTATCACTTTATATTTAATTTATTTCTTTATATTATTACTAACATAAGAATTGTTTTCTTATATAGGTGTGTTATTTTTCTCGATCAAGGGTGGTTTGTTCTTTTATACAGGTGTGTTCTTTTCCTCTATAATAGTTTTTTTCTTGTATTTGTGTTGTAAATTTTATTTCATTTAAATTTTGTATTTGTATAAGATTTTTCTAATTTCTAGTATTGTAGTGTGTTGTTACAACACACTATATTATGCCCCATTTTTGGTGTTTTAGTGTGTTGTAACATCACACTGTAGTATTCCCCTTTATCAGCGTTAAATAAAAGTTCCCATAAATGGTGTCTTTTATCAGTGCTTTTTTTATCACTGATAAAGCACCCCTTTATCAGTTCTAGTGATGATAAAAGCCTAGGACTTTTAACCATTATATGGAATTCAATTCTTTTTTAGCACTAATAATGGCATGTTATAGCACTGTTAAAGGCCTCTTTTGTAGTAGTGTTGCAAGGAGCACACACCAATAATGTGTTGATGTGTCAGGGACTATAATAATATTTTTAGGGATATTATAATGGATTCAGGAAGGGATCAATATTGATCCCATGATAAATTACTCTTCTTTACTCTCATACACTAATCAAGTAATAGATGAGTCAGTTTATAGAATTAAGGGTCTCTTCCATAGTTTGATGACTGGTAGGTCAGTCTCTGTCAAGCGTGAGACCTCACTTTGCATCTTTATATCTGGGGAGATGCTTTGTTATATACCTCCTTTTACTACTCCCTTATTCATGTCCATATGTTACTAACTCCTTATTGGAATTCTATAATTGTGTCTTTATCTTCTAACGCCATATGATAGTATCCTAAGTGTGAGTATAATTTTTTTTCTTCCTAGTAGCAACACTTATCTTCTCTAGATGAGAATAATTCCAAAATGGAATTATCCTATATATTTTATCTTCTTTATGTAATATGTAGCAATGTAATTCTATTCTTCTATTGATCCTTCAATATTCAATATAAAACTAGATATAGAAAAATCCTCTATAGAGACTTTCCTTCTCCATCTCTTCAAGAAACATAAATGGTAGTATGTGATAACTCTTCTCTTACAGATATTTAATATTATCATATATACTTATCTTTTTTAGAACAAATTTACACAATATATATACACACATTCTCATATTAAATGAATTTCAACCCATGGTGTAGATCACACCAAATTCTTTCCTACTTTTCATGATCCTACCACATGTCACCATGTTCAACTCTCTTGATATTTCCATATCTCGATCATTGTTATCTTTCCATGCAATAACACTCGTTCAAATTCAATTAAACCATCCCAAATATGGTTCCATGATTCTCATATATATTTTCCATGTAAAACCTTCCTTATATCCTCCTAGTGTAACTCCATAAATTCTCAATCAATCCTTCATTAAAACTCCCTGAATAAATTTCCATGATCTTAAATCTTTATAGTTTCCTATTCTTCTTCATGCTTTGGTTGATTAATCATTTTCAACCATTAATCGTAGTCAAACCATCTATCCACATAATTGGTATACATATCTTATTAAATATACCACTTTAAATATCCAAATTTAATTCAAAGATATTTTTATTTAAACCTATAAATATTATGGAATGGAATCTTTATTTAAAACTCCTTCAAATCTAAAAGATATTTCTAGTTTGAATATTCTATTAGGAATTCATCCAATATCTTAAACCAAGGTTCTTAAAAACCTACTTAACATTTTGTTGACGCTCCTTTCGTCACAGAATCTAAAGATCGGAAAAGGGAATATCTGAGCTCAAAGTGATTCAGCCTTTGAAGAAAACATCAAAAATCAACAAAGGAAGGAAGAAAGGATCAACAGCAGCATCACCGCGCAAGTTATCTAACTGGCGCGCAAGTGTACTTGCGCGGCCACCTTGGTCGCGCAGGTGACTTGCGCGACCTAATTGGTAACCGCCCGGTAACCACCCGGGGTCTTCTTTTGCCTATAAATAGACCCTGTGGGCCCCCCATTCGAGAGGATCTTTTTCCAGAAACTCGGATTGAAGCTCCCGACGCCCAAGTCTCTTCTCAAAGCTTTCGGAACACTTCTAAGGTAATTTCTTACCTAGAACGGAAGATCTAAAGAGAAGAAGGAAGGCCTAAGTGTTGAAACTTATCAAACACTTGCGCGCCGACTTAATTCCTTCAATATAACTTGCGCGTCCCTTTTCTGGAAGAACCTCAAGGGGATTCTAAAGGGTTTTATCAATAGTCGCTCAAGTATTTCAATTCTGATTGAAAATCGCGCAAGTACACCATGTGTCGCGCAAGTATACTTGCGCGGCCAATACTTGCGCGCCGCCGCAGGACTTGCGCGCCTTTCAAGACTTGCGCGCCCCTATCTTTTTAGGTGCCCATCTTTCCCATTTTACCCCTCTTAAGCCATTTCACCTTTCCTTTTCAAGATTCAGTCTTCAAGACACTCTTCAAAGCCATTTATGGCATGATTTCTTGATTTTACTTTCTTATATGAAAGGAATTCTGTGGAATCTCTCTCAAAGTCTAGTGATTTAAATATCCTTATGTCACTAAAATACGGAGAGTTCATTCATTCAACCCCATCCTTTAAGATGAGAAAATCCTAACTTGGGTATCCTTTTCAGGAATAATCCCCAGTTATAAAACCTTTAATATGGGCATCTTCCTCAGGAGTAAGCCCCAATCAAGTCCTCTAATCTTGGGCATATTTCTTAAGAATAAGCCCCAACCTCAAATATGGGCATCCTCCTCAGGAGTAAGCCCCAAACCTTAGTCCCTTAACCTGGGTCTCCTTTTCAGGAATAAGACTCAGTCATAACCTGGGTCTCCTTTTTTCAGGAATAAGACTCAGTCATAACCTTGGGCTTCCTTTTCAGGAGTAAGCTCCAAGTCCCTTAACCTGGGTCTCCTTTTCAGGAATAAGACTCAGTCATAACCTTGGGTCTCCTTTTCAGGAATAAGCCCCAAGTCCCCTTAAATTTCTCTTAACCAGTCATAATTTACCTTTGATTTGGGTTTCCTTTTCAGGAGTAAAACCCAATCATAAGTCCCCTCCTAACTTGGGCATCCTCCTTAGGAATAAGCCCCAAGATTAGAGTATTCAAATCTCCATGAAGCACATATAACTTTATGGACCCTGTTCATGGATTTTCTCCCTCAAAGTAAATCCTAAACCTTCATCTATCTGGGCAGTCATCCATACATAAGCCCCAAAACAAATTCTTATGATTGCATCTTTCATGGCACAATTGTCTAAATTTTACCAATACCTCTTGTTTCTCACACCGAGCATGACTCACATGAGCTTAGAGTGTAAAAGTAATTATGACATTCATCTTTGAGCCATCAATCATAAAAATCATACTCCATTCCTCGAACTACGTGGGTTCTGATTCCTTTTCCAAAAGAAAGGATACGTAGGTAGCCCATTTATGGGTTCGATCCCAACTTTGAATTAATCTCTGTCCTTCTGAATGACGATAGACTTCAAGTGCCCCACTGAGTGGCTTTAAAACCAGCCTGGTCATCATAATGACCAAGAGACTTTTATATAAATGTTTTGAAGGATACCATTGACCAAGAATCTCTAAACAGATATAGATGATTCTCTATTGATGAAGAACCTCGAATACATATAAAAGATTCTCTAAATTTCTTGCATATTTAATCATTGATTGTTAAAACTAAAGGAAAGTACATTTTTTACTTTGTAATGTAATAAGGATTCACGAACATAACTTAAATCTATAAAGAGAGTCCCGGAGTAGACAATAATTCCCCTCAAAAAGGTGTGATGAGTCCAACCTCCCATCCTCTCGACCAATGCAAATTCCTAAGTCTCATTAGTCCACAAGCTAATGAGTGCCTGCCTTTGGAAAGTAGGTCCAAACGGATGTGGAATCATTGTATGTTTCCGGTTCTACGAACAAACCCGTTAGAAACCGATCGGAACGTTTGAATCTCCCGTCCAGGAGGTCATCCCCGGATTCCGTGCGAAACAAAAATGGTGAACCCGACGTGAATCCTTAACCAAGTGAAAGTGATGTTCTTCTTATTTGTTAGGCCCCTTGGGCCAACAAGGAAATCATTGACATATGCTCATCCAAAAGATGAAGTGGCCGGATTCATCTTTATTATGTCTGTTACATGGAACAGGCACTCTTTTCTCAAGATCTTCTGCAAAAATGGCTTTCCTTAAATTCACCCCTGTGAATACTGCTACTGTGAACACCTCTACTGTGAGGTCTGCTACTGTGAAAACCAATGCTGCTACTCCTGCTGGAACGTCATCCGCTCTAAGGATGACATCACCAACTCAGCGTCTTCAACGCTGTGTTTTTAATGCACTGGTTAAGGAGTACCGTCGCAACGGTACTATCCCAACTCTGGAGGCCGCTCGTCAAGCCCTCCAAGTTAACAACTCTACCTGGTCGTCCGGACAATGGCGGCCAGCAATCAAGAAGCAGGCGGTGCTGACTACCGTCTCCAACCGTTTCGGGTCGTTATCCCCGGAACGCAATTTCCATTCACTCCCTTACTCCGAGGAAGTGAATGAGCAGGTCCCTCGGGGCCTTAATTCAAAAAGACAGGAGTCCTTCCTGAGGGCTCCCATCAACAATCGCCGCCAGACTCGTGCGGTAGTGCACCCTCAACATGATGAGGGTACCGACTCCAGGCATTCATCTCAGGTTCCTCGAACCCGAGCAGGCAAGATGAACCACCAGAGACGGAATCCGGTTAACAATAGGCAGGTTGTCATCCCTGCCATCTCCGGAGAAGTCCACCAACCTAACTTGGTGGCAAACAACGAGCAGGCATACACACCTGCCCGTTTTAATTCAGCTGTCCAGCAGACTCGTCTGGCAGCATCAAGCCGATCCCGCCAGGCAATTCCGGCGGAGTACCATAGGCAGGAACATACACCTGCTTATACATCACCAGTTAGTCAGCAGGCTCGTCTGACTACATATGATGGATCTCGTCAACCGCGTTTGGCGAAGTGTAATCAGCAGGCACATACACCTGCTAATACTAATCAGGCCTACCAACAGTCTCGCTTGGTAGCACCCGGAGAAGTCAGTCGGAAAGTCCCGACGACAAACAGGGGGCAGACTCAACTCTCTTCCTCCACACTTGAGTACTGTCAGGATTCACTGACAGGAAAAGGAGGACAGGAGAAGGCACATACACCTACTCCAAGCCCGGAATGGACGTATATCCCCGTTCCGGCGGCTGAAGTCACCAAACATATTTTGTCAATGGTGAAAGAGCAGAAGCAAATTCCTGCTCATATTCTGGATGCTTGCCAGGATATCATAACAACTTCAGCATCATCTCAGGGACAGACACATAAATCTATCCCTAGCAATGGAGTGACACATCAACGATTCACTCCGGAACAGACACACACTTCTGTTCCAGTCCAAGAGGGTTATGGGGCATACTCCCTCATATCATACGGACAACCAAGTCAGGCACATACACCTGATTTGAGTGGAGATCGTCAGCCTAACCTGACCATCTTTCCTGATCAGGCACATACACCTGCTCAGAGCAATCACTTTCGTCATCAAGTGGTTTCTAAAGCGAGTAAGAAGGCATCTAAGAAAAAGATCCGCCCAGCACAGTCAGGAGATCAAAGGCCAATCTGCAACAAGGCCTTGCTCGATGCTGGAGTTCTTGAAGCCCTCAGACATTTATCTGTCGGAATTCAAGATTCTACTCCCTCAGTTCCCAATAACTGGAACATTAATTCTGAAGGTCTTCAACAGACACTTCCTCATGAAGACTTGCTTCATGAAAATTCGGTCAATCTTGAAGTTTCTTCTTCAGATGAGAGCCACAGGAACCCTCTGTGTGGTCAGAAGGCCAAGGAGCAAGAGATTTCATCTTTTACTGTAACCCATCATGACGGTCCTCCTCATGGTGATGAACTTCACTGCGAAAGTCCTCTCCGTAGTAGTGATTCACGTTGTCTCAAAAATTCTTCAGAAGGCAATGTAGTGACGAGAAAGCCCTCCTATCTCGAGGCACTTGGAAACGTAAAACTAGTCATGTCTGATGCTTTACTATCGGCAGGTGAAACTCTTTCTCCATCAGAAGATAACCTGGGGTTCAGGTTATTCTCCGAACCATCCCTGGGTCATTCATCTTCCAGCATGAATAGTGATTTCTCTACCAATCTTGTTGAATCCGATGAAGCAACAAGGAAACACCAACTCTGGTCTAAACAAGTAGAAGAATCTTCATTTAATGATAAAGAGGAAATGCTGAACATGAGGAAAAAACTGGCAAAAGGTGAAGTACCAGTCATGTTTTGGCCTTTGGCTGATTCCCAGTACGACATTCCAAAGATGTTGACGGATGATGGAATCCATGATATTCGTCTCAACATATGGAAAACTCTTTGTCAATTAAAGAAGAAGGTATTATCTTACGATGAATATGAAAATCATCTTAAGATAATAGAAGGGTTACAACGCCAGATTGATTTGGCATCTCTATCAGTCTCTCGGTATCCGAAGGCTGAAAAGCAACAGAGAACCCTTCAACGTTCATGCCTTGGCGCACTAAGAAGATTGCGTCAGTTAATTTCCAATGATCCATCTGATGTTCATATCAGAGGATGGGGTGTTCACGGAGCACTACATTTCACAGTGCTTTCCGGTCAGCAAAGCCCGCCGAAAATGGTCTCATGCAATGTTATTGCCCATGGCCGGCCACAGTCAATGGGCTTTGTTTATAATCAAAAGCTTACTCAAGAACAAGCTTCAACTAGTTCCTCTCAAAATCAAGTATATAGAGAACAGGTTGTTGAATTGCTCCTACATCAAGCAGGCGAGAATATTGCACAAGCCTCTCGTCTGGAGCAAGCACGTCATCAAATGACAGAAGTTTCGGAAATCATCCAACGGTCTGTTGAACCAGGTGATAAAAGTGGATACAGGTTAATGCATCCAGCTAATTTCCGAACTAATATTCGCAAGATCAAGAGATATTTTAAGAAGATCTCAGACATAGCATGTCAAGAGACACCCCAGCTTGCTAGACTGGGGACTTCTCTAACCCAACCCTCAGAGTCAACGAATGGGATTCGAGGAGTTGAGCGGAAGCAGCAGGAACATCCCCAGTCCGCCGGACTGGGGACTTTTTCAAATCTTCAATCCTTCCCTCAGAGAAAGTCAGTATTCTCTCAATTAGGGAATAAGCCTCAAGAGGAACGAAGAGCCAAGCTGTCAGGAGATTCTCTCCAAGTGACGGTTCTCCAAGAAATTCCTGAGGGATCAAGTCAACGGAATGCCATGTCTCATCATGGATATGGAAGGAGAAAATATCACAGAAATGCTGATAGAAAGGATTCCATGCAATATGCATCCATTAATGTCATCAATGCCGTTGCTGCTGATTCACCAGATGAGGCTCAATCAGAGGGATCAGACGAAGAGGTTCCTGCTCAAGAAGTTGCGCACACGGACCTAAATGAAGAAGGTGTGCGCACACGTAATCAAAGGCTTACCCAAAATCTGGGTATTCCTTCAAGTAACCCACTTCCCCCTCTCCGAAAAGGATCCAATAAGGGGAAAGGAAAGAATCAGGTTACTTCTCACCCTTCCCTTGAAGGAGGTCAATCGCTCTCATTAGAGCAAAGGTTTGCACAACAGGAGGAAGAAATGAAAGAATTAAGAAGGTTGAATGCAGAACTACTTCAGAATAGCATTCTTCTTAAGAATGCTGAAGTCCGACAGCCGAAGGAATTTGTTGTAACTACTGATATGGATCAAGAATATCCTCCTTTATCAGTACACCCACAGAGGTCTAATCCCACGGGTCAAATACAACAACGGTTGGCAGCACTACCATCAGTTGCAGCACCAACCACCACGTCTGTCCAAGCTCCATTCATTGCACCTACCCAAAACCAAGTTCAACCTGACGTTTCTCAAAAGTTAATAACTACTATTGAGTCATTGACAGCTCGGTTAGAAACTATGGAAGGGAAACGAGCGCAAGTTCAACCTGAAAAGAAATTTTACCCTGAATGGGTAGATTCAATTTCTCCTCCATCCAGTTTTGGAAACCCTATTTTCCCTACTTTCAATGGATCAGGCGACCCTGAACAACATTTGACGCATTACGTGTCTTGTTGTGATCCTATGATGGGAACTCCAGAGCAGCAAGAAGCAGTGAAACTCAGATGCTTCGTGCGAACCTTGCAAGGACCAGCTTTTGTCTGGTATACAAGATTGAAATCCCAGTCAGTCATCGGATGGGAGGATCTTCGTCAAAAATTCCTTCTTCAGTTTAGCTCAACTTTGCCAAAAACGACAGTTTTCGATCTTACAAACTGCAAGCAAAGGGAGAATGAAATATTCTCTGATTTCATTGCTCGTTGGAAGGGATTAACATATTCCTTGAGTTTATCACTCCCTCGGGAGGAATTGTTGCCAATCTGTGTGGCAAATTTGCGTGACGAATTACGCACGCCATTGATCCCTGTGAAATACACAGGAGGGTTTCGAGACCTTACTTCAATCGCTCAACAGATTGAAGATTCCCTTATACAGGCTAAGGTTAAATCTCGTGTAATTCCATCAGCTCCAGGAAGAAGAATGGGTAAAGCAGAAACTGCTACAGTTATGCTTAAACAGGCACCTGTACCTATTTCTACTTCAAAACCTTCATCTTCTCGAAGGGCTCCACCTCCTGAATGCCAACAACAAAGGCTGTTTCGTCCAAATGATCAAAAAGATCAATGACGAAAACAATTTGAGGATATGAAGAGTAAAACATACTCTTTCCGAAGTGAGAAAGTTCCTGGTTACTTCATTTCAGCTCTGGAAAAATAATTTGGTTCAATTACCAGTGCCGAAGAGGCCAAACAAGGAAGGAGATGAAGACTGTCCCAATTATTGTCCCTTTCATCAAATGTTGGGGCATCCCATCCAGGAGTGTTTTGTCTTTAAAGACATCCTGCAAAAGATGGTCAACTTGGGACAAGTCAAATTGAAGGGTTCTTCAGCTCATGTAGCGTGTATTACCACTACAGATCCAGAAGAAGGAGGCGAGTGGCAGGAATTCAAAAGCAAAACTGCGAAAAAATATGATGATTGGATGGTCAGAAAGACAATCAATCGGACCCATTCCATTTTGCGAACACAATTGAAGAAGCCAATTGTGTCTCCTACAAAAGCTGCAGTAAAGCCTCCATCAAAAGACAAATCCTCAAAAGGGCAGCGCAATTCAAAGAAGAAAGAGGAATCAGGAGAAGATGAGTATGCATCAAAGCCTAAATTGTCTTTGACTCTGGCAGATTTCATGCCATCTACTTCAAAGCCACGGGCACCGTCCCACCAAACGGCATAGCCTAAACAGGCTAACCAGGCAGAGTCTTTATCAGACGAAGAGTTAATCTTTGGTTCTGTTAATATGATTCAATTAACAGATTCATATTCCAGTCTTGATGAGCCCGAATTCCCTGTATCAAATAAGGGAACCCGAGGAAGTTCTAGAGGTTCAGGATATAGGGGAAGACGTGGATCTTTCCGAAGCCACTACTCTAATTCTACCCCTGCTAGCACTGTATATGCAGCAGAAACTCGTGGTAGAGCCCTTCAGCGAGCTCAAAAAGAACAAGCAAGTTCTTCTGCCAATGGCCAACTCAGCTTCGGCACAGTTATTTTGGAAGACCGATTAAAGGTTCCATCTTCTTTATCTCAGAAAGTAAATGGATCTAATCAGTCTAATTTTCCAAAACCAAAGATGTTTCCAACTTCAATACAAGATGCATCAGCTTCCAAAGCATCTTCTTCCAAGGTACCTGCTAAACCGCATATTCCTATTGGGAAACGCAGACCTCTAGATCAAAAGTATGATATATTGAAACACTTGGCCCAAGTACCAGCCAAGTTATCAATTTTGGATGCTTTGAATCTGTCAAGAGATATTCGGGAAGCACTCATAGAAGCTTTGTCAAGTCCTCAGGAGTTTGAAGATGAAATTGCTGCAGCTGAAATCTATCACATAGAGAATAATCCTGCGGAATTCCATGCAGTAATATCTTTTACTGATAAAGATGAAGATGATGTTGTGCATGGGCACATAAAACCTTTGTACTTATCTGGCAAAGTCAATGGTATAGATGTTAGAAGAGCTTTCATTGACAATGGTTCAGGAGTCAACCTCATGCCCATTCGCACACTTCGTCGCTTGGGCCTCACGGAATCTGATTTATCTCCTTCTACCATGATGTTGCAAGGATATGATAAAAATGAACAAGAACCACTGGGAGAAGTTACGCTCAGAACTCAGTTTGGAGATCTTGTTTCCAATTCGGATTTCATGATTGTTGATCAAGATTCAGCTTTCAATATCTTGTTTGGAAGACCCTGGCTACATCAGCATGCAGCTATTCCGTCATCATACCATCAATGTCTCAAATACTGTTTCGATGGTCAAGTTGGAACATTGTATGGTGATAAGGCCCCGTTCAAGACATGTGAGTCTCAATACATTGAGGCATAATTTTATCACATGAAGGGAAGAGAAAAATCTACAATGAAGGAAATTACCAAAGTTAATGCTCCATATGGTTTGGAAAAAATTCCAATAAATCCATTTTCACATGTGAGTATGGATTATGTGTTACCTATCAGTCAAATTGACAAAATAGGCCCAAATCAAAATACTCTTATGGAAAGATCCATAATGTCAATTACGGCAATCGAGCCAGACAACATGGGAGAAATTGGTAACTTACCAAGCAGTGATGAAAGCATAAGTGGTGACGTTTTCATTTCATCTGCTGAAATCCAACAAGTCTATACTTCGCTAATCAGGCCAGAAGAAGTTATAGCAACACCAGAGGTGAATATTGATGTCGATTCTCAATCCATCATCTCCTCTTTATTTCCCAAAGAAGACCCTTTATCATCAATAGGGTTGGAAATGGAAGCTTCTTTTCAAAATGTGAAAATTTTGACATTTCTTATGATCATGAGAATTTCTTTTTTTCATCTACTTTGCAAGTAGAAACGGAAGAAATAACACATGATGAAGAGGAAGAGGAAGATCTTAGAGATGCTCCTCCAGCATTTGAAGAGGGTATCTCTACCACTGTGGATGAACTCAGAGAAGTAAATCTGGGTACAGAGAAAGATCCACGCCCCACTTTAATTAGTGCGACCATGACCCTTGAAGAACAAGAGGTGTATATTTCTTTTCTAAAGAAAAATAAAGATATTTTTGCTTGGAATTATACAGAGATGTCTGGCCTTGATCCTGATGTTGCCACCCATCATTTGGGTTTTCCAAAAGAACATCGAGGATTCAAGCAAGCCGCGAGAAGAACACACCCAACCTATGCTTCCAAAATCGAGGCTGAAGTGGATAATCTTATCAAAGCTAACTTCGTCAGAGAAGTTCAATATCCCAAGTGGTTGGCTAATATTGTCCCTGTAAAGAAGAAGAACGGACAAATTAGGGTTTGCATCGATTTCAGAGATCTTAATCGGTATTGTCCTAAAGATGATTTCCCAGTTCCGATTACAGAACTCTTAATTGATGCGACGGCTGGCTATGAAGTACTTTCTTTCATGGATGGATATTCTGGATATAATCAGATCTGAATGGCCCCAGAAGATGAGGAATATACAGCCTTTAGAGCTCCTCAAGGTGTGTTTTGTTACCGGGTGATGCCCTTTGGTTTAAAGAATGCAGGTGCAACATATCAACGCGCCATGCATCGTATCTTCAAACCTTTTCTAGGGAAATTTTTTGAATTCTATGTAGATGATCTGGTGGTTAAATCCAAACAACGTTTTGATCACTTGGCTGATTTGGAAGTCGTATTCCACAAGCTTCGACAACATAATTTGAAGATGAACCCCTTAAAATGTGCTTTTGGGGTAACCTCAGGAAAATTCCTCGGCTTTGTTGTACGCCATCGTGGTATTGAAGTCGATCCTGAGAAGACCAAATCAATCCTTGGTATGTCACCTCCTCAGAATTTGAAAGAATTAAGAGGACTTCAAGGACACTTATCCTATATTCAGCGTTTCATCACCAATTTGGTAGGCAAAAGTTTACCCTTTACCAAATTATTAAAGAAAGGAGTCACTTACCAGTGGACTGAAGAATGTCAAGAAGCATTTGATGTTCTCAAGAAATACCTCTTGAGTCCACCAGTACTCATGCCACCTGTTGAGGGTAGGCCTCTTATCCTCTATGTGACAGCTTTAGAGCGATCATTGGGTGCCTTTCTCGCTCAAAAGAATGATGCTGGGAATGAAAATAGTCTCTACTATCTCAGTAGAACTATGCTTGAAGAAGAAACCCGGTATTCGAGTATTGAAAAGTGCTGCCTAGCATTAATCTTTGCAGTTCAGAAACTGAGACACTACCTGCAACATCACGAGGTCTAATTGGTATCTCGTAATAATCCACTCAAATTCATCCTTAGTCGTCCAATGCTTACAGGACGTCTAGCAAGGTGGGCGGTTATTCTACAGAAGTTCGACATCCAGTATGTGTCTCAAAAGGCAATTAAGGGCCAAGCTCTGGCTGATTTCCTGGCTGAACATCCTTCAGTGGAAGACACGTATTCAGAGATCGAACTCCCTGATGAAGAAGTTTTCTCTATTCAAGAGAGTCCTCAAACATGGGAAATGTATTTTGATGGTGATTCTAGAAGTCCAACATGGAAGAAAATGGAAAATCCTAAATTCAACAAAGTTGGTTTAGGAATTGTGCTCATTTCTCCAGATAAGGCAGTGTTACCTTATTCCTTTTTGTTATGGGAAGGTGGTACCAATAATGAATCTGAATACCAAGCTCTCATTACAGGCTTGGAGTTAGCGCTTCAAGCACAAGTGAATCACTTAAAGGTGAAAGGTGATTCAGACCTGGTAATCAAACAAGTCAATGGGGATTATGCCATCAGAAAAGAAGAATTAATCCCTTTGTATGATTACGTCAGAGAGTTAATGTCGGAATTCCCTTCAGAACCGACATTTTCTTATGTCCCAAGATCACAAAATGCTCAAGCTGATGCACTGGCTAATATAGCCACAACTTTAGCAGATCCAAATCGGGATGAAACAACCATCTGTATTGCCCACCGTCGTGCAATTTCACCTTATGTTCAAGTCAGAACAGAGGAAATTAATGAAATTAGTCCCATTCCTGAACTTTATGGTCATACTACAGGATGGATGTCACCTATCAAGTAATACCTTCAAAATGGAACACTTCCACCTGATAGAGCCGAGAAAGAACAAATTCGGCGACGTGTGGTCAATTTTACTCTTTATGATGGTCCAAACCACCTCGATAAAATTCTATACAAACGTAGTTTTTATGGAGTTCTCTTCAGATGTATTGATGGTGAAGAGACAATGGCTGTCATAAAAGAAGTGCATGCAGGAGTCTGTGGTGCCCACCAGTCTGGACATAGACTGTCTGATCAAATTCGAAGGCTTGGATACTTCTGGCCTTCAATGATACAAGATTGTGTTAATTTCACAAAGAAGTGTCATTCATGCCAAGTATATTCCAACTTCATTCATCAACCTCCAGAGTTGCTTCATACAGCTAAATACTCATGGCCATTTTCCACATGGGGAATGGATGTGGTGGGACCTTATCCTTCAGCTACGGCCAAGCAGTTTAAGTACATTCTTACTGCTACTGATTTCTTTTCCAAATGGGCAGAGGCAGTACCTCTCAAAGAAGTCAGTTCTAAATGCATTGTTAGCTTCATCAAGTCTAACATCATTACTAGATTTGGTGTCCCTCATACCATATTGACGGACAACGACACCAACTTCTGTTCTTCTGAGGTAAAGAAATTGTATCAAGAATACAACATTAAGTCCAACCATTCATCTCGATATCATGCAGCGGCTAATGTCCAGATAGAGGCCTTCAACAAGACTCTTTCAAATATACTGCAAAAGATGGTGGATAAAGATAAGAGTTCATGGCCTGATAAACTCTATCATGCTTTATGGGATTATCGGACTACCACTCGCAATGCAACACGGTCTACTCCATATTCATTGGTATATGGAACATAAGCAGTCTTTCCAATTGAAGTTCAATTGCCCTCACTCAGAATAGCCATTTGTGATCAGTTGTCAACAGATGAGCAATCCCAAAAGCGGTTGAATGAATTGGAACAGTTAGATGAGAAAAGATTGTGCACTTTGCACCACTTGGAAATCTATCAGAATCGGATAGCATGAGCTTTTAACAAAAAAGTTCGTCTTCGTTCATTCATTCAGGGAGAATTGGTATTGGTTCTCAGAGCACCAATGATACCAGGAAAGAAGCCTCCCAAGCTTGAACCAAAATGGGAAGGACCTTATTCAATACATAAGGTCTACTCCAATGGAGCGTATTCTCTGATCTCAATGGATGGAGAACACATCACGACTCCAACTAATGCCAGATTTCTGAAGAAGTATTTTGTATAAACACAAAATATTGTTCCCAGAACCAAGACTCTTACAATTGGTTCATACAGCAATGGTCCAGTATGACCTTAAACTGCAACTTCGTCCAACATGACGTTAAACTGTGTCACCTTCAATGTCCAAGATGACATTAAACTATATATTGTCCAACATGACACTAAACTGTATTATGTCATATCTACATGACGTTAAACTGTACAGAAGTTCCTATATTTTGTCCGAGATTACATTAAACTATATTTTGTCCGAGATGACATTAAACTATATTTTGTCCGAGATGACATTAAACTATATTTTGTCCAAGATGACATTAAACTATATTTTGTCCGAGATGACATTAAACTATATTTTTTCCAACATGACATTAAACTGTTATTGTGTCCTAGCAACATGACATTAAACTGTATGGCACTTCCAACGTCCAGCATGACGTTAAACTGTAAAAAGTCCCCAGAACTGATATCCTCATATTGGTTCACCTTAGTCCTAGCTACATGACTTTAAACTGTACAGCAATGGTCCAGTAAGACTTTAAACTGAAACTTCGTCCCACATGACATTAAACTGTGAAAAAGTTCCCTAAACCGTCCAGCATGACCTTAAACTGCATCATCCCTGGTCCATGTATATGACCATAAACTATTTGCAAATCCCTTATGTCCAGCAAGACGTTAAACTGTGACATCCTAAACTACATGACGCTAAACTGTATAAAAGTCCCTCACGTCCGAAAAGACGTTAAATTATATAATCATCAAAGGTCCAGCATGACATTAAACTGCACCATCCACGGTCCATGCATATGACCTTAAACTATTCACACTTTCGTCCAACATGACATAAATGGTGTGTTATTTTGTCCTTACGACATGACATTAAACTGCACAGTCCCCCTTTCGTCCAATATGACGTTAAACTATTTTATCCCCATCGTCCTAACTACATGACGCTAAACTGTACAGAAAATCCTTGATAGGTCCTACATGACATTAAACTGTATTTTGTCCCTGCTACATGACACTAAACTGTGCAGCACCAATAGTCCTAACTGCAAGAATTTAAACTGCATAGTCCCTTTTTTATGTCCTACATGACATTAAACTGTACATAGTTAAGGTTGTTATTACCTCTTGTTTCTCACACCGAGTATGACTCACGTGAGCTTAGAGTGAACATCAACCATAACACTCCCTTTGGGCCACTAACCATGTGTAAGTCCCAACAATATTTTTTATTAGATCATTGTCCACAAGAACAACTTGATCATTGATTCATTCTTTAATTGAACTACATGGACTTTGATCCTTGCCCTCCAGGCTGGGTATGTAGGCAACCTCCCAGGGTTCAAGCCCAAAAACAATCTCTTCACATCGGTTCACCACAACCTCATATGATGTTGATTTGTGAAACCGCCCCTGGAATCAATATCTTTACATTGATTCACTTTCGTCCTTGTTATATGACGTTAAACTATAAAACACTTTTGTCCGGTACGACAATAAACTACAAATATTCTTTGATTTCCTCATTTAAGAAGGAACCATTATTGACATTGATTTTTTCAATCATGGTTTTCATTTTCAAAAGACTACGTGCATACATGGTAATACCTAAACTTTTTATCTCAGGTTAAACCATCATTGCACTAAAGTCCCCTTTCACCCTTCACATGTACGAACCAAATTTGTACAAAGGGTAATTCTAGAACTACGTGGACTTGATTCCCATCCTTATGGGATACGTAGGAACATTCGAGTGTCCCTCGAATCCAGTCCCAAGTCTTTTGGGCCTAACCCCAAATTTCACTTTCAGTCCCTTGACTAAAAAATCCTCATGAAAACACACACTGTGTATTCATTATTATGGTCCGAATTCTATGACCCTAAACTAAGATCACTCATACTTTCGTCCTGCACGACGTTAAACTGCATTTCAAGAACTACGTATGGCTTGATTCTCATTCTTATGAGATACGTAGTGAAGTCCAAGTTTCAATTCAGGACCCAGCCACAACATGATTATGGTTTTCATTGACCCATGTATCTCTATATACATTGGACAATACCCATCTTTATGTATTATAATCCTAACCTTAAATATTTTCAGATCTTCATAACCCTTTTCATGACTTCTAGTCACAAAAATGTCAAACTTCTGAGAATTCTTTTGCCTGACTATGCAGCATGTGCCCATAGGTGGCCTTGCATAAACAGTCCACATAACAGACTTGTCAGCCAAAAGATGCTATTTATTTGACCATGAAGCCAATGCCCATAGGTGGCCCTGCATGTTTCAACCCCCTAACGGGTTTGTTAAATAATGGTAACTTCATTCTTGGGAAGAATGCCTCTTTTGTCCTTATTTGTCTTAAAACGACAGTATGTAGGGATCCGCAAAAATAGCCATCCTTAAAATATTTGTCCCATATCCTTTTTCATGATCTGAAAGTATTCAAGTCTATGGTTTATTCTTCTTCCCTATGTTTGGGTCAGACCTTCGTAGGAGTGATATTCATCCAGTTCTTCGATATTCTTATTTGGAAATATCTTCTCCATATTCAAGTACCTCTTTCCATAAAACAAACTCTATGCTTTAGAAAATTTGAATCTCCATAAACTTTCACTGGCTTTTTAGCACTAGGAAAGTAAATTTCTGGGAGTTCTTTTGCCTGACTATGCAGCACGTGCCCATAGGTGGCCTTGCATAAACAGTCCACATAACAGACTTGTCAGCCAAAAGATGCTATTTTATTTGACCATGCAGCCAATGCCCATAGGTGGCCCTGCATATTTCAACCCCCTAACGGGTTTTGTTAAATAATAGTAACTTCATTCTTGGAAACTACTTCTTCTAATGCCTTTTAGCTCTTTTTCATATCATTCCTCAGATTCAAATATTCTTAAGCCATAGTTTACATTTTTTTTCCTCATACTTGAGTATGGTAATATGTTTTCAGATAAATTTTCAAGGAATTGAATCCATTTTTAATCCATTTTCGGTCAAAGCTATTTCGACCTTAAACATTAACCCCTTTATGTCCGGCATGCATGACTTTAAACTGCCCACACAAAAGACAAAGGAACTCTGAATAAAAGTCAAGTTCCAGCTCACTAAATATACATTTTTGTATGATTTAGGTAATATTGAGCAGTTAAAAGATTCTTTGTAGGGTTATTTATAATAATCCTAGTAAAAATCAAACTATGATTACTAAGCCCATTGGATTAAGTAAATTTGAAGCAGGTAGTGAAAAGAATGCAGGTACAAATGATTGAAGACAAAAGTGTTTTTCATTGATACACAAGAGTTAGAAGGACATCCACAGACTGGAGTCTCTTCTCTTTTTTCAAGAATTACAAGAGGCTTTCAACATAACACTTCATTTGATTTACGACATCCCGAGCTTCATTAGCAACCACCTGGAATTCATTCATTCAACTGGATACAATAAGAGATGCAGTGATACCCGCTCTTCTTGGAACAATTGTGAAAGGATGTTCTTGAGTGCGGTTTGAGAAAATTTTCTGCTAATCAAACAATGAATCTGTTTCTGTCCAAGAGACTTGGAAGATGGATACATGGATTTGAGAATGGAGCATTGGAAGTAAAGAGCCATTTGGAGAGAGTACTCTTTTTCAGATATTGCTCTAATACCCTGTTTGTCTTCTCTCCACCAACCGGTAGTGGAAAACATTTCAGCCCATGGGTTTGCCATTTTCATATCTGCAGGGAAATGGTATGGAAGGAGAATTTGAAAGTTCACACCATTGTTGTTGCTCTTAATGCATAGCATAACCGAAATGAAGGAGTAGCAGCGCAGCTGCATTTCAGATGTATAGTTGTTTGCATTTTGAACATTGACTCCTTGCAAGTGACCATGACCACATAGAAACAAGTAGATGCTCTGTGGGAAGTTAAGATGATATTTCTTCAAGTACTTAGCCAAATCTGGAAGAGTGCTGTCGCAGATGTCATAATAATCATGGCCAATGATGTTCATCATGTCATCAATCCGCTTGCTAGCCAGTTCATAAGCCGTTCCAATTCCCTTGGGAACCACTGAATCTGCACAAAAGATGAATAAACTAAATCTTAAATGGGTTTATTTTTCATAAATTTTGTGAAGAAATTTGAAAAAATGGCCAAGGCATTAAGGCGCGCAAGTCTAAACATGGCGCGCAAGTATTCACGTGCCACGCTAGTTTTTGCCGCGCAAGTATAAACCGCGCAAGTACGAATACCTTTACAGGAGCGCGACATCAAGGCAAACATAGCAGACTTGCGCGGCTTAGGTGACTTGCGCGGCGAGAGCTCGAGAAGGTATGAAGTCCGGAAATCCGGATACTTGTACGGAGGTGAGGCCGTGTATTTATAGGCCAGGAAGCCTACCTGCGCGCCACACCCAGAGCGCTTAAGGCCTGCGCGATGCAGACTTGCGCGCCGCCCTCTGCGCACTAAAAGACTTGCGCGCCCTTCCTTTTCCTTTGAAAGGATTCGATTTCCTCAGAGTCAAATCCTCATTTCTCTCCGGATCCAACTCTGAGGGGGGACTTTTGTTGACACTCCTTTCGTCACAGAATCTAAAGATCGGAAAAGGGAATATCTGAGCTCAAAGTGATTCAGCCTTTGAAGAAAACATCAAAAATCAACAAAGGAAGGAAGAAAGGATCAACAACAGCATCACCGCGCAAGTTATCTAACTGGCGCGCAAGTGTACTTGCGCGGCCACCTTGGTCGCGCAGGTGACTTGCGCGACCTAATTGGTAACCGCCCGGTAACCGCCCGGGGTCTTCTTTTGCCTATAAATAGACCCTGTGGGCCCCCCATTCGAGAGGATCTTTTTCCAGAAACTCGGATTGAAGCTCCCGACGCCCAAGTCTCTTCTCAAAGCTTCCGGAACACTTCTAAGGTAATTTCTTACCTAGAACGGAAGATCTAAAGAGAAGAAGGAAGGACTAAGTGTTGAAACTTATCAAACACTTGCGCGCCGACTTAATTCCTTCAATATAACTTGCACGTCCCTTTTCTGGAAGAACCTCAAGGGGATTCTAAAGGGTTTTATCAAGAGTCGCTCAAGTATTTCAATTCTGATTGAAAATCACGCAAGTACACCATGTGTCGCGCAAGTATACTTGCGCGGCCAATACTTGCGCGCCGCCGCAGGACTTGCGCGCCTTTCAAGACTTGCGCGCCCCTATCTTTTTAGGTGCCCATCTTGCCCATTTTACCCCTCTTAAGCCATTTCACCTTTCCTTTTCAAGATTCAGTCTTCAAGACACTCTTCAAAGCCATTTATGGCATGATTTCTTGATTTGACTTTCTTATCTGAAAGGAATTCTGTGGAATCTCTCTCAAAGTCTAGTGATTTAAATATCCTTATGTCACTAAAATACGGAGAGTTCATTCATTCAACCTCATCCTTTAAGATGAGAAAATCTTAACTTGGGTCTCCTTTTCAGGAATAATCCCCAGTTATAAAACCTTTAATATGGGCATCTTCCTCAGGAGTAAGCCCCAATCAAGTCCTCTAATCTTGGGCATCTTTCTTAAGAATAAGCCCCAACCTCAAATATGGGCATCCTCCTCAGGAGTAAGCCCCAAACCTTAGTCCCTTAACCTGGGTCTCCTTTTCAGGAATAAGACTCAGTCATAACCTGGGTCTCCTTTTTTCAGGAATAAGACTCATTAATAACCTTGGGCTTCCTTTTCCAGAGTAAGCTCCAAGTCCCTTAACCTGGGTCTCCTTTTCAGGAATAAGACTCAGTCATAACCTTGGGTCTCCTTTTCAGGAATAAGCCCCAAGTCCCCTTAAATTTCTCTTAACCAGTCATAATTTACCTTTGATTTTGGTTTCCTTTTCAGGAGTAAAACCCAATCATAAGTCCCCTCCTAACTTGGGCATCCTCCTTAGTAATAAGCCCCAAAATTAGAGTATTCAAATCTCCATGAAGCACATATAACTTTATGGACCCTGTTCATGGATTTTCTCCCTCAAAGTAAATCCTAAACCTTCATCTATCTGGGCAGTCATCCATACATAAGCCCCAAAACAAATTCTTATGATTGCATCTTTCATGGCACAATTGTCTAAATTTTACCAATACCTCTTGTTTCTCACACCGAGCATGACTCACGTGAGCTTAGAGTGTAAAAGTAATTATGACATTCATCTTTGAGCCATCAATCATAAACATCATACTCCATTCCTCGAACTACGTGGGTTCTGATTCCTTTTCCAAAAGAAAGGATACGTAGGTAGCCCATTTATGGGTTCGATCCCAACTTTGAAATAATCTCTGTCCTTCTGAATGACGATAAACTTCAAGTGCCCCACTGAGTGGCTTTAAAACCAGCCTGGTCATCATAATGACCAAGAGACTTTTATATAAATGTTTTGAAGGATACCATTGACCAAGAATCTCTAAACAGATATAGATGATTCTCTATTGATGAAGAACCTCGAATACATATAAAAGATTCTCTAAATTTCTTGCATATTTAATCATTGATTGTTAAAACTAAAGGAAAGCACATTTTTTACTTGGTAATGTAATAAGGATTCACGAACATAACTTAAATCTATAAAGAGAGTCCCGGAGTAGACAATAATTCCCCTCAAAAAGGTGTGATGAGTCCGACCTCCCATCCTCTCGACCAATGCAAATTCCTAAGTCTCATTAGTCCACAAGCTAATGAGCGCCTGCCTTTGGAAAGTAGGTCCAAACGGATGTGGAATCATTGGATGTTTCCGGTTCTACGAACAAACCCGTTAGAAACCGATCGGAACGTTTGAATCTCCCGTCCAGGAGGTCATCCCCGGATTCCGTGCGAAACACATTTAGTCTTTATACTCATTTTAATTCTCCATTAAATCTATGATGTTAATGATTTTGAAAACACCACTATGAATGACATGCACATATCTATGCAAAAGTCCCTTAAAAACATACGAGAAAGATACATACATGGTGGATCACATAACCAAATTATCATATTCCATTGATCCATGTATATGATCTCCATTGCATATCCAAAAGCACATAAGCGAGCCTTCACATATGATAATACCTTCATGTAACCAATTTTTCTCATGTGACCCTTGCATAATCAAATTTTCATATGTGACTCCTTGCATAGATAAATTTTCTTATGTCGGGACTTTGCACATATAGATTCCCTTACATATCCATATTTTCTTACATCACCAGAATTACCTTACATAGAACCTCTGCATAGATGATTTCAAACACATGGAAAATTCCATTATATGGGAAAACCCATACACGGGTACTTAGCTATTTTTCTGGACATCAAATGCTCTTCCCTATTTAAACTGACCACATGATCTCAACAAGATACCACATGAATCACTTAAAACACCATTGATAATAATCTTTCACAATAATGTTATATCCATATTTTCTAAAAATATAATCACCTAGATCCATGGTTGCAACATTCTCCCCCTTTTTATTTTTGTTGACAATATCAAATAATAACTCACTTCTCTCTCCCCCTTTTCAATAAAATAAAAAGGGTCTTCTTATCCCTTCTTCAAAGGAATATCAAAACTATATTTGAAAAAAAAACTCATATTAATTCTCACTCCCCTTATTTCAATAATGTTTCTATACCAATTTTTCCAAATAACCACATCACCTAATGAATATATAAAGGAATCCAGATTTAGAGAAATTATGTCCCCCTTAATACTTTCTAGTAGAACCATTATCATAAATCATCCATGTGCTATAATAAATTCTGAATCATCAATTAATAATCCTTTTCATTTCCATATTACAACTAAACATATTCTCTTAGACTCAAATGAGTGAATCACCTCTTGGAAAAGGCTTTTCAATAAATCATCTAAGCCTACTGATTTGGAGATCGGTGTAGGAAACAATATTCAAAGTTAACATCGTTAATGCAAAACATTATCACTTCACTAAATATTCTCAAACCATATGTAGCATGATCACTTTCACCACCTAATACCTCAATCAATATCTCACAAAAATAGTTATCTTGTAAGCTTTAAAACTCACGGGTGGGTAATATACTACTTGCAACATCAATGGATATCACTTATTAATAAAAACTAAGTGATGCCACTTGTATTTTCCAGTTCTTCACAAGTCACCTTCCTTTATTAAATTGATGTTGAACAACCTATAAATTCACATCTTCAACTACCCCTAAATGTCTATACCTTATAGAAACCACTTTTTGAAATGGTTTTAGAATGAGAGGCACTTATTGTGGACACTTTTTTTTAATGTTCCCTACTTCAAGAAACTATGAGGTATCCTGAAAAATCACTCAGATGATATCATTATGTTAGAACATAACAAATACACATGAAATATTAAATTTTAATGCTTTTACATCTATTTTTATCAATTCCTCAGGGTCATCCATTATTACATAGTTCCTAAAATTATTTTGGGACACTTAAAAAAGCATGTATCAACACTGTTGGGAAGTCCTAATTCTCGGATTTGACTCTTGTATCCCTTTAAATCAGACTTGGTATCCATTGTTCCAAGAAATTTTAGTATATCTAGATAGATACCAATATGAATGGACAAATTTGGTGTAAATGTATAGGTTCAAGCTCATCTTCTTTAAGTTGAAAGATTTATGAACATAACCCCACAAACTTGATATGAACTCCTTAATTTCCTCCTTTTAGCAAACCTTCCACCTCAACAATGTTCTCACATAATTTAAAATCTAAATTTGTCTTCATACTTTATTCCATCATGTATCTTTATTAGATCAACCTTTAACTCAATCAAACATGCCCTTTTTGGAATAACCACCCCAAGGATCATATCTCCCCCTTAATTTAGAATCACTTTAATCATTAGATATAACAATAAAGTTCAAGGAGAGATGGGTACCTCCATAATTCCTCAGTTTTAGGATTTTGGTTGTTCATAGTGAACCAACCCATTACTCTTTACTATCCTCCAGCCTTGATAGTGGTTATTTTTGCACCAACACTTGAAAAGATTTCATTTTGGATGTTCTCTCTTAGTTTCTGTAACTTCCTTGGCTTGGGTTCCTTATCTATTGTGTGAATAATCCCACTTATACTTATATCTTCTCTAGATTCATTATGCATGCATCCTTCAACATGATTCCTCTACTAATGGAGGGATCTTCCACTGATTTGGCCTCTTTATTAGTGGTGTGATATGAAATAACAATAAGGCCCACTTCATGATTTTACTCTTCTTCAATAGAAATGATATTAATTTTATACTTCTACATTCTTAGTGAATCCTTCCATAATTACTTACTACTTTCTCCCACAACTGGAACAACAACCTCTTACTTCTTTAGTTTCTAGATTTTCTTCCTTTATCTCTAAGAGGGATGTTGTGGTTGTGACTTGATAGGTGTTTGAGTCACCTTCCTTTGAGATTAACCTTTATACTCTAAAGTAGTGAATTTTTTTCCATCTTAAAAATTTCATTCCAGTGAAATTTTTTTCATGATATGTCCTAGGAATAGAGGCGTTCCTTATAAATTCATTGGTTCTCAACCTAACTTTTATCCATGTGTCTAGGTTTAGTACAAATAAAATATCTCCCATAAAAATTATATTACTTTATATTATCTCCCATCCAATATGTTGATGTAATATGTCTTATTCCACTATTAAGCCCTAGGGTTTCTAGACACAGACTCATGGTGTGCCTCATTCTTTCATATTAGTAGCACTAAAAATCGAACTTCTTTTGTATAGTGACCCATACTTTTCATATATAAATATTAAATCTAAATAGATTAATATTATTTTCATAACATAATGATCTATTTCAGAATCATATAGTTCTACTATATTTGGAAACTTGGAACACTACTATAAAATAAGCCTTTAACAACGATAAAATGGACTTTATAAGTGCTCGAGAAGCACTGACTACTAGATCAAGATTAAAATCTGGATTCTTTTATTAGTGCTAAAAATGAAATGATAAAGGATCATACTGCAATGTGTTACAACAGCACACTACAACACCAGTGAAGCTGTAACAGAACACTACAACACTAGTGCAGTGTGCTGTAATAGCACACCGAAGCACCAAAAACACCATGAAATCAACAAAATCAAGTACAAATGCAATATTTAAATTGAGATAAAACAATATAGGCTCTTTTTCTTGGTTTTGATGATGTGATGTGCATGTTAAACTAAAATAATACTTATATATTGAAAAGACACAATTGGAGTCATACCGGTCACACTGTGCATCATATTGAGGTTCTAATGATTATTACACATCTCAAATGACTTATGGATTGTTTTCCTAAAGTATCAAAACAATCCGAATGTGTTTGATCGATTTTGCATATGTCGCTTGTATTTTTTAATAAAATGTCATTTTAAACTAGAAACATGCACTTTGACACATACCAATCACATCATGTGTTAGTTTGACATGATAATTATTCCTACATGTCAAAAATGACTTATGAATCATTATAATAAATTATAAAAATAATCCTAGCATGTTTGTTTGGTTTTCAGTGAGTGACACTTTTTAAACTAAAATATCGATTTTAAACTGACAACAGACACATTAAGTCATATCAGACACATCATGTATTAGATTTAAATGATTATAATTCCTAAACTTTAAAAATTACTTATGTATCATTATCCTAAAGTATCAAAACAATCTGAATGTTTTTTCTTGATTTTAAGTAGGTGAGATCTCCTTTTTACTAAAATTGATGTTAATTTTAAATAAAAAGACACATTTGGAGTCATATTGGTCACACCATGAATTTTATTTAGGTTAGGATAATTATTAAACATCCCAAATGTCTTATGTATTATTATTATAAATTATAAAAACAATCTGAATGTGTTTACTTGGTTTTGAGTACATCACTTCTCTTTTTTACTAAAATGTCATTTTAAACTAGAAAAGTGTACTTTGACTCATGCAAATCACATCATGTATCATTTTGAAATGAGAATAATTCCTACACATCACAAATGACCTATGATTCAATTTTCTAAATTATCAAGAAAATCTGATCATGTTTTCTCTATTTATAGTGAGTGACATTTTTTGAACTAAACTGTCAATTTTAAACTAATAACGGACACATTGAGTCATATCAGGAACATCGTATATCATATTGAGGTGAGAATGATTCATACATGTAAAAAATGACTTATGTATCATTTCATTTAAGTACCAAAACAATATGAATGATTTTTCTTGGTTTTGAGTAGGTTAGTTGTCCTTTTCACTAAATTGATGTCAACTTTAAATAAAAAGACACACTTGGAGTCATGTTGCTCATATTGTGAATTGTATTGAAGTGTGAATAATTATTAAATGTACCAAATGGATTATGTTTAATTTTCATAAAGAATCAAAATAATCCAATTGCATTTACTTGGTTTTGAGTACGTCACTTGTCTTTTTTACTAAAATGTCATTTTAAACTCGAAACACGCACTTTGACTCATACCGATCACATCATGTATCAGTTTTATGTGAGACTGATTCAAACAAATCAAAAATGAATTATGAATCAATTTCATAAATTATCAAGAAAATATGAGTGCATTTTATTGGTTTTAAGTGAGTGACATTTTTTGAACTAAACTGTCAATTTTAAACTCATAACAAACACATTGAGTTATACCGGGTACATTGTGTATCAGATTGAGGTGTGGATGATTAATACATATAAAAAATGACTTATTCATCATTTCCCTAAATTATCAAAATAATATGAATGCCTTTTCTCAGTTTTGAGTAGGTTAGTTTCCCTTTTTACTAAAATTGATGTCATTTTTAAATAAAAAGATGCACTTGGAGTCATACCGGTCACACTGTGCATCAGATTAAGCTACAACCAATTCCTACATGACTCAAATTAATTATGGATTTTTTCCTAAATTATCAAAACATGCCTAATATGTTTTCTTGGTTTTGAGTATATCACTTGTTTTTTTACTAAAATGTCATTTTAAACTGGAAACACGCACTTTGACCCATACTGGTCACATAATGTATCATTTTGATGTGATACCAATTACTACATGTCAAAAATGAATTATGAATCAATTTCCTAAATTATCGAGAAAATAATATTGTGTTTTCTTTGTTTTCAGTGAGTGACATTTTTTGAACTAAACTGTCGATTTTAAACTGATAATAGACACATTGAGTCATATCGATCACATTGTACATTGAATTGAGGTGTGAATGATTCCTACATGTCTAAAATGACTTATTTATAGTTTCCCTAAAGTATCAAAATAATCATAATATGTTTGCTCTATTTTGAGTATGTTAGTTTCCCTTTTTACTAAAATTAATGTCAATTTTAAATAAAAAGAAGCACTTGAAGTCATACTGGTCACACCGTGTGTCGGATTGAGGTGCAGTTGATTCATACATGTCCCAAAGTCTCAAAAAAAACCTAACTTTTAATATATCCATGTTTCCATTTTCTTTCTATGTCAAACTACTAAAACTTCATACTGACTCAATGTTCTTAGCCGAAAAATCTTTCTCGTTGTTGAAAATCAGAAGAGAAGAGTAAGATCATGTAACCATTATATTGTAGCAAATCGGGGTTTTGGCCCTGTCAGACTTTGGAATATTTCTACGAATAATTCCAGAGCTAGGCGCGAAGACGGCGTGCGATTCCGAGGCCCGGTGTGCCCGGAATTAAATTTTATAAAAATATTAAGTATTTTTATACTATGCACGTGGAGGGGGTGTGATATCTCCTAAATGGTAGCTCAGAACGGGAATCTGAGGTCATGGTTGCATCCGGAACGTGCCGTTTACCCTAGGCGGGGTGTAAACTTTGCGGGCGCGGGCCTGCGGTGAGAAACGCCACCAGGGGCGTTTCCGTAAATAAGTAGCAAGTTAGTGGGCGAGCGTCGGCTCGAATAACTTCTGAATAGAGTCTCGGATGGAAAATCCGAGTCCGCCGTTGCGTTCATAACGGCGTGTTTACCCTAGGGGTGACCTTATCCTGGTTCGCATCTGGTGCGGGGTCGGGGGCGTGTCGGGCCGGGGAGTTAAGCAGATATTTGTTGGAAACAAATATCTACCCCCCCTTGTTGGACGTGTGTAACGCAGAGGAGGAGTTCCTCCTCCTTCTCCTCCCCTTCTGACGGTGAATCGGCGGCCGAATCGCGCGATCAAGGTGCCGTCGAGCTCGGATTTCGACGGCGGGCGTTCCAGGATCGTGCAACGGAAGCTTTGGAGCGCGGATCGTCGGCGTTTCGCCCGCGAGGTAGGCGGTTTGAGTTTTACAATCCCGGATTCCGTTTTTGTGTTGTTTTTCTTCAAATTTTCATAAGATTTACATAGTTCGGGTCCCGAGCTTTCCGAAACATGTTTCGAATCTGAATTTGGAGCACCGGGGTGCTCCCGGTGGCTCCCGGAAGTTTTCCGGCGAAAAACCCGGTTTTCCGGCGAGACCCGCGGTGGCCATGGCGGATTCCGGCGAGTTCCGCGGCAACGCGGCGGCGACACGGTGGTTTCCGGCTCCGGCACGGCGGAGTCCGGCGGCGACGCGGTGGTTTCCGGCGACCCTGCGGTGGTCCGGCCAGAATGTTCCGGGGGTTCTTTAAACCCCCGTAACTCGCAAACCATAACTCCGATTTGCAAGCCGTTTACGGCGACGCGCTCCTTGCGTCGAGAAGGACCTTTTGAAGTCACTTTGAGGGTTTAAGGGTTCGGGATCGTGGCCCGGGAGTTAGAAACGTCGTATAAAATAATATTATTTTATTATTTTACGACTTCGGGCCGTTGTAACTTCTACCCGGAGTGTCCGATTGACGTGCCGTCAGTGGCGTTGAGACCCTGATGGTACGACGGACTTTTTGAGATGGTTTCCGGGTGTTGGGACTGCGAACGGGGTGCGGGCCCCACGAGGTCGGGTTTTGGCGTTTGCGGAGAAACGCAGCTTTTGCACCAGGAGTCCGATTTTGGCGGATGAATAGTCGATCCTGTGTATTTTTCCGAGAGGAACGCAATGGTGCGTTCCGTTCGATGAGTTTCGGAATCCAGGCGTGGGCCCCACCCAAGCTGGCCTTCGGTGAATAGTACCTTTTTCACCGGGTGTCCGTTTTGGACGAACGAGTGGTCGATTCCGCTTGTTTTTCCGAGGGGATCGTCGTGGTATGGTCCGCTCGATGAGTTTCGGGATCGTTGTGTGGGCCCCGCACGAGCTAGCTACGGTGAATAGTTCATTTTTCACCGGTGCTCCGTTTCGGGCGAGTAAACAGCCTATCCTGCGTGTTTTTTCACGTGGAACGCGATGGTGGCCTCGGTTTTGGCTTCGGAGTTGCGCAGTGTGGCTTTGGGGCAAGTCGCTCGGGTTAGCGACGTTTGGAATAGCAGTGGTTGAGGGTTCTCCCTTGGTTCGTTCCTACGAGGGTTCGTGTGGTATCACAACCTTCGTATGGGTTTGTGATCCTCTCGATGAGATGTTTAAACTATTAGAGTTGTGGTATCCCTCCGGTGGGCCCGGAGTGGATCCTCTAGCATCTTTACCCTAGATCGGGTTCTTGGTATCACTGTGACCGCTTATTCATGGGCGGCGATCCCCTATCTAGCAGGTTAACCCCGTAGGGTTTGTGGCATCATCGGGAATATGATCCCCTACACGGTGGGTCATGCACAATAGGGTTGTGGCATCGTCGGGTTTACGATCCCCTACTCAGCATGATGTTTATAGTAGGGTTGCGGTATCGTTGGTTATGTGATCCCCTACTCAGCGCGTGGTTTCGGTAGGGTTGTGGCATCGTCGGTTCGATCCCCTACAGCGCGAGTTATACCAAATAGGGTTCCGGTATCGTCGTGACCATATTTATATGGACGATGATCCTCTATCTGAGTGTGAAGCTTCTGTCGAGTGCAGATCGGGCTGTGGTATCCCCCAGCGGATCCTGGGTGTGATCCCCTATCTGTGAGAACTACGTATGCCAGATCGGGTCGTGGTATCCCCCAGCGGACCCTGGGAGTGATCCCCTATTTGTGAGCTACGTATACCGGAGTGGGTCTTGGTATCCCCTAGCGGACCCTAGCGGCGATCCCCTCTCCGAGGAGTTTGGTGGTTATGTTGTTTTAGTGAGGTTTCCTCAGTGATGTTGTCCGACGAGCGTGGTCTCTCGGGTGAGCGTCTGAGATGTTTGTTTGGGACCCGATGGAGTGTATCTCTCGGATGAGTGTCATCTGGTATGACAGTGTTCGTGGTGTACTCTCCTTGTTGTGGACAGTTGCTGGTGACGAGGTCGGTACCTCTTGTGGATTTGTGGCGTGAGCTGTGTATATCTGGATTGTTCAAGGTGTATGTATGGGCATACACCTGAGCTGAGCTGAGCTGACTAGTTGTGTTAGCCGAGGATGGTCACGAGATGGAGTTTCTCTCTCGTCCGGGTTCCCTCTGGCTGGGTTGAGCAGACTGTTGCCTTTCAGTTTCTCCCTTGGGTTTTGGGTTTTTGGGGTGCCTACTGAGTATGTTTATACTCACCCCTGCACGGGCTTTTCCCGCACATGTTTGTGTCTTGTGCAGACCACAGGGCTTTTGACGGAGTCCCAGGAGGACCCGGAGCAGGCGGAGCTTAGTGAGCGTGTTGACCGGGGTGTTTACCAGAGCTGTGCTGAAGGAACTTTCCGGCGGGTGTTTGTGGCAGCGTTCCCCTTCTTCAGAGCGGGTTGGACGCGCTTTGTAGTTTTCCTTTGGTGGGCCCTGTTTTTCCCTTTGTACTTTTTTTGTTGCTCTCTGGTTGTGGGATAATGTATGCATGCATTTACTTTCTAGTTCCTATATCTCTGCACTGTTGCATGGAGGTGTTTGTGGGTGAGTGTGTACAGGTACCATAGGCTAATGCCTCTCATGTGTGTGATAGCCTACTCGGTGCTAGTCGCCAGCCCCTGGCCTATTGGAGGCGGGCTTGGGGAGTCGCGGCTCGAGCCCCGTTGGTTCGGGTCGTGACAGAGTGGTATCAGAGGAGGTTCCACCTTTGGGATCTCAGAGCATAGCTGGTCTAGCTGTGAGTTTGGTTTGGGTTGCATAGCGGTAGTGTTAGGATGTTTCGAGTTTGGCTTTCAGGCCAGGGACTCCAGTGTTGGTGCGGCGGCCGACGTATCCATACACCAGGACTCTGATAACATGCCTTTCGACTCGGGACATTCGTACACTATTCGCAGGGACATAATGGTACATGCATCATATAGGACTGGGTTTTTGGTTTTTCCTTGTCCTTCTTGAGTCAGCTCTCCAGATATACTCTTTGACTGTGGTGCATCTTGAATGTATTTCAGGATGCCTCCACGACGACAGCCAGCGAGGGTTCCGCAACAGGATTGTGCTGATGACCCGCCCCGTGTAGTGGTTGTGGAGCAGGGTGCAGGTTCTGTGGTTGCACCTCCAGGTGGTCTGCGAGTTGAGCCACCACCTGTTGAGTAGCTGGTTGTGTCGGCGGTGCAGGACGAGGTTGCCCGCAGGCTGAGTGCGCTGCATGAGTTCCAGAGGCAGCGACCTCTGAGGTTCCGGTGTGATCCAGACCCCCAGGCAGCTGATGACTGGCTTGAGGCAGTCACCCGAGTTTTCCGCCTAGTGAGGATACCTCCAGATCAGATGGTGGTCCTAGCGGCGAGCCTTCTGCATGGTTCTGCCGGGCGATGGTGGAGTTTGGTGACGCAGTCCCATGACGAGGAGATGCTCACGTGGGCAGAGTTTGAGCGACTCTTCAGGGAGGAGTTCTATCCGGTGACGCTGAGGTCAGTGCGGATCCAGGAGCTTCTGCAGCTTCGAAAGGAGAGCATGACTGTGTCGGAGTACTCAGCGAGGTTTACAGACCTGTCGCGCTACTCCCTAGATATGGTTCGAGACCCGTTCTTTAGGGCTCGGACCTTCGAGCAGGGCTTACGCAGGGATATCTGAGCAGGTGTGGTTTCCTTGTGCCTGCCCACCTATGCTGGAGTGCTGGAGCGAGCGTTGGTGGTGGAGAGTTTTCTGGCCGAGCAGATCTCGCCTGTTAGTGATGGGCACCCGAGAGCTGAGACTTCATCGGTCGGATCGGCATCTGGTAGCCGACGACAGACTCAGTGGTCTGGACGTGGCCGACGATACAGGAGGTGACCCCAGGATGGAGGATCTGAGCCTCAGGGCTCACAGGGCTCGCAGGCCAGTTTTGGTCAGCCGCAGGAGAGGCGGTGTTACGCTTGCGATGGTCGGGGACATCTTGCAAGAGATTGTCCGACCCGACGTGCTGCTGAGAGGGAGCCGGTCGATGGACCGCCTTGGCAGAGGCAGCGTCTCGAGCAAGGAGGTCTGCAGGGCGTCGGACGTGGCGGCGGAGCTGGTGCAGCGAGAGACGGTGGTAGGCAGTACAAGTTGCCACCACCCCCACCCCCATGTGGTCCCCGCCAAGCTCAGGGAGCTGGTGGCCGAGGGCGAGGACAGCTGCATGCCCTGGAGGCTGTTGACCCAGAGGCACCGCAGGTGGATAGAGGTACACCTTGTGTCTTTTCTACTTACTGCAGTAGAGGTACTCCTTGTTTCCTTTTTGTTTCTTGCTCGAGTTTTGTTCAGGGCGTTGGTAAGACCCTGTGTGGGTGTTGGTTGGTGAGCTCGCTGGTGTGTGAGACCCAGTTGAGAGTCCAGTCGCTTTCCTTGTGCTTAGGGCTTTTCGGGGACGAAAAGTTCTAAGGGGGGGAGGATGTAGCGAATCAGGATTTTGGCCCTGTCAGACTTTGGAATATTTCTACGAATAATTCCAGAGCTAGGCGCGAAGACGGCGTGCGATTCTGAGGCTCGGTGTGCCCGGAATTAAATTTTATAAAAATATTAAGTATTTTTATACTATGCACGTGGCGGGGGTGTGATATCTCCTAAACGGTAGCTCAGAACAGGAATCTGAGGGCATGGTTGCGTCCGGAACGTGCCGTTTACCCTAGGCGGGGTGTAAACTTTGCGGGCGCGGCCCTGCGGTGAGAAACGCCACCAGGGGCGTTTCCGTAAATAAGTAGCAAGTTAGTGGGCGAGCGTCGGCTCGAATAACTTCTGAACGGAGTCTCGGATGGAAAATCTGAGTCCGCCGTTGCTTTCAGAACGGCGCGTTTACCCTAGGGGTGACCTTATCCTGGTTCGCATCTGGTGCGGGGTCGGGGGCGTGTCGGGCCGGGGAGTTAAGCAGATATTTGTTGGAAACAAATATCTACCCCCCCTGTTGGACGTGTGTAACGCAGAGGAGGAGTTCCTCCTCCTTCTCCTCCCCTTCTGACGGCTAATTGGCGGCCGAATCGCGCGATCAAGGTGCCGTTGAGCTCGGATTTCGACGACGGGCGTTCCAGGATCGTGCAACGGAAGCTTTGGAGCGCGGATCGTCGGCGTTTCGCCCGCGAGGTAGGCGGTTTGAGTTTTACAATCCCAGATTCTGTTTTTGTGTTGTTTTTCTTCAAATTTTCATAAGATTTGTATAGTTCGGGTCCCGAGCTTTCCGAAACATGCTTCAGATCTGAATTTGGAGCATCGGGGTGCTCCCGGTGGCTCCTGGAAGTCTTCCGGCGAAAAACCCGGTTTTCCGGCGAGACCCGCGGCGGCCATGGCGGATTCCGGCGAGTTCCGCGGCAACGCGGCGGCGACGCGGTGGTTTCCGGCTCCGGCACGGCGGAGTCCGGCGGCGGCGCGGTGGTTTCCGGCGACCCTGCGGTGGTCCGACCAGAATGTTCCGGGGGTTCTTTAAACCCCCGTAACTCGCAAACCGTAACTCCGATTTGCGAGCCGTTTGCGGTGACGCGCTACTTGCGTCGAGAAGGAATTTTTGAACTCACTTTGAGGGTTTAAGGGTTCGGGATCGTCGCCCGGGAGTTAGAAACGTCGTATAAAATAATATTATTTTATTATTTTACGACTTCGGGTCGTTGTAACTTCTACCCGGAGTGTCCGATTGACGTGGCGTCAGTGGCGTTGAGACCCTGATGGTACAACGGACTTTTTGAGATGGTTTCCGGGTGTTGGGACTGCGAACGGGGTGCGGGCCCCACGAGGCCGGGTTTTGGCGTTTGCGGAGAAACGCAGCTTTTGCACCAGGAGTCCGATTTTGGCGGATGAATAGTCGATCCTGTGTGTTTTTCCGAGAGGAACGCAATAGTGTGTTCCGTTCGATGAGTTTCGGAATCCAGGCATGGGCCCCACCCAAGCTGGCCTTCGGTGAATAGTACCTTTTTCACCGGGTGTCCGTTTTGGACGAGCGAGTGGTCGATTCCGCTTGTTTTTACGAGGGGATCGTCGTGGTATGGTCCGCTCGATGAGTTTCGGGATCGTTGTGTGGGCCCCGCACGAGCTAGCTACGGTGAATAGTGCATTTTTCACCGGTGCTCCGTTTCGGGCGAGTAAACAGCCTATCCTACGTGTTGTTCCGCGTGGAACGCGATGGTGGCCTCAGTTTTGGCTTCGGAGGTGCGCGGTGTGGCTTTGGGGCGAGTCGCTCGGGTTAGCGACGTTTGGACCAACAATGGTTGAGGGTTCTCCCTTGGTTCGTTCCTACGAGGGTTTGTGTGGTATCACAACCTTCGTATGGGTTTGTGATCCTCTCGATGGGATGTTTAAACTGTTAGAGTTGTGGTATCCCTCCGGTGGGCCCGAAGTGGATCCTCTAGCATCTTTACCCTAGATCTGGTTCTTGGTATCACTGTGACCGCTTATTCACGGGCGGAGATCCCCTATCTAGCAGGTTAACCCCGTAGGGTTTGTGGCATCATCGGGAATATGATCCCCTACGCGGTGGGTCGTGCACAGTAGGGTTGTAGCAACGTCGGGTTTACGATCCCCTACTCAGCATGATGTTTATAGTAGGGTTGCGGTATCGTTGGTTATGCGATCCCCTACTCAGCGCGTGGTTTCGGTAGGGTTGTGGCATCGTCGGTTCGATCCCCTACATCGCGAGTTATACCAGATAGGGTTCCGGTATCATCGTGACCATCTTTATATGGACGATGATCCTCTATCTGAGTGTGAAGCTTCTGTCGAGTGCAGATCGGGTTGTGGTATCCCCCAGCGGATCCTGGGTGTGATCCCCTATATGTGAGAACTACGTATGCCAGATCGGGTCGTGGTATCCCCCAGCGGACCCTGGGAGTGATCCCCTATCTGTGAGCTACGTATACCGGAGTGGGTCTTGGTATCCCCTAGCGGACCCTAGCGGCGATCCCCTCTCCGAGGAGTTTGGTGGTTATGTTGTTTCAGTGAGGTTTCCTCAGTGATGTTGTCCGACGAGCGTGGTCTCTCCGGTGAGCGTCTGAGATGTTTGTTTGGGACCCGATGGAGTGTATCTCTCGGATGAGTGTCATCTGGTATGACAGCGTTCGTGGTGTACTCTCCTTGTTGTGGACAGTTGCTGGTGACGAGGTCGGTACCTCTTGTGGCTTTGTGGCGTGAGCTGTGTATATCTGGATTGTTCAAGGTGTATGTATGGGCATACACCTGAGCTGAGCTGAGCTGACTAGTTGTGTTAGCCGTGGATGGTCACGAGATGGAGTTTCTCTCTCGTCCGGGTTCCCCCTGGCTGGGTTGAGCAGACTGTTGCCTTTCAGTTGCTCCCTTGGGTTTTGGGTTTTTGGGGTGCCTACTGAGTATGTTTATACTCACCCCTGCACGGGCTTTGCCCGCACATGTTTGTGTCGTGTGCAGACCACAGGGCTTTTGACGGAGTCCCAGGAGGACCCGGAGCAGGCGGAGCTTAGTGAGCGTGTTGACCGGGGTGTTTACCGGAGCTGTGCCGAGGGAGCTTTCTAGCGGGTGTTTGTGGCAGCGTTCCCCTTCTTCAGAGCGGGTTGGACGCGCTTTGTAGTTTTCCTTTGGTGGGCCCTGTTTTTCCCTTTGTACTTTTGCTGTTGATCTCTGGTTGTGGGATAGTGTATGCATGCATTTACTTTCCAGTTCCTATATCTCTGCACTGTTTCATGGAGGTGTTTGTGGGTGCGTGTGTACAGGTACCATAGGCTAATGCCTCCCATGTGTGTGATAGCCTACTCGGTGCTAGTCGCCAGCCCCTGGCCTATTGGAGGCGGGCTTGGGGAGTCGCGGCTCAAGCCCCGTTGGTTCGGGTCGTGACATATATCATGATAAGTCAACAAAATGGGTACATGATATTTCTCCATTCTCTTAGATTTCAACAACTAGAAAGGTTTTTTAGCTAACAACATCGAATCAATATGCAGTGTTGGCAGTTCGATAAAGAAAGGAAATGAAAATTAAAAACATGGTTACATTGGCAGAAAGAATAATTTTATCTCTTTTGTGGCTTGTTGTAGATAGTTGAAAGAAAAATACAAATTCCCAAAAGATTTGTAAAAAAACTAAATAAACATTAGATAAAAATGATAATGAAATTAACTTACAAATAGTAGATAAAATGATGACTAAATTAATTAAATAAGTACTAGGAATTCACCTTTTCCTGATGGTTGTATTCATTCTTGATGCATTTCCTTATTGTTATTATCTCAATTGAAGGCTCAAAGTCCAATATCTCACAAGCATGAGTAGCTTTGAACAAACCATCTGAAATCGAATAAAAGAATCCTCTTGTTTAAGAAAACAATTATTATATGAGTAATACTAAAAAAAATTAAACATAAATATGAAACAATACATTAATTCTATGGATAATGATTTTACTGTGAAAACATTTTTGAAAGAGGAAATTGATTTGTGGTAGTGAAAAATTGATCATATTAGATAATGATACAATTAAATAACAACTTAAAAAGGGGGTTGATATGTTTTTATGATGAAAATATAAAATTGATAGATATTTTTTACTAATTAGAATGGGGTGATTGTTAATAATTAAAATAATGATGAAACATTAGAGGAAATTAATGTTGAATTAAGTAGCATATGGGGAACCACACCGGGCTGAGGTAGAATCAAAATAAGGCATTTATGGGGATGAAGATGAAGAGGTATTATCAACTATAAGAAATAAAAGCATGTTTGAAATCAATGAATAAAATTTCATTGGTGATCAGATAGTTTCGGTGAAAACTCAAAGGAGTAAGACTCTACAAAAAACCTCATTTTTTCTCAAGTAGAGCCTAAATAATTTGGATAGGCATGAAAATGATGATAATTGGATCAAATGTATGCATGGGGAGCTTGATCTGAATAAGAAAAATGTGACATGGGAAATTGCTCCAAGGCTGGAGGATAGAAATGTTTTCAGAACCAAGTGGGTGTTTAGTAATAAACTCATAGACTATGTAAAAGTGTCTCAAAAAAAGGATAGTGTTCAAGGGGAAATATTAGATCAAAGTAATTTATATTTATGATAAATTTAATCTCCCATATCCCGGTTGTAAACTATTTTATTTTTTAACTATTTTGGTGCAAATGTAGTTAAAAGTATACCAAATAGTTGTCAAATCTATGTTCCTCAATGGAGTTCTTAAGGGGGATTATACATTGAGAAACTAGATGAATTTATTATGGATGAAAATTAAAGAAAGGTGTTCCAGTTAAATAATTATTTGTATAAGATAAATAAATCACTGAAGACCTGATATTTAAGGTTGGATCAATAACTAAGAAAGATTGGTTTTTAGAGAGGTAGAGTTGATCACACCATCTACATCAAGAAGGAGAATGATCAAAGGATGTTGGTACTCCTTATGTTGAATACATAATATTTGAGGATTGGAAAAAGCACAATGCAATTTTTTTGTGGATCATATGAGGTATGATATCAAGATGTCTATGATTGGTAAAACATTTTCTTTGGTTTATAAGCAAATCAAGGAAATCACAACACATTGATTTCCCAATAAAAATATAAAAAAGAGGTTCCTAAGTGATTTTAAATGGAATATTCCAAACCAATGACAACACCGACCACTATATGGATGAATTTTCCAAAAGTTGATGATTGCAAAGAGGTAGATTTCATGGAATATAGGTATTGGGAGTCTATTATACCTCACAAAAACATGAATAATAAAACTAGTGCATTCATAATAAAATAATGGTATAAAGGTATGATTTATTCAAAACACATCATGTACATGAATAATAAAACTAGTGCATGCATGTTATGTCATGAGTTAAGATGATGGCCAAATCTTATATTACAAATGAAATTCATGATTTTATATGCATTTTTCACACATTATGTGATAGTTTTAATTATTTAAAAATTACTATCAATAATAAACATAAAATGATAATAAATTTTATTTATCATAGAGGCATAAAATGATAACTTTTATTATTTGAAATATAAACATATATTTTGATAAAATCAAATCCACTTAACAATAACAAGCAAGACTTTGTTATTGTTTTATATTATATTTTAAAAATATAAATACTTGAATGAATATGAAACATGATTTAAAATTTTGAATAACTTGAAAATAATTTCATATACATCTATCTACGTAATATAAAAATATATACATGATATTTTAATTTTTGTTGAATAATATAAGTCTTTACATAATGCAAAAATAATCACATACAATAACGTAATCTGAATAAATAACTAATCAAAGATAATTATTATAATCCGAAGGAAATATAAATTTTATAAGAAAAATTCTTAGAATAAAAATTTGACATATGAAAATAAATCATGTTAAAATAAATAAAAAATTAATCTCTCAAAGATTATAATTCTAAAAAAATATCATCTTCAAAATAAATACTTAGAATAAAAATAAATTTCCTGACTATTAAAATATGAACATAAAAATAAAATGGATAATCTCCCTTAATTGATTGTAGATTATTTATTATTCTTCTTCTAGGTAGAAAAAACTCACTAGAAAAACTCACTCACTCTCACTGATATTTTTGTAAAACATACCAGTAAGATGAAATCATGTCATGCAACACTTAAAAGAATAAGGAAGTCTAAGCCAACCCATTGAACAAGACTCCAATTTATAGCCTACTGATAAAAAATGGATTATATTTTATTCATTCATTCAGCATGCATCTTGATGAGCAAGTTGTTATTAGGTCCACTTATATGAATTTTTATTTTTCATTAATGTTTAAAAAATAGAAACAAAGAAGAAAATGACATAGAGATCAAACCAGATACAGATATAGATTGCAAGCATAAATATTTTATACTTTGTTTTAATCTAAACAATAGAGGCTTTTTTAATAATCTCAAACCTCATTCAAAAGAAAAAACATTGAATTTTTGTTTGTTTTATTATATAATAGTGCAACTGGACTTGTTGGGATACACAGATTTGGGATGAGAATGTTTAGTGGATAACCGATGAAAATTAGAGATATCAAAAAAACTAAATTTTGTTCTAATTGTGGTTTTGTTCAACCCTTGAATCGCTCAAGCCTTGGATTCAAGACTTGGAATAGTTGGAGCCATGATTCTAGCTTAGATTCAAGATTGGATTCGATAACTAGTAGTGTCAGCAGTAGGTTGCTTCCGCGGAGAGCTTCGAATATTGTGAACAGGTTCATGATGGTTAGGGTTCTTAAAAATAGATCGTGACATTTTTATCAGTGCTTTTAAAAAAGAGGTGATAAAGATAGCTTTTATCAGTGCTAAGTTAATAAGCACTGATAAATCTATATTTTTATTAGCACTAAAAAAGCACTAATAAATACTTATAATAATTTTTTTAAAATTATAATTATTATATATAATTATAATACTTATAATAACACATTTTATAAAATAATAAATTTATAATTCTTTGAATATATAATTATATAAATAATTTAAAAAAAATATTTATATCATTATATATATTTATATCATTATATATATTTATATAATTATATGTATATATATAGTAAATATATTCATTATTTAAATAAATTTATTATAAATTTATAATTATATAAGTAATTTTTTAAAAAATATTATTTATTTATTTATAATTATAAATGTATAAAATAGTAAATATACATTTATAAATATTTTTATTTATAAATATTTTTTTACAAATGTATTTTTAACATTATTAATGAGTATTTAATCTTAAGTGCATGTATGTTAAAAATGATTAAAAATGATTAATTAAAAATGAGTACAATATTGAAAATTTAGATAAGTTTGACTAATATAAATCATTAAAAAATGGATATATATTAAAATAAAGATGAATACATATTAAAAATATTAAAACATAGTAAATAAATATATATAAAATAAATAATATAAATTGATTAAATTCCCAAAAAATATTTGTGTGTGCGTATATATATAAAAATGCATTAATTACATATATGTGAAATCAATATAATACGTTTGATCTATGTTAAATAGAAAAATAAAATGACATTCAATTGTGTTCATTACTCGATGCAATTAGTTAGTATTTTTAATTCATATTAATTTTTAATTATAAACCATTATTCACTAAATATAATACTATTTAATGAAAAGCATAAATAATATTTTTCATTATATAAATCATATTTATATACATTCATATATATATATATATATATATATTTAATATATACTATTTATTAACATTATCAATAATTATTTAATTAATAAAATGTTTAGTATTTTTCTCAATTTACTTATTTTTTATTTTCATTTGTTTATTTTTCATTTTACACACACATATATATATTTAATATATACAAATTATAATTTATATATAGTATAATCAATTTATTCATTTTTAACAATAATTATTAATTAATAATTTTTTTAATATTATTTTAATAAAATCTTATTTATTTATTTAATTAATTATTTCATTTTATTCATACTTTTATCAGTGCTAAAAAAACATTGATAAAATATTCCTTTATGGGCGCTAAAAAATGTGTTGATAAATGTTTTCTTTTATTAGTACTAAAAAAATTCATTGATAAATGGTGTCTTTTATCAGTGCTAGAAAAAAAGCGCTGATAAAAGGCACCCTTTATCAGTGCTTGTTTTAATATTGGTAAAGGGTACCTTTATCACCACTTTTTTCTAGCGTTGATAAAGACTAGTGTTGTTAAAGACCTATTTTATAGTAGTGAACACATAAATAACTAGTTCATAAAATATATACACATTCTCTCACTTATTTCTTCACAACTAGAACTCTTCTTAGACATATCATACTTAATAACTTTTTCTATAACCTAGGGAAAGGAAACATAAGAAAAGGGTGATCTCAAATTCTTAATAAGGATAAACAAGGGAGATATCAGTGATAAAATAAGAATAATATGAGCATAAGGGTATAAGCACATGATCTTAACATTTGAAAACTATACCTTTAATATCAATGATCATAATCTTAAGTCATGGAAAAATATTGGCAATTAATAAGAGATGAATCATAAGGGAATCAAATAACATGATTCATGAGAGTGTAACATTAGCATAAGACATGGAATTATGGAATACACATAAAAATAGAAAATCATTTCCTTAATAGTCAAGGCTATTTCCCAATACTATCATAGTAGAATGGGTTCACTCCCCAAACTATCATAGTAGTTAAGGTTCACTCCTAAGACTATCATAGTGAAAAAAATTCTCTTTCTGAATTAGGTTCACTCCTTATTCTAGTCCTTTTTATCTCATGAGATATCAATATTTACCCAATGAATTGGAGGGAGATATAAGTTCCACCCATCACATAATGATAATCATACATATGTGTTCCATAATATCATAAATCATTCATCATGTCAAAACCCATGACAATAAATGGGTTTCATAAACATTTCATCATAGAATGACTTAAGGAAAAGAAATGGGATTCATAAACATTTCATCATTTCATCATAGAATAACCTGTAAAAAAGAAATAGGTTTCATAAACATCGTTTCATCATAAACACAATCCATTCAAATAAATAATAAGGATGGTATAATTAGATCATATCCCTAATAAATCATAAGTGCAATCAAGGGTTGTTTTTTTATGAATAGAAATACCATTAAAATATCATTGAAACATTCTTGAGTAAAATAACCTTTCCATTTAGAAATCACTTATTAAAAAACTAAAAAAATGTAAAGAAAAACATTTTCTTTGAAAATAATATTGAAAAAATGTAAAGTAATATTAAAATAAAAAATTAGTCATGATGGTGGGAAAATCCATTCATTCTGTATAAGTTAAAAAAACATTCCTTCTATACTTTTGTTGGAAAAGTCACAAATTACCTCATTTGGAAAAATAAAAGAAGATTCCTTTAAAACCATTTTGTAAAAATATAAAAATGGGTAAAACTTACTTCAAATAATCATATTATAACATTAAAAACCTTTTTTTAATGACTTTTTAAAAAACATGGATATAAAAGAAAAAGTTTTTTTAACCGAAGATAGAAATGAAGTCATTTTTTCTTAAAAGCGTATTTTTAGTATCTTGAGTACATAAGATGAGAAAAATGAAAAAAAACATGTATTTTAAATAAATTTATATAGTATAAAAAAATTCATAAGTTTTTTTGAGAGTTAGATCATAAGATTTCCTTATTGAAGTCATAGTCATAGTCAATCATGATAAGCAATGAGATTGTGACATAAAACTCTTAGCTTGAGTTTGCCTTATTTCGAAAGCACTCTAACCTCATGTATAATAAATTTAAATTTATTATAATTATATACTATAGTAATTTTAATACTTATAATATCATATATTATCCCTTTATAACATTTCAATACCCCCTTTTATCAATAATTCCTTATTAAAATTTTCATTTTTAGGGGTTAATTGTTTCATTTATCATGAGTATTTCAATTCAGTAGTTCTAATCCTTGTACATTTATCTTGGTTCCATCATCTCCAGAATATTAATAATGATATAAATATCTCATATTTTTATTATATATATATATAGATTCATCCATAAAATTTATAAATAGAAAAATTAACTACACCATTCATGGAGACAGTAGGTCATACGTACGCATGAACACTGTCTTCATTTTTTGACGGATGGAACGAAAGAAAGGTAAATATTTATTAATTTTTATAGGATAATTATTATATCATATATATCATATATATTCATCAAATTATTCCTCATTACAATCCATGTAAAATATAAATGAAAATAAAATCACATTGCTTCGCGGAGGTAGTAATCCACACGTACGCACAAACGAAATTATCGTTTCCAAAATGATTGTATGGTAAGTAGGTAGACATAATATTATCATTATAGAAGTATAATTGTGTCAAAAATATCATATATAAATACTAAACCTATCATAATAACCATCCATAAAATATGGTGATGAAAAATGAATTGTATTGCTACATGGAGATGATAAGTTGTATATATGCACAAGTGAAACTTTCACTTCTCATTTGATGGGAAAGAGGATTTATAATGATATTATCATAATAATAATAATAACATTTAATCATATTTAGAATAATTAAATTATTATTTTATGATAAATACCCTATATTTTGAGAAGAAAAAGAAGAGTATAAAAGAAAGTGTCCGGTTAAAGCAATCACCTCTTCTTTGAAACAACTCCTTTAGATCTTCTCTAAAGGGATCTAGGATTGGTATTCTAGGAATAAAAGAACCTCTAGAATGTGGATATGGAATTTTATAAGAGAAATTTTTATATTTTGGTCAATATATGAGGATCAAAGTGGTGTAAATAAGCAAGGGAGGTGGTGCCCTTTTATAATTGAGGTGAGTGAAACTTTTGGAATTTATCAAAATATTAAATTATAATAAATTAATTCTCAAGAAAAATGAGTCCAAATGGCTAGTTATTCTAAGATAAGGTAAGATGGTTATAATACCATAAAAAATATAATTTATACAAGTTTTGGTGTCATTTTAAATATTATCATTTCGATTAACCCTTAGCTAAGCAATTTTAATTTTAATTATGATAACAACTTTTTCAATATTAAAGGGTTGTAATTTTTTACTTATAAGGTGAAAATTGGCCCATTAATGGACAATTTATAACATTTTAGACCATATCATATCTAAATTATCTTATTCCGATATTTTTTTTACATAATTTAATAAAATATTATTTTGATAAAATATAATTATTGTCAATTTTGACACTATTCATTTAATTTGGCTTAAAATACATAAATAAAAAGTTTAAATTAGAATATAATATTTTAAAACAACACTAATATATCATATTTACCTATAAAATTCTTATAACACTATAAATTACTCAAATTATATCACTTTTAATTTTTTCAAAATCATTTATTTTATTATTTCATTAATTGAATAAATACTATTTTGGCGTTGTGTAAGTATTTAAGGTAATTATATAATATTTAAAAATTATAAATAAATTACCATCATGAATATAATTTATTTATTCACAAAATTACTATTAATATTCATTCATAACTAGTTTATTTTCTTATGTGAACACATATAATATATTTAAAACTAAGAGAGTGACATTTTTGTAACTTTAATTGATTTAAATAATATATAAATCATTTTCATTGAAAAGTTCCCATTAAACTAATAAATTTTGGAACTAAGGTGATAAGGTTTGAATTTAATTCATCCAATAATAATTAGGATGAGAAATTATGGCCTTTTTACTTTTATTAATCTATATTAACCTGATTTATCCTTTATTGTGGTGATAAATTTTACCATGGTTGCTATTCATATTGACCTAAATTAAAAAGGGCCAATTTACCAAATTTTAACCTCCTAATTATAAATATGTAATTAATTTTATCTAATTAAATACCTATAAATAGAATAAATTAATTTTAATTTAAGTGTGCAAAATGTGACAAAAATTATTTTTTATAAAAATATACTTTTGAGCATAAAACTAGATTTATTTTTATCCCATGCATTGAAAAATATTTTTTTAATTTTTAAAATGTTCGATCAAGTAAATAATTTATAAATTTAATTAAAAATCATTCACCAATGGTGATTGATTTAATTCATTTATGAAAAATACATTGCGCACATAAAAACAATTTTTAAAAAAAACATCACTTTTATTTTCAAATAAATTTTTGTCTTTAATCATAATAATTTTAAAATAATTAATTCATTTTAAAAAAATTTACAACATCTATTTTTCATAATTTAGTTATTTCTATTCATAATCTCTAATCCAACAACTAGATGATAACATACATGTAATATTTAATAATATTATGCGGTTTATCCAAACTCGTTGTTGCATGTAAAACAAGTTATCAAACAAATCAAATTATTTAAAGAGAATATTTCCTAAAAATCTTAGGGTTTTACATTATGCCCCATTAAAATATTTTTCCCTTGAAATTCATCATTCTGATATAAACATTTGAGGAAAATTTTGCCTCATCATATCCTCAAGTTCCCACACGCCTTCATCAAATTGGTGGTTTCACCACAAAAATTTGAACAAGTGGTATTATTTCTAAACACTTTATCTATACAATCTATAATCTTTACTGGTTTTTCTTAATAAAAAATATATTTCTTCAGTGGTATGAAATTTGAGTTTAGTACATGTGAAGGATCAGTTAAATACTTTCTCTGTAGAGATACATAGAATTCATCATAAACTTGAGAGAGATTCAGTGGAAGCACCGATTAATAAGCTACCATCCTGATACAATCAATATTTTCAAAAGGATTGATAGACCTAGGTATTAGCTTGACCTTATTTCCAAATCTCAATACCCTCTTCCAGGGAGATATTCATAAGAATAACTTTTCACCAACTTCAAACTCTATATCTTTCCAACGATTGTCAACATAAATTTTTTCAACTCTGAGCATCTCTTATATGATGTTGAATATATCTAACCTTATCTTTCATTTCCTTACCTATATTAGGTCCTAATATATTTCTTTCTCCAAATTCATTCCATCATGTTATAGTTCTACACTTCCTACCCTAGAGGGATTCATAAGAATCCATATGAATGTTAGAGTGAAATCTATTACTATAAGAAAATTTCACCAAAGAAAGGTGTTAATCCCAAACACCTTTTAAATCCATAAAGTAAGCTATCAACATGTCTTCTAGAGTTTCAATGGTCCAATCAGACTGAACATCCATCTGAGGATGATAAGCAGTGTTGAAACTTAACTCTATATCCAGATCCTACTAAATATTTCTCTAAAACTTTGAGGTAAACCTCAGATCCCAATCAGATACAATTGATAGTGGTACACCATGAAATCTCACAACTTCCTTCATGTATAACCGAGTAATTTGATAAAGATATAAATCTTATCTAATGGAAATGGAGTGTGCTAAATTTCTAAGGCGATCGATTACAACCCAAATAACATTATGCCCTTTAGATGTTCTGGGGATTCCAATGACAACATCCATTGTAAGAACCTGGATTTTCTATGAGGTAAGTATCCTTTATATTTTGGTCTAATTCTATAGCTTGGGCCAATTATGGATTCATAATAAGGTCACAAAAGTTACAAGGGAATCTAGAGCTTGTTTGGAGCTTGGAACCCAGGTCGGTGGAAGAAATCATTGGGCCACATAGTTAGTAGAAACTGTGCAGCCCATCCCGTATGGTTTCTCCTAACAGTGTGGGGAATTTCATAGGGAAAAGTAGGGCGCGTGGTTTTCCCTAACCATGTTCCCATGGACTAATGCCCATGAAAACACTATATAGTTTTTATTAGAGCCAAATAGCATAGTTGGAACATAGTTTCTCAAGTTGTGCATCCAAACCGTGCAGGTTCCCTCTTAAGGCAGAGTCTGGCGCACGGTTTGGCCAACCATGCAGCTAAACTATGCGGCCAAACCGCGTGACCCAAAATTTATAGGTAAAATTACCTTTTTCTCCTTAATGAGTTACATGTTTAACCCCTTCTCATTATTTTATTCCTCCAATGACAATAGGTCTCTTTCTTCTCCTAGATGAGCTCTCAAGCCTCTCTACATAGGTTTTGATCTCATTTTTTCATCTGACTTCCGATTTAAGATCTTATCATCATGTTGGATTCCTCTTAGTAATATATTCATTCCTTAGGCTCATTTTATCATTTTTCTTTACTTCAATGATGCTATTTTGATGTAGACTCATATGCCCTATTTTCAGGGCATTGATCTGTCCTTTTATTTTCTTCCGATCCAGGACAAACTAAGGTCCGATACTAGACGAGGAGAGTGTTGTAGGCTCAATGTAGGTGGTCTATGAATCATCCCTTAAAGTATTACCTTTATAATTTGTTTTCATTGTTCCACATGCTATTTTCACTAGGTGTTTCCCTTTCAATTGGTATTCCTTTATTATAATCATTGAACTCTTGTTCTAGAACCCTATTTTTAATTTTTCTTTATTACATTGGAGGTTATAACCTCAACGCCAGCCACACCAAGTTGGTTTCTTCCTTATTTATGCCCTATAAACCCATGTTGGGATTATTTGTATCACTATTCAGGTGTGTAGGACATGAACTTGATAAGTTAAGTGTTTTAAATTAATTAATAAACCTTTAAAATGTTAAATGAAAAGTATGTTATGGACATCACTTGGACTGGACTTATAAATTGAATTTTACATTGGTTTCATATCCCTAAATTACCTTGTCATACTAAATGAAAGGAAATGTTATGAACCTAATAATTTATATTATAATTGAATTTATTATTGGTTTCATGTCCTTAACCTGCCTTGTCATGTTTAGTGAAAGGTAAAGAAATGAACCTATTAAATGTTTAAAAGGCATGAGTATTACATGACCTATGATTGCATATGATATAAATGGAATAAGTATAAGGCACCTTTTTCATATGGACCTTTTTATCTTTATAAGAGTGTCTAGACATGATCCAACCTTGGATTCCCAAGGGAATTCCTTGAGCACTCAGAGGATGCCATTTCGATTGAAGGAGCCAGTTTCCAAGGGGGATACCCACCTTGGAACATGGTCCTTGTCTACTAGAAGATCCCTAACATGATGTTGTAGGATACCTTCACCATCTATCCAAATATGAGGATGCTTCAGATACACTCCTTGGATCCATATTTATGTCTTAGAACACACAACGTCATGGATTCACCTCATTGGGCCCAGTCATGCTTAACCTGAAATTACTATGGATGAGATATATAGACTCAGTTAGAATCATTTAAAGTGGAATATCTTGGTTGTTTCCCCTTGGATTACACCCATACCCCTTTATAAATAGAATACATGTGATACTTCTATGAGTTGGATAACCCCTGAGGTCAAGGATTCCTTGGTTACACCTTGGATCCTCTCTCATTATTATTATGATCTATTTCAGTGTTGTTGACACTTTCACATAACTTATCTATATAAACTAAAACTAAATGAATGAATTAAATGATCTCATATTCAGAGACATTACCACCCAAGGATAAAGTATGTATGAGTTATTAATTTGGAATTTCTTTACTTTTATATATATGTGCACACTACTCAATTTATATTCACAGACTATATTGTATAGACGATGTTGGTGGTGGCATACTGAGATTTATCTCACACCCTATTTGGGTCACCATTGGTACCCAAGAATATTATATGATCTCAATTGTGGACATGAGAAAGAATCCCACCCTGGACACCTAACTTGATTGCTTTATTAGGATGGAATTTGATAATAGATAACTGAGAAGAATCTCAGGATGCTTGGATATTTTTTATCTTATTTTATTCTTCTGTATAGTTTTTATTGTATTGTCTGTCTGCTACCATGTATACCTGTTTTCCATCTTTGTAGAGACATGTCATTACATCATCATATTTTGTATGTTGTACTATTATGTTTTTAGTTGATTATTATTATCTAGTTGTTTACCTTTCCTTTCGCTACCAATTTATTCATTATACTACTTCCTCTATTATTATCCATCTATTCTATATATATATCTGATGTTCTTCACTCTGACAAGAGGGCATAGTCTTCCCACTATCACACCAAGGACCCTCACTGCTAGTCAAAAACCTCTGGCATATGGTGAGGTGTTCTTGAGGCAATGTGTCCACCAGTTCGTGGAACCTTTGAGTGGAACTCATGTCAGGATGTCACATCTATGGTGATTTTTTCCCATTTTCAATTTGGTATGGGTAATGGTTTTGACATCCCCTTAGAATTCTATCTCTCAACCTTAATTTGCTGACATACCAAACAACAAGATACAAACTCTACAATATCTCTCTTCATGAAATCCCACCGGTTATACTCTTTCAAATCTCTATACATCTTCGTACTTCCATGATGAATAGAGAATAAAGAACTATGAGCTTCATCCATCACCTCCATAAAATTTGGTACCAAAGGGACATATACACGGCTCTTAAAATTTATTATTCCATCAAAATCAAGGTTTAACTAAGAAACACTTCTCACCTTCTTTTTCAATTCTACATCTTTCTTTTGGTCCTCTTTAATGTTCACTTGGATAAATGGTTGAACATTTATTTGAGAAAGATAATATTTTTCCCCTTCCTTCAAGATTTGAAGATCCATACTTTTCAAGTCCTGGAATATTAGATCTTTTGTGGTCCTAATCATAGATAAGCTATCATTATCCTTTCAAACCAGAGCAGCTTCCCCCTCACGTGCTTTACCAGGGCAATAATGCATTGATCAATCATAATATTTAATCATCTATAACTATCTTCTTTGTTGAATGTTCATCTATTTTTGAGTGAAAATATACTTTAAAACTTTGTGGTTGGTATATTTTTCACACCTTTCTCCATGGAGATAATGCCTCCATATCTTTAATGCAAAAAATACCACTGCTGACTCGAAATCATGAGTTGGGTAATTTTTCTCGTGTACCTTCAATTGTTACGAGGAATAAGCTATAACCATAGCATTATGCATAATTAATCCTCCGAGTACCTTCTTTGATGCATCACTATAGATTAAAAACCCTTATCCAATGTAGGGTAGTGTAAGCATAGGTTTTCTAACTAGAATTATCTTTAGTTCCTTAAAATATTCCTCACATTCATCCATCCAAAAGAACTTATATCCCTTCCGATTTAACTTGATGATTGGATTCGATAGTCAAGAAAAATTCTCCACAAAGCATCAATAATATCCAGCCAAACCAAGAAAACTATAGATCTGAGTCGTTGTGATTGGTCTAGGCCAATGTTCAATAAATTCTATTTTTAAAGGGTCTCTTGATATACCCTCACTTGAGATTATATAACCTGAGAATGAAACTTTCCGAATCCAAAATTCAAAATTTGTAAATTTTGAATAAAGCTTCTCCTTCCTTAGGGTCCTTTACACAATCCTCAAGTGATATTCATGCTATTATTTGATCTTATAGTAAATAAGAATATCATCTATAAAGACTACCACAAAATGATCAAGGTAATCTCTGGAGACTCTATTCATTAAATCCATGAAGACAACAGGGGCATTAGTCAAACCAAATTGCGTCACTATAAATTCATAGTGTCCATACCTATACAAAATGTTTTCTTAGGTATATCATCCTTATTGACCCTCAGTTTATGATATATAGAATGAAGATAAATCTTGGAAAAGCATTGAGCTCCATACAATTGATCAAACAAGTCATTAATATAGGGTAGATGATACTTGTTCTTGATAATTAATGCATAGTTAAATTGATCCATATTTCTTATTAACAAAAAAATGGTGCACTCCAAGGTGACACACTTGTCCGAATGAATCTATTGTCAATATTATCCTAGATTTCCTTCTTCAATTCTTGCAACTCAATTTAGGTCATTCTATATAGAGTCTTGGAAATAGTTTTATCACTAGGTATGAGTTCAATTGAAAACTCAACATCACGATTTAGTGTAATACCGTAAAAATATTCTGTAAAGACATCAATAAACTCCCACACAATAGGAATATATTTGATGTTGAGTTTCTCCCCAACCATATGAGATAAAAAAACATTTTAAATAAGAATCATGACCCATATGATGGATGCAATTTCAATTAGAAGTTCATTTTTTTCAACACAATGATAGGAGATCATAGGTTGGTTAAAAATATCAAATGTAACTTCCCTTACTCAGAAATTTATGTGTGATTTATGAAAATAAATACAATCCATGCCCATAATAAAATCAAATTAAACTAGAGGAAGAATGATAAGATTTTCATGAAACACATTCCCATAAACTTAAACCAAAAAAGAATCATAAACTAAGGATGCGATCATCATACCATTAGGGGTTTTTACTACTAAATCAACATCTAATTTTTGAGGTGGTACTGTGATACCCTTATAAAAGTCTTTATATATAAAAGAGTTGGTAAATCTTGAGTAAAATACTACATTAAAACTTTTAGAGTGGATGGTAAATATACCTTTCACCATGTCGTTATCGTACCCCTCATTAGAAATAGTGACCACATGATATTTTCCTTTGTCTCTATGATTAAAAGGTTGTTGATGCCAATCGTATTATTAACATTTGGATTTAGGTACTAGTTATCATAAAGCCCATACTCCTTTCACTTAAAACATTGAAGTGTGGGTGGTGCATTATGTGGATCTTTCTCACTATTTGCATCATTAACTAACTTCTTCCCATCACTTCGGCATTTAATTGTCTGATGACCTTCCTTTACACACTAGAAACATTTACCAGTTCCCTTAATACAATTACCCTCATGTTTCCTTCCACACTTTGAGCATAAAGGAAGGATTGTCTTTTTCTCTCTATGGTTTTTAGAATTTCCTTTGAATTCTATTTTATTTTCTTATCAAAACTATAAGATTAATGGGTAACTCCAATCTCCATCTCCACCTTAATAGCACATCAAATGATTTATTTATAGCTAATAAAGTACCTTATTGCTAATACCCTTTGGAGACTTGGATTTAAGCTACTAAATAATCAATTAATCTTACTTTAAGGTCGGAAGATAATACCAGAAGTGTACCTTGAAAGCCTTGTAAAATTTTCCTCACAGGTACCATCAAATTAATCATCCTTCTGTTTCAAATCATGGAATTACTTCTCCATTTTCATATGAATAATATGAGGAAATACTTACTGAGAAATAATCACTTAAACACATCCCACTCTATAGAGTCAATTTATTCTTGTTGCTTAGTGTTCTTAATAAAAGTCCACCATTGATCTACTTCTCCCTTCAAATGATAAACAACCATAATAACTTTCTCATGTTCCAAACACTAGAGAATATATCATATATTTTCATTAGTACTAATCCATTGATTAGAGACTAGTTGATCAGTGGACCCCCTAAAAGAAGGTGGGTGTTGCCTCATGAAGTACTCAATAGATTTTTGTTCCATACTTTGCTCGTTTGGAAGCTCAGCATGATTCATAGCTTGATAAATTTTTGTGAACATAACAATGAGATTTTTCATTCCATCTCCCATGAAATTCAGTTTCTTAGGAATACAATCATTTTATTTTCAATCGCATTTATCATTAACACGATTCCTTCAGATTCTATCCATTGACTAAAACCAAAATCATAGTGTAAGTAACAACAATCATGGCGGGAAACTACATAATCATGAAAAATTATTTAAAGGATGTCTAAATCATGATATCTTCTTCTATGAAACCTTAGGTTTAACCTAGGACATTCATGGACAATACCAAAACTTTAGAATTTTATCATATAGTTTGACTTACCCTAGGGTTCTTACTAAAATTTTCTCATCCTAGTTTCCAAAGGTTAAATAAACCTTGCTCTGATACCAGCTATAGTGACCCATACTTTTATACATTGATGTTGCATCTAAAATGATGAATATTCTTTACATAACATAATGATCCATTTCAAAAATGTATACGTCTAGTATCTTTGGAAACTTGGAAACATAAACAACTGGTTCATAAAATATCTACATCATATCCCACTTATTTCTTCATAACTATCACCCTTCTTAGACATATCATACTTAATACCTTTATCCATAACCAGGGGAAAAGAAACATAAGAAAAGGGTGAGATCAGATGCTCAATAAGAACAAATAAGGGGGATATAATGATCACATAAGCATAACATGATCCTAAGGGTATAAGAACATGATCTTAAATTTGAAAATCATACCCCGTATATCAAATATCATAATATTAATTCATGACATAAATCTTTGCAGTTCATAAGACATGAATCACAAGGGAATCAAAGAACATGATCCATGAGAGCAGAACATTGGCATAAGAAATGAAATTTTGGAATACACATAAGCATAAAAAATCATTTCCTCAGTAGTCAAGGAACTTTACCAAGACTATCATGGTGGATTGAGTTCACTCCCCAAACCATCACAGTGGTCAAAGTTCACTCACAAGACTATCATAGTGGATAAATTCTCTTGCTGAACTAGGTTCACTCCCCATTTTAGTCCTGTTTATCTCATGTGATATCAATCTTTACCCAATACATTGGAGGGAGATATAGGTCTCACTCATAATATAATAAAAATCATACATATGTGTGTCATAATATTATAAATCACTCATCATATCAGAACCCATAAAAAGAAATGGTTTTCATAAATATTTCATCATAGAATAACCTAATTAAAAGAAATGGGTTTCATAAATATTTCATCATTTCGTCATTGCATAACCCATAAAAAGAAATGGATTTCATAAACACCTTGTCATCATAAACATAAACCATCCATAGAAATATAAGGATGGTATCATTGGATCATATCCCTAGTAAATCATAAGTGAAATCAAGGTTTTTTCTTTGATGAATAGAAATATCATTAAAATATCATTAAAACATTTTGGAGGAAAATATCCTTTCTATTTTGAAATCACTTATTAAAGAACTGTGAAAATATAAAGGAAAAAATTTTCTTTAAAGAGAATATTGTAAACTTATAAAGGAATCTTCAAATAAAAAATTATTCATAATGGTGGGAAAATTTTTTCATGCGATATAAGTTAAAAAAACATTCCTTTCATAATTTTATCAGAAAAATCACAAAGTATCTCATTCAGAAATCGACAAGAAGATTCATTTGAAATTTTTTTAAAAAAATTCAAACATGGGTAAAACTGATTTCAAAAATCATAGGATAATATTAAAATCATTTTTTTAAACCATTTTTAAAAAACATGGATATGGAAGAAAAAATGTTTTTTGATCGAAGAGAGAAATGAAGTCAATTTTCCTTAAAACGTATTTTCGGTATCATGAGTACATAAGATGAGTAAAATGAAAAGAAAACATCTATTTTAAATAAATGACTAGAGGATAAGAAAATTCATAAGTTTCTTGAGAGTTAGATCATAAGATCTCATCATCGAAGATAGTCATAATCAATCCCGACAAACAACGAGATTGTGACATAAAACACTTACCTTGAGTTCGTCTTGCTTCAAAAACACTCTAACCTCATGTATAATAAATCTAAATTTATTATAATTCTATAATATATTCATGTTCATACATATAATATCATATATGATCCCTTTATGATATTTCAACACCCCCTTTTATCAATAGTTCCTTATTAAAATCGTCATTTTCGAGTGTTAACTGTTTTATTTATCATGAGTATTTTTGTTTAGTAGTTTCAGTCCTTTTACATTTATCTTGGTTCCATAATCTTGAGAATATTAATCATGATATAAATATCATATATATTCATTATATACATATTTATAGTAACCCATAAAAGTTATAAATGGAAAAATGAATTGCATTGTTCATGGAGATGGTAGGTCGTACGCACTCGTGAATGTTGTTTTCATTTTTCGACGGATGGAAAAAAAGAAAGGTAAATATTAATTAACACTTATAGGATAATTATTATATCATATATATCATATATATTCCTCAAATTATTCCTCATTATGATCCAAGTAAAATATAAATGAAAAACAAACTGCATCGCTTCATAGAGGTGGTAGTTCATACATATGCACGAACAACGTTATCATTTCCCAAAGTATTGGATGGTAAGTAGATAGATATGATAGTATCATTCCAGGAGTATAATTGTGTCATAAATATCATATATAAACATTAAAACCATCATAATACCCATCCATAAAATATGGTGATGAAAAATGAATTGTATTGCTATGTGGAGACGGTAAGCCATACGTATGCATGAGTGATACTTTTACTTCTTCTTTGATGGGAAAGAGAGTGTATAATAGTGTTTTTATAATCATAATAACATTTAATTATATTTATGATACCTAATTTATTATTTTATGATAAATACCCTAGATTTAGAGAAGGTAAAGAGGAGTATAACAAAAACTGATCAGTTAAGGAGATTACCTTTTCTTTGAAACAACTCCTTTAGATCTCCTTTAAAGGGATCTAGGGTTGGTCTTTTGGGAAGATCAGAACCTTTAGAATATGGATAGGGAAGTTTAGAGGAAAAATTGGTAGATTTTGGTTGATTTAGAAGGCTCAAAGTGAAGTAAAGAAGCGATGGAGGAAGTTCTCTTTTATAATTGAGGCGATGGTACTTTTGGAATTTCTCAAAAGATAAAATTATAACAAATTCATTCTCACGAGAAATGCCTCCAAATGGTCGTGGATTCGAATATAAAGTAGGATGGGGTTGTAATCCAATTAACCAATAGATTTTAGATAAGTTTTGATGTCATTTTAAACCTTATCATTTTGACTAACCCTTAGTTAACCAATTTTAATTTTGACTGCGGTAACAACTTTTTCAATATTAAAGGATTGTAATTTTTACTTATAAGGTAAAAATTGGCTCCTAAATGGACAAGTTATGACATTGTAGACCATATAATATCCACCTTGTCTTATTTCAAGATTTTAATGTTTTTTTAATTTATTTAATAAAATATTAGTTTGATAAATTATCATTATTGTCAATTTTGAAATTATTCATTGAATTTGACTTAAAAGATATAAAGAAAAAGTTTGAACTATAATATAATATTTTAACAAAACACTAATATGTCATATTTAACTATAAAATTCTTGTAACACTATAACTTACTTAAATTATACCACTTTTAATATTTCCAAAATCATTTATTTTATTTTTCCATTAATTGAATAAATATTGTTTTGGTGTTGTGCAAACATTTAAGGTAATTATATAATACCTAAAAATTAGAAATAAACTGTCATCATGAATATAATTTCGTTATGCACAAAATGAATATTAATATTCGTTCATAACTAGTTTTTTGTCTCAATGTGAACACATAAAGGATATTTAAAACTAAAAAAGTGACATTTTGTAACTTTCATTGATTTAAATAATATATAAATCATTTTCATGGACAAGTGTTCATTAAACTAATAAATTTCAAGAATAAGTTGATAAGGGAAGAATTCCATTTATAAAATAAGAATCATGCTGAAAAATTATGGCATTTTCACTTATTTTTAATGTAGATTAACCCGATTTACCCTTTACAGATGTGATAAATTTTACTATGATTACTATTCATATTGACAAAAAATAAAAGACCTATTTACCAAATTTGAACCTCCCAATTCTAAATATTTAATTGATTTTATATAATTCAATACTTATAAATGACATAAATTAATTTTAAAGTGCACAAAATGCGACAAAAATTGCTTTTTAGAAAAAAATACATTTTTAATCATAAAATTGGATTTGTTCTTAGCCTATGTTTAGAAAAAAAAAATTGTTGAATATTTAAAACATTTGATCACGTAAATAATATATATTTTTTATTAAAATCATTCATCAATATTTATTAATTTAATTCATTAATAAAAATATACATTGCGCGTATAAAAACAATTTTTCAAAAAAACATCACTTTTATTTTAAAATATTTTTTTTATTTTTTATTCTAATCATTTTATAACTAATGGATTCATTTTATAAATGTGTAGACCATATACTTTTCATAATTTAGTTATCACTATTCATACCCTCCAAATCCAACGACTAAACAATAACAGAATCATAATATTTTAATAATGTCATGCAGTTCATTCAAACTCGTTGTTGCGTGTAACACAAGCGATTAAAGAAAAAAATTATTTAAAGATAAATATTTCATAAAAATATCACCATGTTACATTTTGAAGCCCGTCTCTATCATATTTGGCATGAATCTTCTACTTGTTTATTGATTCAAGATTTGTGGATACCTTCTTTTCATAGGTTCTCAGTTGTTTACTTTTACATTCTCTACTTCTACTTGTAGATGTTCCCCGTTGTTTCCTTTTACATTCTCTACTTGTAGATGCTTTTATTGGTTTTCTTCTTCTTCTTTCCTTTTCATAAGGTCCTCTTCATCAAGTTTAAAGATTAAAACTTCTTTCTTATTTACTTCAACATTTTTCCCATGGATTATTTCCTAAGTCTTCCATATTTCAAAAGTCGTGGCACAATGGATGAATTTCTTATGAACATCACCCGATATAGATCTTGAATTTCTTATGAACATCACCCGATATAGATCTTGAATTTCTTATGAACATCACCCGATATAGATCTTACCGTGATCTTCTCTATCCATGCATCCCGACAAGTAAGGTTTTTTATGTTGCTTTCAGCCTTTTCTTTAAATTTATAACCAACTATTGTAGTAAAGCAACACCCATTGTTGTCTTCCAATGAGGTTTCCACTATGGAGTTACTTTATCATGATTTTTATTATTTTCTACTTATATTTTTATTATTTTTTAGGTGATTTCTATTATTGTAAAAGAAATAGTTGTAATTTTCAAACACATAATAAATTAAAACAGAAGAAAGAATACAGGAGTAAAAGAAAAATTGAGAAATTTAAACAACTAAAGTCAATCTCATACTCCTAACTAGTATGAGTTAACAATTTACACTCAATGAACAATCACAAATCTGGACAGAAAATGAAAGAGAAGAAGAAAATGAAAGAGAAGAAGAAAATGAAATGACTGAAAAATTAACAATTTACACTCAATGAACAATCACAAATCTGGACAGAAAATGAAAGAGAAGAAGAAAATGAAATGACAGAAGAAAATGAAATGACAGAAAAAGTAATCATCAAACATCAATCGATTATTCAACAATCACAAATCTGGACAGAATTTACAATTTGAAAGAAGAATAAAATAAAGCTTAGAAACGAATCACTGGTCGAAATCACAAGTTCAGCCAATAAAATTCTAACCGGACATGAACGAAGAGAGTGAGTGAACTCCAAAGCAACGGAGCTCTCTAGAAAATCTTTTGGTTCTGTTCTGTTCTTGGTCAACTGATTCTCCTGTAAGCAATCATCTTAAAAAATGCGTTTCTTATTCAGTACGTCACTTTGAGTCCGTGCATCTTCATCCTGCAAACAACAATCAACACCAAATATACCAACACTAATCAATTAGAAGTCGACCACTGCTGTCCGGACTACAACTCGATCGAGATTGAGTTTTCATCATCCAAACTTGGATTGTCCTCACCAACAAGCTTCAACAACACGGATCTCATCGTCGAAGACCACATCAGCGAGTCTTGCCCTGTTGTTCTTCTACATTCACGAGCAAACAGATCGGACTCGAAAAGCATTGAAATCCTCCCGATTCCAACAACAACGCTCGAAAAAGGCTCGTCGTTCTTCTTCGGTCATGAGTTTGGGCGGGTTCTTCGGCGTTCGGATTCACCGATCGTCAACGGGCTCGGCCGGATCTCCTTAACATCGACGGCGGCGGTAGCAGTTCGAACTTGGCCTTACTTCTTCCTCGGTCTGCTTCAGCATAGCGTCGGAGTCCCGGTTTCGTCTTCTTCTAGAAGCTTCTGTTGGTAGAATTTCAGATCTATGGTCTAGTCTTCGTCTTCAGCTTCTCACGCTTCAGCGGTACTGATCATCACCGGCTCCTCTGCAACCAGTCTTCAATAACGGCGGCCTCGGACGGGATCTCGGTGGCGGCACCAGTCATCTTCAACATCGGGTCGAGCCTTCTTCACCGGCCTCGAATTGATTGTACTGCAATTCCGCATTCCCGGATTAGGTTACATAATTTCCAAATAGAAATTGGCTACGTAGATAAAAAAATTTAACATTAATAATATTCAATCCAAATAAAAATTGAAAATTGAAATTCCATTAATTGATTAATTAATTAATGAATTAACAAAGAAATATTAAAATAAAATACAAAAGTATTAAATTGTCAATTAACATTACAAATTATTAAAAAAATTAAGTCATTTGATTAAAAATATAATTAAACTTCAACAAATTAATTAATTAAAAACAAAAAAAAAACAAGGAAATAAGGAATTAAATTAAAACAAAAAAAGATAAATTTATTATTTTCAATAAACAAGAAAAACAAAGTTTAGATTATTAGTTAAACAAAAGATTAAATTTAAAGGCTTAAACAAAATGAAATTAAACATTAACCATCCACAATTTAAAATAAAATAAAAATAAAAATGAAGGTTAATGATAATTAACCATTCAACTAAAAACCAACCTAGAAAACTAAAACTAAACAATTAAACACACTTTTTAACAATTTAAATAATTACTCAACAATTTAACAAATGTAAATTATTCAATTAAAAACATAATTATTACAAGAAAAAATACAATTAAATTGAAGAAATGCTATGGCGGAATAAGAGAATTGAATGCCACATCACACCCTCTTCTCTTTCATTATGCTTTTCTAGAATTGCATCTCTTTGAATAAACTCCATAAACACCATGCCATAAGCCTGTAAAAATATAAATATATTCTTTTTCCAACTATAGAAGTCCGATCCACTAAAAAAACAGAGATTTTAACATAGGATCCACATGTGAAACAAATCTCAAATCAAATATAGAGGTTGAATGAAAAGTCACAACTTTTACCCTCTCATACCATTTTTTGGAACCAAAATCACCTTGAGAGGGGAGGAGTGAATCAGGGTGACACCAATTTTTTACCTTTCACTTTATGGATCTTGTTCCCAGGTTTTCAAGAGCATTCATTCCACCTATTCTTTCTTTCGAATGTATCCACACCACACATCATGCACATATGCATAATGTAAAACACAAAAGGACACCAATATTTTATTTGGTTCACCACTAAGGACTACTCCAAGGAGCACACACCAACAATGTGTTGATGTGTTAGGGGCTGTAATACCCTATTTAGGGATATTACAATGCCTTCGAGAAGGGATCACTACTGATCCCAGGTGCAATGCCTCTCTTCTACTCTCACACACTGCTTAAATGAGGGATGAGTCGGTTTATAGACTTGAGAGTCTCTTCCAAAGTTTGATGACTTGTAGGCCTGTCTCTATCTGATGTGAGACCTCACTTTGCATCTTTATCTTCAAATAGATGATATGTTATGATCCTCCTTTTGTT